>OZ025259.1:36357072-36732215 GCA_964019135.1 Arenicola marina | reverse complement strand
TGGGGCGCCAGACCCCGTGTAAGAATATTTTCCATAAAAAACTAAATTTTTCCTCAAAAGTCCGACTTCAACAGCCCGCCCCCGGCGCCCCCAACCCTCCCCGCCTGGATCCGCCACTGACTGTACTGTAGCAGTTTCCGTGAGTGCCCAGGTAAATTCCTCGGATTTACGGCGCATATGCCATGTCACCGCAGGTGGTGAGTATGATATATACTGTGGTTTATATGCACCTGAACATCGAAGATAGGAGAAGTGACGTCTGGAGTCATATTGGATACTGGCACGGTTGGCTGCCGGGCCGACTGTGGCTGCCGTGCCCGTCTCGCCGTCCCGTCTTTTAAGACAATTTGTCAGCTCCCCCCTGCCGATTTGATCTAAAGTCACTTTGCTGGGAACCAGCCTGCCTATGATACCTGCGTCTAAGCCGGTTCCTAGCCTAATGTCGTCACCTTCAATCTTTCTGCCTATGATCCATACCAATAATTAATTGTTGGCAACTAAAGCGCAACACACTCAGGTACTGACCATTTGGTAGTGAGGTGGGTGGAGGGGGTACTGCCTTTTAAGAAAAAAAATAATTTCCCGCGCAATCTTTTTAGCCGGGAGTCAACGGTACACGTGCTGTTGTTTACTCACGGTTTAAAAATATTTTCCTGTATGGGTGAGGAACCAGTGTAGTGAACAAGCCGAAAACCAGGCTTCTCAATCCTGCGCGTCGTTCCAACACACACACGCAATACTCAACCCTTGCAAGTACGCACTCAACCCTTGCAGGACTAAACCCAACACTTGCAGGCACCAATTGACTCCATCCTTGCATGTACGAACTCAACTCTTGCAGGTCTGAACTCAACCCTTGCAAGACTAAACTCAACCCTTGCAGGCACCAACTCAACCCTTGCAGGTCTTGCATGTACGAACTCAACTCTTGCAGGACTGAACTCAACCCTTGCAAGACTAAACACAACCCTTGCAGGCACCAACTCAACCCTTGCAAGTGTTGCATGTACGAATTCAACCCTTGCAGGCACCAACTCAACCCTTGCAGGCGCCAACTTACCCCTTGCAGGTCTTGCATGTGCGAATGCATCCCTTGCAGGACTAAACTCAACCCTTCCAGGCACCAACTCAACCCTTGAAGGTCTTGCATGTACGAATTCAACCCTTGCAAGACTAAACTCAACCCTTGCAAGACTAAACTCAACCCTTGCAGGCACCAACTCAACCCTTGCAGGCACCAACTCAACCCTTGCAGGTCTTGCATGTACGAATTCAACCCTTGCAGGACTAAACCCAACACTTCCAGGCACCAATTGACTCCACCCTTGCATGTACAAACTCAACTCTTGCAGGTCTGAACTCAACCCTTGCAAGACTAAACTCAACCCTTTTCAGGCACCAACTCAACCCTTGCAGGCACCAACTCAACCCTTGCAGGTCTTGCATGTACGAACTCAACTCTTGCAAGACTGAACTCAACCCTTGCAAGACTAAACTCAACCCTTGCAGGCACCAACTCAACCCTTGCAGGTCTTGCATGTACGAATTCAACCCTTGCAGGACTAAACTCAACCCTTGCAAGACTAAACGCAACCCTTGCAGGCACCAACCCAACTCTTGCAGGCACCAACTCAACCCTTGCAGGTCTTGCATGTGCGAATTCAACCTTTGCAGGACTAAACTCAACCCTTGCAGGGACCAACTCAACCCTTGCAGGTCTTGCATGTACAAATTCAACCCATGCAGGACTAAACTCAACCCTTGCAAGACTAAATTCAACCCTTGCAGGCACCAACTCAACCCTTGCAGGCACCAACTCAACCCTTGCAGGCACCAACTCAACCTTTGCAGGTCTTGAATGTGCGAATTCAAGCCTTGCAGGACTAAACTCAACCCTTGCAGGCACCAACTCAACCCTTGCAGGCACCAACTCAACCCTTGCCGGTCTTGCATGTACGAATTCAACCCTTGCAGGCACCAACTCAACCCTTGCAGGCACCAACTCAACCCTTGCAAGACTAAACTCAACCCTTGCAGGAACCAACTCAACCCTTGCAGGTACCAACTCAACCCTTGCAGGCACCAACTCAACCCTTGCCGGTCTTGCATGTGCGAATTCAACCCTTGCAGGACTAAACTCAACCCTTGCAGGCACAGTCTAGTGGGAGTTTGTCCACTATGGCGCCTCATGCAGTTCGGTTGGGCAAAATGAAGTAGCAGCTAGGTCGCAAGTCGTTCTTACCCAGGTGTAAAATAACAAGGGTCACTCAACCGGGGCGGCTCGTTGAACGCACGAGAAACAGTTAAGCCGCCTACCTCGTGCAATAAAACTGTGTAGCGATCGGGCCCATGGCGCAGGTTTTCGAAATCCGGATCTTTGCGTGTCCGTTGCCTGTACACATTGCTTCGTGCGGCGAAGAAACGAATGTCCAACGATCACACACGTTACCATGAAGCCAAAATAGTGACATTTTGTAGGTGCAACCCAGTGGCGGACCATACGGGGGGGGGGGGGGGGGGACCCATACCTATCAAGCAAGGCTTTGTTAAGGACTATTAAACTGACAATTTGAAAAAAAACGTTCACAAAAAAACCTAAGGTTGCTGCAGCCCAAAAGTGATCGAAATTTTAAACATGTCGACAAATAAAGGCCAAATAAAGTAAGGGTTATTCCAATGATAGTGTTTTAGTTATTTAAGTGAGGGATTACTCTTAAATGTTGCAAGCGGTCGATAGTTTTCAAAATCCTGGATCGGCACCTGGAGATGTGGGGTTCTGATTGTCGATTCAAAGGAGACGTTTTGTAACTTAATACAATGCAGGGCTGTAAGTGAATCTAAAGGCAGCGAAATTTTACATATTGCAGACAAAGGGTGGTCCAAGAAGCTTCTCCCAAGAAGCACGGTCGCCTACGGCGTACGGCGTACTGCGGATCCTGCAGCGTCGCTAACTGCTATCCAGGCATTATAAAGTTTTAACAGCAGTTTTCCTTCTTGTGTTCAAAGATCGAGGTCATAGTTAACTATTTGACCATTTACTGTTGTTCAGCTAGGGCCTACTTACATAATAAATTTAACTATTTTGATTCTGACGAATGTATTGTATGTTTCTCATGTCTCTAGTTATCAATAATCGAATCAGTCGGTAGAGGAAAAAAAAGAGACAGAATCAAGCATGGCTCGAGAAGGAAGACGAGATCGGAGTTATGGGAGCAATTGGACCACGTTAAGATCCATGGCGACGTTGTTCAGCGCAGAGAAGTAGAGGTCTCTATGCCACATCATAATGCACCTCAACTCCGCATGACATCGTCGTTAGTCGCTAGGTAGAGCCAGCGGACGGGGCCAACATCACAATTTCACTTTTCATAAACTCCCATGTTAAATCTGGATAATGTTGCGGTGTCCAAACGACTGGTTCGATTTTGCGACCATTTGACACACATGATGTCATTAACATTGGTCCTCCACCACATACGTCACGTTACAAACAGACAGACACACCGACAGTGCCGCAGTAGCACGCGGTGCTTTGGCACACGCCAATTTCTCAAAGGTCCCAGTGGCGGATTAAACCAGTCGGGAAAGGGGGGGGGGGGTAATGCCCCCCCCTCGCTTTTATATGGTGCGCTGAACTATCTACGAGTTTCGTGTTTTGTCAGTGTGTTCAGTGTCTCAATGTGTCTGTCTCTTTGTAACGGAACGCGATAATTATCGAACTCCTTCAGTTATCGACTTTAAAGTTCACCAAGATAATCCCGAATGGCGATGTACGTAAAAAGGCAAGGTCACAGGATTTCCTTGGACATTCGCTTAACCATCGAAAGACAGGACCAAAAACGGGAAAACATATTTCACGTATTGGGCCTATAGATGCCTCTTTTTGCAAATCACCCGAATAGTTTTTCTGCAAAAATTCCTGATCTTTGACATGGAACATATAAGATAATTTTGGCGGGAAAATGCTCTATTTCTCCATAAAGGCTACTGAGACAAGCGACACCTTGCGTATACAATAACACTGGTGTTTGGGCGTGGGTGATGATATCGATCAAGGTCACGAATCCAAGGTCAAGGTCACAGTAAGGTCAGGGCTACGAAACATGTTTTCCAGCGTAACTCTGTTAAGGTAGTATGCTACATTTCAAAACTTACGGTAAACAATTGTAAATTTTCACTAGACACACCTATATATATAATTATTACAACGCAATAATACAAAAAGGGTGTTTTCAGGCTACTTTTTTCCCCAAAAGCGAGGTAGAAGCCCCCCCCCTATTACACTTTAACCTAGCTGCCTATGGCGATTTCAGATATTTTCATATATTTTTTATTGTAAAAACAAAACAAGACGGTAAAACATCCTGATTTTTGTCCAAGGAGTACTTTGTTATATACTTACAAGAATAATATAGTAATACCGATAGGATTTTAGGCTAGTTTTTTTTACAATGTGAGCTTGAACCGTCCCACCCGAACCCCCTATGGAAACTCAGCATTGTCACTTACGGAATTTATGGGATAAAAAAGATAGAAATTGGCCAATAGTCCGGATATGTTTAGTTTATATTATTTCCTGTTATGTCCATTGTATTGATATTGAGATTTGGAAGAGAAAAAATGCTTGCAAAGTAGAAAAACCGTCCTATATCAAATTCATTCGCCCTTATGCGGTGGAATATGTACCAATGTTTGTTTCATCATGTGTGCCAAATAGCATCTAAATCAAACAAGTAATTTTTACGCAAAAAAATAATCAAACAGTAATATGGCCAATGTCATTATCAAGCCTCGATGGCTGACTGCGATGAGACGCTTCGGCCTGTAACACGGTCGATATTACATGTACAGAGTCGCAGGCGGTCTTAAAATATTCAAGCTGCACCTAACCCCCGATTTTCTTCTTCTCTTTCAAGCTACGCCTGACGGTCTCGCACTTTATATTGTCCTCCTTCCTTGATGAAACATGCCCCTCGTCGCAACAATTTCAAATCGACACATGCCCCACACTGTCGCAAGAATGATGAACCTTCTTTACCTCTCGGCCACATTTTTTTCTAAATTATGCATTCAAATAAACAAACATGGCACAGTATATATGGAGGCCATTTATTTCTTGAGTATTGATATTTACACATGTGTACAAGAGCTGCAGCGTGAGTATAGAGAGTGTTTGAGTCTCGGATGTACACATCCGCTGGACAGAACCCCGGCAGTTCTGCGCAAACCTGTGCGCGGGTCAGTAGTAACCACGGATATTCTCACTGTAAGGGTTCAGTTGGGACTCGGGTCTTCAACCTGATCCGAATAAATATTAAATTTATCGTTATCCTATCCTCAATAGTTGTTAGTGTTGCTCATATATGATAATATTATATTTACAAGTACACATATGACGAGAATCAGTTGAACATTGAGCGTTATCGTATACCAACATGGGTGTTCATCTTATTATTATACATTGTATTGATGATCATTGCGAGGTTTATTCATGAATGACAACAAGGTGTGCATGGCCAGGGAATGGTTCTCGGGGTGTATAGCACGAGTCACGTGACCTGAATTTGTCAGTCCTCTTTAGGTGTTCGCACCAGTTGATCCCAGAAGATAAGCTGAGCGTCTCTGTCCTCGTCCCACTTCATGTACGTCTTGGACTCCAGTAATCGAGACAACGTCTTGTTCACGCCAGTCACTGGCAAGTCCCGCAGGATAACGATAACGAGCACGTTCAGAACTTCCGAGATCATCTCAAATGAACACCACGAACTCTTGAGGAAAGCCGGTGACAGCACGACCAGCGTCTTCCGGCTGGCCTCAATGCTGTTGACGATCTCATCTTCGACGTTGTGTCCCGGGATGAAGTCCCTGTAGTGGATGCACAACTTCAAGCCATGTACTTCCTCCAGTTGGACCCTCAGTGTATCGTGAACCCAGCCACGGTCCTTAAAATTATAAATCACAAAGGCATCGTTTTTTTAAATTCTCGACTCTAGCTTTGTTCCTGTATTTAACCCACGCCCGCCTGACCGCGTACAAGTAAAACCGAATCCGCCATCGTTTCTTGTACACCACGAAGACTAGGCAAGATAGCAGAATCCCACCTCCGCATCCCAGAGAAGAAGATACCGCTATGCTTGTGTATGAAGGGTGACAATGGGCTTCAAGAACCTCGAGGTCTACATTTTCAATGGGGACTCTTCCGGTCAAAGGGTGACTGCAGTAGTAATTGTTGCGACCTACGAGTACCCCAGACACTGTCTGAACCCAGTGAACAAATTCCAAATGTAAACATGAACAAGAGAGGGGATTTCCTGTGAGATCTACGCTCAAGTGATTAACTACAATCTTTGTCATTATTGCTGTACTGAGAGCTGCTATGTCGTCTCGAGCATTTAGTTCAAGAAGAGAGGACGGGGCACCGATGAAAAATTCTAGAGTTGTCAAAGCGTTGTTGCTCGGATTGAGCGTCTCTAGATTTATTAGCCAGTCAAAGACACCGCTGTGAATGGCGATGAGGCCATTATCAAGAAGGTCTAGACTCCTCAGACCTTCAAAGAAAGCAGTAGCGGCCTCAGTATCAAAGTAGCTGTTATCGTCCCCCAGGAGAAGTATTTCAATCCCATGAAAACCTCCCTTCATCTTGTAATTGGTAATTGGTTGAGATATTTTACACTTCCGAAGCCCAGGGCAGTGACATTGCATGGATTAAGATAGCCGCCGAGGCTTAGATAAGACACGTGTGAATACCTTACCTCATTGCTTCCGGCACAGAATGTGACGTCATTCTACAAATGGTCGAGATTGGAAAATTGCGCATTGCGGTGTTTTGACAGGAATTCTAACCTCGGGGGTAAAGGTATCTGCATACCGTTATGGCGACCAGTTTATTCAGAGATAAGACTGTCAATGGTTGGAGCGAGTTGGTCGGGAATCATCGTCAGGTTGGCGCAGAAACAGTCCACCAGTTGGCATGCAAGTCTAGCTCCGCTGAGCGAATGGTCAGCATATCCAACAAGCTTCGTTTCTGGCGAGAATGGTGCAAGGTTTTCTTGACACTTTGCTGATAATCGTTTTTCCGTCTTGCATGTTATTCGACCCGGGCACGCTGTTCTTCAAAATGGTCATGTCCATGGGCAAGATCCGTAGCGGTTATGACTTCACGATAGTTCACATGACGCCACGCATCCATTTCCACTTTTCGCCTCCGACGGTTTCGGTTCTTCTCTGCGGGGCGCCGAGGTTTGCAAAGTCGCTGATGTCGATGTGACGCAACGATGGGTGAAGCAAAATGTCCCGCATGGTAGTAATGGTAGTAATGGTAGTAATTATTCAACAGTAAGTAAACAGTATTCAAATCAGTCATGTTATGAGTGAATGTGAATACCTCAAGCCGAGTTAGGAACTCGATTAGTCCCGGGCAGTAGGTCACGAAGCCATTTTCACTTTACCCTACAGGCATGGGGTGATTACATTGTAAATGTAATCGATTACGATTACGATTACTTGGGAATTTTATGATTACGATTACGATTACGATTACAGGAAATATGAAAGTAATCGATTACGATTACGATTACATTCAATGTAATCGTGATTACAATCGTGATTACATGGACCGTTTTTCGACGTAATTGAAATAAAAAAACACAACGCTGACGGATAATCGCACCTCAATCTTGCTGGGTTCATTTAAACTTGAGAACTTCAGGATTCTCGCCTGAGAGGGAGGTTTCGCGTGTAAAAACTATTAACTCTATGTTAAATACCATGGAACTAAAGGAAGCCACACCGTTATATGGCACAACGATACCTAGTCCAGCCACCACACCATACATCGCCGCGCACCAGTCCTCACCGAATCGAGTTCGTTTGATAACAACACCTCTTCCAATCAATATATATAGAAAACAATAACACAAGCATCTACCACCATCCCATCACAGCCCCCACCTACCTACCTCCCCATCACAGCCCCCATCTACCTACCTACCCATCGCAGCCCCCACCCACCTACCTGCTCCCAACTTATAGACCCCAAAGTCGCTCTGCACTATTTCCAGCTATCCAATGCAAACAAGATAATGCGGGGATTAGAATGTGGCACCCCTAGCCAGCTTAATTGGTTGTGTCTGGTTATTTGTCGGGTGGGGCAGGAAGGGCCAGGGTGGTTTCGAGGGGAGTCAGATCTCTACAGTAAGACTGCAGTGGCGAGTTTCCGTATATGATACAGGCGACATGGAACTTATGACGATCAATTGGAGATCAAACAGCCCGAGTAAACATAGCAAAATAATCATCAAAAGTAATCATGATTACGATTACATTAGCAATGTAATCGATTACGATTACGATTACATTGCCTTAAAAACCAATGCAATCGATTACGATTACGATTACTTGAAAAATGTAATCGATTACAATCGATTACGATTACTGATTATGATTACCCCATGTCTGATACCCTACAGCTTTAAGGAAAATTTAGCCAACGCCCGAAGAACGTCTTTCTATTTTCCTGTTGTCGCCAAAAGGCGCTGGAAGTTTTTTAAACGAAGTTCCCCCATGGGAACATGCGGAAAGTGTTCAAACAAGGTCAGCAGTTTACTGAAGTAGAATATACGAATGTTGGACAAGTCCAGTTTCGTCAAGGCTACGAGTGGTGCGAATACTTCAGGCTTTGCTTCGACCAGGATCACGGTAGTTGACAAGGACATTAGCGAATGTAACCCAGCAAACAGATCTGCATTACCCAGGTGGTTATAGTCATATTGTAGACTTCGGGGTTTGGGGTGGGCGACAGTCAACTCCTCCAAATCGGGAAGATGGGAAAATGTCAACGTATCGAAAGGGAAATGCGGCGCGATTAGTCTCGTTGTGTTTGCGGACACCTGCGCCAGTTGCTTCTGGACATATTCACTGTTGACAGCTTCACACATGACGTCCCACGTGATGTTGACGTCATCATTACGTGGTCGACACGCACAACCTGTCGGACAAGTGGCCGTGCCTGGTGACAAGCTCACCTCGCTTTGCGTAATCTTGAAAACAAGTGACGCAGTTACTACGACAACCGTCACCATGTTTTCCCATAAGTAAGACGTCATCCTGTCTACGATGGTAAATTTCATAGATGTTCATGAAAATCCAGATCTGAACTTCCTTTGATGGGAAGTCACACAAGATCTTGTCTGGTTCCAGGATATCCCCGTTGATGCAAGAAAATGCATATCGATTACTTACACACATGGGCAAGCACGGTTCTGGATTGACCTCCTGGGACATGATCAGAAGAATGATATGTGAAGCGATCGCCAGTCATGCACCGTGCAGGAGCGAGGATTGCTGTTTTGGAACACTTTAGTGGTAGAATAAGTGTGGGAGACTGAACCCTCCCCCCACTTCATACCAGACCAGTCATCACGCCATATATCACGTACGTCAAGGCGCCATAATGTCCATCTTGGTAATGGCAGTTTTATTTTATTTTAAGTCGTATTCCCAATTATACAAAGAGGGTATATAAACACCACCGTGACAGAAATATGTACTATACTGTGGAATTATGTGCATTATTGCCGAAATGTGGACAGACACATTAAGAACAGTGAACAGGAATACGGTTTGTAAAACTGACGACAAAACAACACGCTTGTAAATATTATTTTGTCAACATGATTCAACGAATTGAAACCCCTTCTAGCAAGCGCGTAATTGTCCAGTATTTACTATACAAAGTTGCCATAAACTCTATGATATCATCAGATACAACTCTACACAGGTGGGCTTTAAACAGGTGTCGTTAAGAACAAGTAGACGCGGGCATGTACGGGTTCACAGAATGCGAAGTTGTAAAACGTGGACTGGCTCTGCTTGCTAAACACTACATGTACTTTTACAAATGTCAAGCGTCTCCATCCGTTCAGATTAGACTTCATTTAAGGTAACACAGTGACAGCATACTTAATGTGCTTATTTCTTCAGTAGCGTGACGTTGTGGACCCACTGACATGATTTGTTTCTGTACAACGTTGCTGAGCCAACAATTGTTTTTACAAACAATATGCACTGTGCCATATACCAACGGTATCATACAGGGTCAGAGCCAACACATTCCGTTATTTCACCCTCATATCGGTTTGCGCAATGTTATAAGACATACTTTATAAATGTCCTATTTTCTTCAATATATCCATGAGCTGTAAATATTAAAGAGAGTATGTTCTAAAATGACGATTGTGATTAAAAGTTGGCTCCACCCGCCCTGCCACTTGACTATTCACAGAAACACATGTTTCAGCCACTGTTGGTTTTGCGGTAGTCCGGTGACCGGCCTCCAGGGGCTGCCACTGCACTCCACATGCTACCCAACAGCGGAATAAATGTACCCAAATTCGCCCTGCTTAAAAGCCACCAGGCGCTAAAGGGCCACGGCGATGACATGGATAGTACATATCTCACCATTACCTCACGGCCTGTTGCAGATATATAGAAGGGATCATCACCTTGCCTTGGCACCACAACGGTTGCTCGAGATTTCAACACTTTCACATGATAACAGTGAACATTAAATATCCTACAATTTATGTGGAGCCGACCGTATATCACATTAGTTTTACAGCTTCTATGAAACACTCTTTGTTATCACTGTATGCTGAACGAAATTTAAGATTAATATTTTAAATAATGAATGAAGATAATTTAAATTTAATTTTCTTAATAGAGAAAATCTACCAAATTCAAGTGCTTAAGTGTCCTTGGCATGAAGGGACAATTGTTTTGTTACAAATCCCAGGACCAATTGACTTGCGGTGTGGTGGCACTGAGCACTGCATCACGAAGGACCCAATACTTATATGAAGCTGGGTCTATCTGTCCTTGACTATGGACAGGGCTGGGTCTATGTATCCTTATTCATAGACATAGCTGGGTCTATCTGCCCTTATCCATAGACAGAGCTGAGTCAATCTGTCTTTATCTATGGACAGATCGAGCTAGGTCTATCTGTCTTTGTCTATAAACAGGGCTGAGTCTATCTGTTCTTATCCATAGACAGAGCTTGTCTGTCCTTGTCTATAGACAGACAGAACTGGGTCTATCTGTCCTTGTCTATAGACAGAGCTGGCTCTATCCGTCCTTGTCCATGGACAAAGTTAGGGTTATCTGTCCATATCTATAGAAAGAGCTGGGTCGATCTGTCCTTGTCTATAGATAGACAGAGCTAGGTCTATCTGTCCTTGTCTATAGACATAGCTAGGTCTATGAGTCCTTATCTATGGACAGAGCTGGGTCCGTCTGTCCTTGTCTATAGACAGACAGAGCTAGGTATATCTGTCCTTGTCTGGGGACAAAGCCAGGTCTATCTATCCAGATTGTCGGTCAATAGCACTTGCGCTAATGTTTTTTGCTGACTTTTATATACCGACGTTAAATAAAACTGCATCTTAAATAAAACAGAACTATGCCTATCTGTTCTTGTATATTGACAGAGCTGGCTCTATCTGTCATTGTCTATGGACAAAGCTGGGTCGTGCTGTTCTTATCTATAGACAGAGCTGGGTCTATCTGTCCTTGTTTATAGACAGGGCTAGGTGTATGTGTCCTTGTCTATGGACAGACAGAGCTGGGTATATCTTACCTGGGCTACCAGAGCCGGTTTAGTGTCTTGATGTTGGCTGGATGACTGTGGTGTTTGAAAGTACCTTAGGTCTATATTCAGCCCATGACAACATGCCCCCCCTCCCCATGTCCCTTAACCCACGTAGATCGGTAATTCCGTGCTAAGCTAAGGGGACACCTGGTCATATGTATATTCAACCCATGACAATGTGTCCCCCAATAACTAGTGCCCTCCTCCGCGCGTATACCCGAACTGCAGGGGGGACACGCTGTCATGGGGGACGGCGGGTCATGTTACAACGGCATAGTGGGGTGTTACATATAAATAACCGCAAAAGTCAGTAGCAGCACAGTATTGCGGAATAGAACAAGTAGTTGCAGTGGCTTATAGTCTTATATGCGCAGACACATCTTAGGTAATTGCCTTGCGCTTTGTAAGTTGTTATCAGAACCAGTTATCAGTTATAACAGCCGGTTATAACCAGTTAAGATAATTATACATGACAGGTCCGCCTGTCAGTATATTACTTTCGGGATTTCCACCGCTGGTTGACACCAAATATACGCGGCCAGTAGTCCGGGATAACCCTATGCGTGGCCCAGTGACTCATTAACTGTAAGCTTTGTAAGCGAGTCATCTGATATAGTTATGAAATATAATTCGCTTGGTTATTTTAATCTATTCTATGCTGACGATTCCTTTCGTTCATAAGTGAATCGGTAGTGCCTGGTTAATGGAAACATAAGGGACTGGTGGAACCAATGAAGTTAAATTTGAACGATTGACAGAGATTCGCGGAGAATTACAACAGATACATCCAATTTGGCCCCTAGAAAATATGGCTTCCTGCCTCCGGCGACAGTATCTAGACCTTGTCCGCCTTAATTGTGTAATAAGCGGGCAACAACAAGAAAATGTGCGTAATTATTGCGGGAAGGGTTCTCAGATGGCCTGGTTTACTACCTTCACGCACGTAAGTACTTATCGGCCTTACCAGCTAGACTTTTTGGACCCTTTTGACTAATCCCTGCAGTATGCAATTAGGCGCATGTGTTCACAACTGTGAAGTGAAAGAGCAAACGGCGTTGATTCTCGGCAAGTCTCCAAACATACCGTTAATGGACAATGAGGGCAATGTTTTTTAAGCTTTTGTGCCGGTGCTTGGCAAGTCCTCGCATTTTAAAGCGGGCTTCCAACCTGATATATTCGCGATCTGCACCGAAAGGTTCATCTTAAAATTATATTTGCGAGTGTTAACGCTTCGTTTATGCGGTTTAAGGCAACCCGCCCCAATCAATGTCGAGCAGCGCGCCATTTTGCCGGAGCAGGTGACGTATACTGTGGTCCTTCATGTGGAGCCGCCTGACGTTAAAACTGGAAGTTATTTCATGGAGAGAACTCTTCAGAGTAAAGGTACCCTTCAGGGGAAACGGGCGATCAGGGCCGCGATTTACGTGTGAGTGGCGGCAGTTCCAAGCCTCGTAGTAGACCATGATCTTAGTGTTTCATGGAACATTGCATGCAAACAAATTCATATACGTGTGGCGACGATTGTCTCCGTAAAAAAACATGATGGAAGTTATTTATATTAGCATTGATCACGTGCTGCCTGGATAAGCGGCGAAATCGTGGCTGGCGGGTTACTTCTAAATTTTATTGTGAGCTATAGACAGGACGGAAAATTCTGTAATTTGTAGGATTGACACTTATTATGAGAATGGGTAAAGCAGCGTTAGAAGCCAGGCTAGCGGCTTCCTTTAACGTACCCTGAAGTACTTTTGACCAGGCCCGCTAAATTGTGCAGCTTTCTTATCGGTGTCCGGGCGTTGTTGTTTAATTTTATGTTTCTCATGTCTCTAGTCATCAAAAATTAGGTCAGTCGGTCGGGGGAAAAAGTGAAAAAGATAATAGAAAGTCAATACTGATGATGAAGAGTCCACATCGTGCATCGTACAACACGGACTCACACTGCGACCCGTGGCGTGGATAGTGAAGCCCGTGAACAGCCTAACAGTCAGTCGTAATCCCGTTTTTTTCTGGTCGGTCGCCTCGTCGAAAAGTCGGTCGCAAAGGAGTAATAAAAAGTATCCGTTTTCTTTTCTTGCCAGCGGTGTAACTTTCTGTCGGTCGGGACATACATGCATAATAACGCCGCCTAAGTACGACTCCAGTGTACGCACTCGCCGTGACGGGGCACGACATGCATGTGCGTCTTGTTCCGCTCAGTGGTATGACTTGGCGGTCCACATGGCGACTCCCCGGGCCATACGGATTGCACCGACATTGTCGGACTAGCACGCGGTGTTATGTATATAGCCAGCGTAGGCAGGACAAAAATCCAATGGAAAACGGACTGTGGAGTCGCTATCTCAACGTCGGTCAGTGACAGGTAGTCTGTCGGTCTGTCTGTTTGTGTGTGGGTGTCGGTATGCAACACAACGTTTCAAATGTACAAAAAGATGTGCAATGGCTATCGTCAGTTCGTAGATGGGTCAAAGGTCAAGGTCACAGGAATTTTCGGAAATTCGCTTATCCATTGAAAGATAGGACAAAAAAATTGGGAAGATCGCTATAACGTTCACAGTTTTCGTTTAATCACGCTCTCAAGTATTTTACGTATTGGGCCTACATATATCTTGTATGCGGTGTTTCAACTTTGCTACTCGCCCAAATAGTTTTCCGATAAAAAAATAGTATTTGGGCGCGAATGACTATATTGATCAAGGTCACATCTAAGGTCAAAGTCACAGCAAGGCCAAGGTCAGGCATCCAAGATCAAAGTCACAGCAAGGCCAAGGTCAAACATCCAAGGTCAAAGCCACAGCAAGGTCAAGGTCACAAAACATGCTTTCCCGCATAACTCCGTTAATATTTGATCTAGAGATCCGATGTTTATTTGAGAGTATTCTTCAGATAGAGGCGGAAGTGCATTTTTGGCTCAGATTTTTCCGCATACGTCAGGCTAGGCGGTGGTGGGCGATGTAGCCCAAAGGTCCAGGCTCAAGGTCAGAATTGAAATTTGCTTAACCATTCAAAAATCGTGAAAATCACAGTTTTCAGTTAATCACGCTGAAAATTGTGACACGTATGATGCCTAGGTATATTGTTTTGCGAATCCCCGCATAGCTTTTTTGCCGCAAATTTATAAAATGTAACATGGAATCCCATGAGAGCCTTTTGGCTGGAAAATGACCTGCGCCACTTATCAAGGCAACAAGTGAGACAAATGACATATTGCGTAGCATATAACACTAGTTTTTAGGCGCTAGTAACGACATCGATCAAAGTCACGTATCAAATATCAACGTCACAGCAAAGTCCAAGTCACACCAAGGTCAAAGTCACGAAACATGTCTTCCAGCGCAACTCCGTCAATATTGTTTTTAGAGAATTACTGAGTGTCTTTTTTAGAGTATTCTTCAAATAGCCAGAAAAGCATTCTTGGATGAGCTTTTCGGGATACTGAAATCTTTTCGAGTAATTGGCCAGTGATATTGTTACGACCGTAACTTGTCAGGATGGCCGCACATAATATATTTTAAATCCAAGAATATTTTAAAACAAATAAGCTAATAAAAATACTATTGACAGAGATAATCTCAGTCTCCCATCATTGGCGGCATTTATTGAAATCTTCTTCTGAAGGCAGGTACAATGCGAATATAAAAGTAAACAAATCTGTATGTACACCGGACCCCTACTCTGGCATAGACTAATTAAATGATAATAGTACACACTGGTACAATGAGATAGACCTCTACCTAATGACTGACACCAAAAATGTGCCCCTACCCCTAGGCAGTGCCAGTAGTCTATGCTATCAATCTGAGTCTTAAAACAACAGACTAATCATACAGATGCTAGTAGGGAAATGCAAGGGTTAGGCTAGTTAGGTGGGTGAAATTCTATCCAGTGGAGTGGGAGGCCAGGAAACATCAACAGAGGTTGTCATCCTCGACATCGTATCATCGGGTCATCGGGTTCACGCATCGTCAAATCACCTGGGTCATCGTGGTCATCGGCATCGTGGTATGTTGGTTAATAAGGAAGAAGGCGTGGGGGGGGGGGGGGTGGGGTGGTGGATGGGGCACTAACCGACTGGGTCAACGGTCCCAAGACTAAGCTCTGACTTCTGCATCTAAACCTCTGAATCTGAATGCCTCTGAATGCGAATCTGAAATGCTTAAACTCCCAGCCGGCGTCTCCTGTTATACCCCTCTCGCCGGAAGACGCACACAGAAACAAGGCCCATCACCCTAGCGGCTGAGAGTTTATGGCTCAAATAGACGTTGCATGGGGGTCGTCTCGCTGCACATTATAAATCAAACCGGGACCTTCTGGGCCGATTCTTAAGGGAATTACAGCGTTTCGTAGCTTTCCATGCTGATGCAATCGCTGTCACCTCGACCTAAGTTGGGGCCCGCACGGGGGCGGGGGGGGGGAGAAAGTCGGCTCTCGGTTTACGTTAAGAGCACCATGCAGCAAGCAGCATAACGGTAGCGGGTATTTTAGTCGATTTACGCAAGAGTGTTAACACGGCGAATTTTAGCCATATTTTTGCCTGAAGGGCGATACAATTCCTCAGTGTCCTTCCTATACCATTTTCAAGTTTGTACGGTCAATATTGAGGGCACCGTGAATTTCGTTAATTCTAAATTGAAATGGCCCGTTACGTGATAACCACCAGTCCGATTTTAGCACAATTTTAAAGATAAGGTTCTAATTTATGACCCAGTCTGTGGTAAATGTTGCAAGGCGATAGCTTAAAAATTGAAAAAGTCGGGTTCGAACTTTCAACTTCCAGGCGCTCTGGCACCGTTACGTTGCGCACTCCGGGTTCAAGCTGATATTGGATTTGGCATAAGCTACGTCACCCCTATCTACCAGGGCAAGTTTGCTGCTCAGATGTCTTTTAGTTTTTAAGTTACAACCGAGCACTCGACATTTACAATAGTCAAGGACACGAGCTTGACCCTTGACCCAGGTTACTGAAATGTACTCAATTTTAAGATCCTTAGGTAATCTTTGTGTCAAAGATGAGTTGCGTGGCTTTTCGGTTTCTATGTTTTTGGCTCAGGGTAAATTTCAAAAATGTCCTATCTTTTACCATTGGGCCATTTTTGCGCTGCTATGGAAACAAAAAGCAACCGTCCGATTGCATTCATCTTGCACATAATTGATAAGGCCGACCCCTAGGTAGCCTGTACCAAGAAGCGTGAGGCTATGTGCATTTTACTGCACCGAACATGGACAAAAGTAAAATTTGTATCTTTCATAATGGGATTTTCCGTTGCCTGGGAAACGAATACTACCAGTTTGATCGCCGTCATTTTTGGCATAGTCTATCTAGGTGGCGGACGGAATGTCCCTGCAAAGCGGCGTGGAGATACCTGTATGGCAAGTTATCAAAATCGGGAGACAAAACTTCCATTGGCTCATAATGGGGAATTTTGTCGCCTTGGAAACGGACACTATTGATGGGATCACTATAATTTTTGACATACGGTACCTGAGTGGTACCATTAATGTTCCTGCAAAATCTCGTGAAAATGGCTTTGAGATTGAAAAAAAAAATTGGTGTGGAAACTTTTGAAATTACCAAAGCCTGTAGCGTGAAAACTATTGCTCCTTCGTAAAATTTGACAGCAAAAGCGAGAAAGATATTTAGGAGCTGAGTACACAGACATTAATTTCGTGTTTCTAGCTGTAATATTAAGCGAGTTAGATCGGGAAATGTGTTTTGACGTATAACGTCACCGTGACGTCGACGTCCGACCGATTTCAGCCGGTAACAAACTTGACCTGAGATTAGACTTCTGATATCTGTTAGCGAAGTTCGACAACGATAGCTGCAAGTGTTCGACAGTTATCGCGCGGACAGACAGACAGACAAACACACACACAAGGCATATCACCCTGGCGGCTGAGATTTTATGGCTAAAATGGACGTCTGATGACGCATGACTGATGCATGGGGGTCGTCTCGCTGCACGTTATAAATCAAACCGGGACCTTCTGGGCCGATTATTAAGGGAATTACAGCGTTTCGTAGTTTCCAATGCTGCTGCAACTGCTGTCACCTGGGGCCTGTGGGGGAGGGGGGGGGGGTCTCTCGGTTCGCGGTAAGGACACCATGCAGCAAGCAACTGAATGGCAGCGGACCAGCCAGCAATACACAGGGTAGGGGTGTAAGGTAGGGGGTGGGTGTGGATAAGGGCAGGACTGTGCGCCAGTGAAGCGCATCAAAGCCAGAATGCTTGTGTGTATTGGCGGGCATGGAGAAGGCCGGGGTGGGGGCGGCGAGAGGGGGGTCGCGTTAGGCGAACGGAAACGCCGTATAATTTACCATTGCCATGTTATTTTAGTTGATTTACGCAAAAGTGTTAACGCCGAATTGTAATCATATTTTTCCCTGACGGGCAATACAATTCCTCAGTGTCCTATACCATTTTCAAGTGTGTACGGTCAATATTGAGGGCACCGTGAATTTCGTGAATTTAAAATTGAAATGACCTGTTACGTCATCACCGCTAGACCGGGCGCACTGATTTTTGATATACGGTACCTCAGCGGTACCCTTAATGTCGCTTCAAATTTTCGTAACGATCGGAACACCGTGAGGGGAGGGCCGTGCGCCAGCGAAGAAGTTCACGGCCTGCATGCGAGTGTGTATTGGCGTGCTTAGTCGAGTTACTCAAAAGTACCAACACCGTGTGTGCGGGCAAGGACAGGGGTGGTGGTGGTGGGAGGGGCGGGCTCTCGGTTCGCGGTAAGGACACCATGTAGCAAGCAGCTGAACGGCAGCGGACTGGCCAGCAATACACAGGGTAGGGGTGTAAGGTAGGGGGTGGGTGTGGAAAAGGGCAGGGGTGTGCGCCAGTGAAGCGCATCAAAGCTGGAATGCGTGTGTGTATTGGCGGGCATGAAGAAGGCCGGGGTGGGGGCGGTGGGAGGTGCGGGGGGGGGGGGGGGTGTCGTGTTAGGAGAGCGGGAACGTCGTATAGTGTACTATTGCAACGATCTTTTCGTCGATTTACGCAAAAGTGTCAACAAGGCGAATTTTAACCATATTTTTTCCTAACGGGCAATTTTAAATATAAGGTCCTAATTTATGCTACAGTCTGTGGTAAATATTGGAGGGCGATAGCTTAAAAATTGAAAAAGTCTGATCGGATTTGGCATAAGCTACATCACCTCTATCTAAGAGGATAAGTGTGGTGCCTAAGGGTCTTTTATTTTTCGATCTACAAACGTTCCATAGAAAATAACATTCCATGGATTTTTCGAAAGAACTTCTACCGAGTTCTTTAAAATGTTTTGCTACTGGCAGACTCATTGTTGTCCTTCATTTGATCAAAACCAACGACTGATCCGTTCTATAGTCGGATATAATATAACAAGCCCATATCGGAGATATAATATCACAAGCCCATATCGAAGCGTTTATACCATTTGAAGTTAGGAAAAAGTCTAATCCCGCCTCTTGTGTTTTACATTGTTGGTTGTTCCATATATAAAAAAAGGGCATACAAATTTTGGTCCAGATGTATATTACAGGTCAACCTCTAACCACATATAATTATTTCAACGATCAACACATTACCCTCTTCATCAAAAACCACCCTATCTACAACGTTCTCAAATTTGTGTCTTAACATTATGACAACTCCCGGGCTAATATGAATTGTTATATTGAAACAACTATAGAATATGAGATTGCTACGCCTATTGTGGAATTTGAGATTGCTAGCTAACCTGCTATAGAAGGTGAGGTTGCTATAACTATTATATAACATAATAGTTCTAACCCTATTATATAATACAATAGTTCTGCGCCTATTACATAATATTAATTATTACTCCACTATTATTGCTATCGAAGGTGAGGTTGCTACAACTATTATACAATATAATAGTTCTACACCTATTATAAAATATTATGTTGCTATATTTTCTGTACAATGTGAGATTGCTGCAACTATTCTAGAATATTATATTGTTACATCTGCTATGGGGTGTGAGATTGTTACACATATTGTAGATTATTATATTGCCACACCCGCTATGGATGTTGATATTGGTGCACCTATTATATAATGTGATATTGCTGCAGCGGTTATAGAAGGTGCGACTCCGGCACATATATCATGTGACACTGCTACACCTTCCATGGAATGTGATATTGGTGCACATATGACACGCTGTTCTCCCTAATCATACCATGGAATGGCATAGGGTTTCACTATAAGAGCCTGCTTACGATTTTTTATATTCGCGCCTCAATGATGGAACGGTTACTTCCAATGGATATTATGACTGTTCTGTCAGAGCACCTGATGTATGAGCTGTCATGTTCATACATGGAACCCTGAAATTAGAGAAATTGAATAGATTAAGCGTAAAAGTTTAACAAGCTTCCCGGATTCATCGGTGCTATGCTTGTGACATACCCACAGGCGTCACCGGGATGTATGTGTGTGTGTGTGTGTGTGTGGGGGGGGGGGGGGTAGGTTGTGTAGTCTCGCTAACAAAAGTCAGATTGCTGAGTGTTATCACGTCGACCCGGCGTCACCGTCTGTCTCAAGTGGTGTTGTCTGGGTATTTTAGTATACATCACGTAGTTAGAGAACTACTCTTTTATAATACTCAGACAACACCACTTGTCTCCCCACACAATTGAGATCTAGGATGGGCCCGCCCTTCCTAGATCTCAATCCAGTGATCTAGGATGGGCGGTAGTAATGTTGATATATGGATGCCACTTCAGACATAAACGAAAGTATATACCTGAAGTTTTATTAAGGGAGAAGGCACATGTCACATGTTGCATTCTGCGTGTCACGCACTGCCATCCAGTGCCCTGGCGGTGAGTTGCTAACCGCTCGGCCTTTGAAAGTGAAAAAACATATGACCATATAAGTAGGAAGACACTCATCTGCTCATGATCGCTTGGATATGCACTTACCGGCTAAGGACTTTGTACTATATTGCTCCTAGATTGTTCGGGGAGAACGTTGGAAGGGAGAATGAGAGGCTAGATACGGGGTACGGTGAACGGTGTAGGGTGGAGTGATGGGCGGAGAAGGCATGGTGAGTGACGTGGGGTGGAGTGATGGGTGGAGAGGGGTATGGTGATCGGTGTGAGGTGAAGTGATGGTGGAGAGGGGTATGTTGAGCGGGGTGGGGTAGAGTGATGGATGGAGAGGGTATGGTGAGTGGGGTGGCATGGAGTGATGGGTGGAGAGGGCATGGTGAGCGGGTTATGGGTGGAGTGATGTGTGGAGAGGGTATGGTGAGCGGGTTGGGGTGGAGTGATGGGTGGAGAGGGTATGGTGAGCGGGGTGGGGTGGAGTGATGGATGGAGAGGGTATGGTGAGCGAGGTGGGGTGGAGTGATGGGTGGAGAGGGTATGGTGAGCGAGGTGGGGTGGAGTGATGGGTGGTGAGGGTATGGTGAGCGGGGTCGGGTGGAGGGATGGGTTGAGAGGGTATGGTGAGCGGGGTGCGGTGGAGTGATGGGTGGAGAGGGTATAGTGAGCGGGGTCGGGTGGAGGGATGGGTGGCGAGGGTATGGTGAGCGAGGTGAGATGGAGTGATGGGTGGAGAGGGTATGGTGAGCGAAGTGGGGTGGAGTGATGGGTGGAAAGGGTATGGTGAGCGGGGTCGGGTGGAGGGATGGGTGGAAAGGGTATGGTGAGCGGGGTGGGGTGGCGTGATGGGTGTAGAGGGTATGGTGAGCGGGGTGGGGTGGCGTGATGGGTGGAGAGGGTATGGTGATATGTTGACATGTAAAGACGTAAACTGTCCAGAGATTGCCGACGACGGACACCATATTCAATTGTTACATGACCAGAGAGTGGACGCATGTGTTAGCGCTAGCAATGTATCCATACCACATTCAGGATCAAATGTAAAAGCCAAAGTCATACCTGGGTGGAAAGAGAAAGAGAATCCTCCGTATTTTGGGACAATATCTCGCGAGACTGGCTCTCTCTGTGATGCGGCGATTGCTGATGTCACGAGGAGAGCCAGCGCCAAGTACCACCCTAAGCCAAACAGTTTCAGTTAAACGTCACCAAGACGACATTCGTAGAAAAAAATGGGCACTACTAAGTAATAATACTAGGGATTTCTGGTCTGAAACGAAAAAGGCGACCAAACCCAACAAGACAGCCGTAGGCTGAGTTACTGACAGAAGTGACTTCATCTTTGACGCACACGTCTGTGGCGCCATTTATGCGCCGAAACCATGGTACAGGCGATGACATGGAGAAACACATGTACTATAAGCTGCTTTGGCCTCGTGTTGGCTACATGATGCCTTCAGTGGGCAGATTGGGTTAAACAGCTCCTTTAACGAACAGTTTGGGCTAAATAGCCCTATAAACGGGCAAATTGGAATAATTACCGCCTTCAGCGGCCAATTTGGGCTAAACATGGTATTCAGTGGCCAATTTGGGCTCAATAACCCCGATATCCGAAGACGTTCTAGCCCAAATTGCCCACTGACAGCTGTATTGGGCTCGCTCACAGCGCAATTTAGCCCAAAGTGGACCCATAGAATGCGGATGCTGGATAAGTGCAATGTAACGGCTGCTGTTCAACGCGGGCTGTTTTCCCAGATAGAGCGCGCCATTATGGAGTGAATACATCCACATCCCTCTAGCGCCGAAACTAAGCGTGCTAGGATAGAAGCGAATGCGGATTCCTCACTAAAGTCGACGTTTGCCCGTCCTTTGAAACCAGTCCCGGCTCTCTAGTGTCGCTATTAAGCAAAGGGCGGCCATCGCAAAGCAGAGGCAGTGCCGGTCGATATCGCCGTTGACTCATAATGGGAGCTTCAGCAAGGGGGGGGGGGGGGGCACCGCTTGTGAGCGCTCTAGTGGCCCAACTAAGCGTCCTAGAGCAATTCTGTAAGAATTTACCGTCGAATAAGTCGACATGTCTCTCTCGCTTCATGCCAAATCTGGGCTACCTAGCTCAAATATTAACCGAGTTATGAAGTTCAATACGCCGTTTAACGCTAGGTGGACGTCAGTTTTGACGCACACGTTTCGGTACTGCAAAAAAAGTTACGTATCGCAGCCGTTGTCCCTTGATATAAGGTACAGCGTCAAATCAACCGGTAGTCGCTATGAGGTATAATAGTCCAGTAATAGAGGTTATAAAATTCACGTCATGGTGACGTCATGGCATGACGCACGGCAACGTCCAAATGTCTAAAAACACACATTTGTGCCTTCAATCTAAAACGTTGATTAGAACGGCGGTAGGACTCAGATATAGCTTCACCTAATTACCGAAAATTGCTATTCTTCATCATTACGGATAAATGAAAAACGAGCAGACGAACAAAGGACTCTGCAGCTAAGATGTAGAGGATTATAATGCTTTACTGCCAATAGTAATCTGGAGGCATATCTTCCCTACCATTATACGCAAACATCGAAGGTCTAGCTAGCTATTTTAGTCGATTTACGCAAAAGTGTTAACACGGCGAATTTTAACCATATTTTTCCCGGAAGGGCGATACAATTCCTCAGTGTCCTATACCATTTGAAAGTTTGTAGGTCAATATTGAGGGCACCGTGAATTTCGTTCATTTTAAATTGAAATGACCCGTTACGTAATAACCACCAGTCCGATTTTAGTACAATTTTAAAAATAAGGTCCTAAATTATGACCCAGTCTGAGATAAATATTGGAGGGCGATAGCTTAAAAATTGAAAAAGTCGGGTTCGAAACCTCCAACTTCCAGGCGCTCTGGCACCGTAAGTTGCGCACTCCGGGTTCAAGCTGAGATTGGATTTGGCATAAGCTACGTCACCCCTATCCACCAGGGCAGATTTGGTGCAGGACTCTTGACCCAGGTTGCTGAAATGTAATCAATTTTAACATACACCCTTAAGTAATCTTTGTGTTAAAGATGAGTTGCGTTGCTTATCGGTTTCCATGGTTTTGGCTCATGGTAAATTTCAAAAATGTCCTATCATTTACCATTGGGCCATTTTTGCGTTGCTATGGAGACAAATAGTAACCGTCCGGTTGCATTCATCTTGCACCTAATTGGTAAGGCCGACCCCTAGGTAGCCTGTACCAAGTAGCGTGAGGCTATGTGCATTTTAACTGCACCGAACATGGAAAAACGTAAAATTTGTATCTTTCATAATGGGATTTTCCGTTGCCTTGGAAACGAATACTGCCAGTTCGATCGCCATAATTTTTGGCATTGTCTATCTAGGTGGCGGACCAAATGTCCCTGCCAAGCGGCGTGGAGATACCTGTATGTCAAATTGTCAAAATCGGGGGACAAAACTTCAATTGGCTCATAATAGGGATTTTGGTCGCCTTGGAAACGGACACTATTGATGGGATCACTATAATTTTTGACATACAGTACCTGAGTGTTACCTTTAATGTCCCTTCAAAGTCTCGTGACAATCGCTTTGAGATTAAAAAAAAAAATTGGTGTGGACAATTTTGAAATTTCCAAAACCTGTAGCGTGAAAACTATTGCTACATAAATTTGATAGCAAGAGCAAGAAAGATATTCAGGAGCTGAGTATTTAGACACTAATTTCGTGTTTCTAGCTGTAATATTAAGCGAGTTAGATCGGAAAATGTGTAACGAACTTGACCTGAGATTAGACTTCTGACATCTGTTAGCGAAGTTCGACAACGATAGCTGCAAGTGTTCGACAGTTATCGCGCGGACAGACAGACAGACAGACACACACACAAGGCATATCACCCTGGCGGCTGAGATTTTATGGCTAAAATGGACGTCTGATGACGCATGACTGATGCATGGGGGACGTCTCGCTGCACATTATAAATCAAACCGGGACCTTCTGGGCCGATTATTAAGGGAATTACAGCGTTTCATAGTTTCCAATGCTGCTGCAACTGCTGTCACCTCGACCTCAGTTGGGGACTGTGGGGGAGGGGGGGGGGGGTCTCTCGGTTCGCGGTAAGGGCACCATGCAGCAAGCAGCTGTATGGCAGCGGACCAGCCAGCAATACACAGGGTAGGGGTGTAAGGTAGGGGGTGGGTGTGGATAAGGGCAGGACTGGGCGCCAGTGAAGCGCATCAAAGCCAGAATGCGTGTGTGTATTGGCGGGCATGGAGAAGGCCGGGGTGGGGGCGGCGAGAGGGGGGTCGCGTTAGGCGAACGGAAACGCCGTATAGTTTACCATTGCAATGTTATTTTAGTTGATTTACGCAAAAGTGTTAACGCCGAATTTTAATCATATTTTTCCTTGACGGGCAATACAATTCCTCAATGTCCTATACCATTTTCAAGTGTGTACGGTCAATATTGAGGGCACCGTGAATTTCGTGAATTTTAAATTGAAATGACCTGTTACGTCATCACCGCTAGACCGGGCGCACTGATTTTTGATATACGGTACCTCAGCGGTACCCTTAATGTCGCTTCAAATTTTCGTAACGATCGGAACACCGTGAGGGGAGGGCCGTGCGCCAGCGAAGAAGTTCTCGGCGTGCATGCGAGTGTGTATTGGCGTGCTTAGCCGAGTTACTCAAAAGTACCAACACTGTGTGTGTATTGGCGGGCAAGGACAGGGGTGGGGGTGGTGGGAGAGGCGGGCTCTCGGTTCGCGGTAAGGACACCATGTAGCAAGCAGCTGAACGGCAGCGGACCGGCCAGCAATACACAGGGTAGGGGTGTAAGGTAGGGGGTGGGTGTGGGAAAAGGGCAGGGGTGTGCGCCAGTGAAGCGCATCAAAGCTGGAATGCGTGTGTGCATTGGCGGGCATGAAGAAGGCCGGGGTGGGGGCGGTGGGAGGTGCGGGGGGGGGGGGCGGGGGGGGGGGGTGTCGTGTTAGGAGAACGGGAACGTCGTATAGTGTACTATTGCAACGAACTTTTCGTCGATTTACGCAAAAGTGTCAACACGGCGAATTTTAACCATAATTTTTCCTGACGGGCAATACAATTTCGTGAATTTCGTTAATTTTAAATTGAAATGACCCGTTACGTGATGACCGCCAGTCCGATTTTAGTGAAATTTTAAATATAAGGTCCTAATTTATGCTACAGTCTGTGGTACATATTGGAGGGCGATAGCTTAAAAATTGAAAAAGTCTGATCGGATTTGGCATAAGCTACATCACCTCTATCTAAGAGGATAAGTTTGGTGCCCAAGGGTCTTTTATTTTTCGAGCTACAAACGTTCCATAGAAAATAACATTCCATGGATTTTTCGAAAGAACTTCTACCGAGTTCTTTAAAATGTTTTGCTACTGGCAGACTCATTGTTGTCCTTCATTTGATCAAAACCAACGAGTGATCCGTTCTATAGCCGGATATAATATCACAAGCCCATATCGGAGATATAATATAACAAGCCCATATCGGAGATATAATATCACAAGCCCATATCGAAGCGTTTATATCATTTGAAGTTAGGAAAAAGTCTAATCCCGCCTCTTGTGTTTTACATTGTTGGTTGTTCCATATATAAAAAAAGGGCATACAAATTTCGGTCCAGATGTATATTACAGGTCAACCTGTAACCACATATAGTTATGTCAACGATCAACACATTACCCTCTTCATCAAAAACCACCCTATCTACAACGTTCTCAAATTTGTGTCTTAACATTATGGCAACTCCCGGGCTAATATGAATTGTTATATTGAAACAACTATAGAATGTGAGATTGCTACGCCTATTGTGGAATTTGAGATTGCTAGCTAACCTGCTATAAAAGGTGAGGTTGCTACAACTATTATATAACATAATAGTTCTAAACCTATTATATAATACAATAGTTCTGCGCCTATTACATAATATTAATTATTGCTCCACTATTATTGCTATCGAAGGTGAGGTTGCTACAACTATTATACAATATAATAGTTCTACACCTATTATATAATATTATATTGCTATACCTTCTGTACAATGTGAGATTGCTGCAACTATTCTAGAATATTATATTGTTACATCTGCTATGGGGTGTGAGATTGTTACACATATTGTAGATTATTATATTGCCACACCCGCTATGGATGTTGATATTGGTGCACCTATTATATAATGTGATATTGCTGCAGCGGTTATAGAAGGTGCGACTGCGACATATATATCATGTGACACTGCTACACCTTCTATGGAATGTGATATTGGTGCACATATGACACGCTGTTCTCCCTAATCATACCATGGAATGGCATATGGTTTCGCTATAAGAGCCTGCTTACGATTTTTTATATTCGCGCCTCAATGATGGAATGGATATTATGACTGTTCTGTCAGAGCACCTGATGTATGAGCTGTCATGTTCATACATGGAACCCTGAAGTTAGAGAAATTGAATAGATTAAGCGTAAAAGTTTAACAAGCTTCCCGGATTCATCGGTGCTATGCTTGTGACATACCCACAGGCGTCACCGGGATGTATGTGTGTGTGTGTGTGTGTGTGTGTGGGGGGGGGGGGGGGTAGGTTGTGTAGTCTCGCTAACAAAAGTCAGATTGCTGAGTGTTATCACGTCGACCCGGCGTCACCGTCTGTCTCAAGTGGTGTTGTCTGGGTATTTTATTATACATCACGTAGTTAGAGAACTACTCTTTTGTAATACTCAGACAACACCACTTGTCTCCCCACACAATTGAGATCTAGGATGGGCCCGCCCTTCCTAGATCTCAATCCAGTGATCTAGGATGGGCGGTAGTGATGTTGATATATGGATGCCACTTCAGACATAAACGAAAGTATATACCTGAAGTTTTATTAAGGGAGAAGGCACATGTCACATGTTGCATTCTGCGTGTCACGCACTGCCATCCAGTGCCCTGGCGGTGAGTTGCTAACCGCTCGGCCTTTGAAAGTGAAAAAAACATATGACCATATAAGTAGGAAGACACTCATCTGCTCATGATCGCTTGGATATGCACTTACCGGCTAAGGACTTTGTACTATATTGCCCCTAGATTGTTCAGGGAGAACGTTGGAAAGGAGAATGAGAGGCTAGACACGGGGTACGGTGAACGGTGTAGGGTGGAGTGATGGGCGGAGAAGGCATGGTGAGTGACGTGGGGTGGAGTGATGGGTGGAGAGGGGCATGGTGATCGGTGTGAGGTGAAGTGATGGTGGAGAGGGGTATGTTGAGCGGAGTGGGGTCGAGTGATGGATGGAGAGGGTATGGTGAGTGGGGTGGGGTGGAGTGATGGGTGGAGAGGGCATGGTGAGCGGGTTATGGGTGGAGTGATGTGTGGAGAGGGTATGGTGAGCGGGTTGGGGTGGAGTGATGGGTGGAGAGGGTATGGTGAGCGGGGTGGGTTGGAGTGATGGGTGGAGAGGGTATGGTGAGCGGGGTGGGGTGGAGTGATGGATGGAGAGGGTATGGTGAGCGAGGTGGGGTGGAGTGATGGGTGGAGAGGGTATGGTGAGCGAGGTGGGGTGGAGTGATGGGTGGTGAGGGTATGGTGAGCGGGGTCGGGTGGAGGGATGGGTGGAGAGGGTATGGTGAGCGGGGTGCGGTGGAGTGATGGGTGGAGAGGGTATAGTGAGCGGGGTCGGGTGGAGGGATGGGTGGAGAGGGTATGGTGAGCGATGTGAGATGGAGTGATGGGTGGAGAGGGTATGGTGAGCGAAGTGGGGTGGAGTGATGGGTGGAGAGGGTATGGTGAGCGGGGTGGGGTGGAGTGATGGATGGAGAGGGTATGGTGAGCGAGGTGGGGTGGAGTGATGGATGGAGAGGGTATGGTGAGCGGGGTCGGGTGGAGGGATGGGTGGATAGGGTATGGTGAGCGGGGTGCGGTGGAGTGATGGGTGGAGAGGGTATGGTGAGCGGGGTCGGGTGGAAGGATGGGTGGAAAGGGTATGGTGAGCGGGGTGGGGTGGCGTGATGGGTGTAAAGGGTATGGTGAGCGGGGTGGGGTGGCGTGAGGGGTGGAGAGGGTATGGTGATATGTTGACATGTAAAGACGTAAACTGTCCAGAGATTGCCGACCACGGACACCATATTCAATTGTTACATGACCAGAGAGTGGACGCATGTATTAGCGCTAGCAATGTATCCATACCACATTCAGGATCAAATGTAAAAGCCAAAGTCATACCTGGGTGGAAAGAGAAAGAGAATCCTCCGTATTTTGGGACAATATCTCGCGAGACTGGCTCTCTCTGTGATGCGGCGATTGCTGATGTCACGAGGAGAGCCAGCGCCAAGTACCACCCTAAGCCAAACAGTTTCAGTTAAACGTCACCAAGACGACATTCGTAGAAAAAAATGGGCACTACTAAGTAATAATACTAGGGATTTCTGGTCTGAAACGAAAAAGGCGACCAAACCCAACAAGACAGCCGTAGGCTGAGTTACTGACAGAAGTGACTTCATCTTTGACGCACACGTCTATGGCGCCATTTATGCGCCGAAACCATGGTACAGGCGATGACATGGAGAAACACATGTACTATAAGCTGCTTTTGCCTCGTGTTGGCTACATGATGCCTTCAGTGGGCAGATTGGGTTAAACAGCTCCTTTAACGAACAGTTTGGGCTAAATAGCCCTATAAACGGGCAAATTGGAATAATTACCGCCTTCAGCGGCCAATTTGGGCTAAACATGGTATTCAGTGGCCAATTTGGGCTCAATAACCCCGATATCCGAAGACGTTCTAGCCCAAATTGCCCACAGACAGCTGTATTGGGCTCGCTCACAGCGCAATTTAGCCCAAAGTGGACCCATAGAATGCGGATGCTGGATAAGCGCAATGTAACGGCTGCTGTTCAACGCGGGCTGTTTTCCCAGATAGAGCGCGCCATTATGGAGTGAATACATCTACATCCCTCTAGCGCCGAAACTAAGCGTGCTAGGATAGAAGCGAATGCGGATTCCTCACTACGTTTGCCCGTCCTTTGAAACCAGTCCCGGCTCTCTAGCGTCGCTATTAAGCAAAGGGCGGCCATCGCAAAGCAGAAGCAGTGCCGGTCGATATCGCCGTTGACTCATAATGGGAGCTTCAGCAAAGGGGGGGGGGGGGGGGGGGGAGGGGCACCGCTTGCGAGCGCTCTAGTGGCCCAACTAAGCGTCCTAGAGCAATTCTGTAAGAATTTACCGTCGAATAAGTCGACATGTCTCTCTCGCTTCATGCCAAATCTGGGCTACCTAGCTCAAATATTAACCGAGTTATGAAGTTCAATACGCCGTTTAACGCTAGGTGGACGTCAGTTTTGACGCACACGTTTCGGTACTGCAAAAAAAGTTACGTATCGCAGCAGTTGTCCCTTGATATAAGGTACAGCGTCAAATCAACCGGTAGTCGCTATGAGGTATAATAGTCCAGTAATAGAGGTTATAAAATTCACGTCATGGTGACGTCATGGTATGACGCACGGCAACGTCCAATTGTCTAAACACACACATTTGTGCCTTCAATCTAAAACGTTGATTAGAACGGCGCTAGGACTCAGATATAGCTTCACCTAATTACCGAAAATTGCTATTCTTCAACATTACGGATAAATGAAAAACGAGCAGACGAACAAAGGACTCTGCAGCTAAGATGTAAAGGATTATAATGCTTTACTGTCAATAGTAATCTGGAGGCATATCTTCCCTACCCGTATACGCAAACATCGAAGGTCTAGCTAGCTATTTTAGTCGATTTACGCAAAAGTGTTAACACGGCGAATTTTAACCATATTTTTCCCGGAAGGGCGATACAATTCCTCAGTGTACTATAATATTTTAAAGTTTGTAGGTCAATATTGAGGGCACCGTGAATTTCGTTCATTTTAAATTGAAATGACCCGTTACGTAATAACCACCAGTCCGATTTTAGTACAATTTTAAACATAAGGTCCTAAATTATGACCCAGTCTGAGATAAATATTGGAGGGCGATAGCTTAAAAATTGAAAAAGTCGGGTTCGAAACCTCCAACTTCCAGGCGCTCTGGCACCGTAAATTGCGCGCTCCGGGTTCAAGCTGAGATTGGATTTGGCATAAGCTACGTCACCCCTATCCACCAGGGCAGGTTTGGTGCAGGACCCTTGACCCAGGTTGCTGAAATGTAATCAATTTTAACATACACCCTTAAGTAATCTTTGTGTTAAAGATGAGTTGCGTTGCTTATCGGTTTCCATGGTTTTGGCTCATGGTAAATTTCAAAAATGTCCTATCATTTACCATTGGGCCATTTTTGCGTTGCTATGGAGACAAAAAGTAACCGTCCGGTTGCATTCATCTTGCACCTAATTGGTAAGGCCGACCCCTAGGTAGCCTGTACCAAGTAACGTGAGGCTATGTGCATTTTAACTGCACCGAACATGGAAAAAAGTAAAATTTGTATCTTTCATAATGGGATTTTCCGTTGCCTTGGAAACGAATACTGAGAGTTCGATCGCCATAATTTTTGGCTTTGTCTATCTAGGTGGCGGATCGAATGTCCCTGCCAAGCGGCGTGGAGATACCTGTATGTCAAGTTGTCAAAATCGGGGGACAAAACTTCAATTGGCTCATAATAGGGATTTTGGTCGCCTTGGAAACTGACACTATTGATGGGATCAATATAATTTTGGACATACAGTACCTGAGTGGTACCTTTAATGTCCCTTCAAAGTCTCGTGACAATCGCTTTGAGATTAAAAAAAAAAATTGGTGTGGACAATTTTGAAATTTCCAACGCCTGTAGCGTGAAAACTATTGCTACATAAATTTGATAGCAAGAAAGATACTCAGGAGTATGTAGACACTCATTTCGTGTTTCTAGCTGTAATATTAAGCGAGTTAGATCGGAAAATGTGTTTTGGACGTATGACGTCACTGTGACGTTGACGTTTGACCGATTTTACCCGGCAACGAACTTGACCTGAGATTAGACTTCCGACATCTGTTGGCCAAGTTTAACAACGATAGTTGCAAGTGTTTGACAGTTATCGTGCTCACAGACAGACAGACACACACACACACACACACACAAACACAGAGCAGAGTCACATGATAGCGATTTTCGCCATAACAAACAGAACTGACCGACATGATGGCGATTTTCGCCATAATAATGCACCTCTCTCTTTTCTCGTTTCTCATAGATTTAACGGTCTAAAGGATGCAATGCAGGTGTCTGGCTTACATTAAAACGTTAACGAAATATCAGACAGACTAAAGAAGATCAGAAACCAGTTTATTATACATAAGTGTGCTTTTTGTTGGCAGCGAGGTTACAAAAGGTTGGTAATTAACGTTGCACGCGCCACCTCCCCCACCCGGTCGCTAGAGTGATAAACCTGCTTTGCCCCTCTGCCACAAAGAAAATTGAAATATGCATCCAAAATAGACAACCATGGCATAGCCTATATGGAGGCTATTTATTTCTTGATTATTGATATTTCGTTATACACATGAGTACTGGAGCTACAACTTGAGTGTAGAGATAATGTTGTGGTCTCAGATGGAGACATCCGCTGGATAGAACCCCGGCTCTGACAGGCCCTCTGCGCGGGTCAGTAGTAGCCACGGATACTCTCACTTTAAGGGATGAAGTTGGCACATGGGCCTTAGCCTAAACTGCATGCATATTACATTCATGGTTATCCTATCCTCAACAACCGTTAATGCTGTTTATATATCATTATATTGTAATTACAAGTACACATATGACGAGAATCAGTTAGACATTGAGCGTTATCGTATACCAACATGGGTGTTCATCTTATTATTATACACTGTACTGACGATCATAGCGAGGTTTATTCATGATTGACAACAAGGAGTGCATGGCCCGGGAATGGTTCGCGGGTTGTGTAGCACGAGTCACATGACCTGAATTTGTCAATCCTCTTGAAGTGCTCGCACCAGTTGACCCCAGAAGATAAGCTGAGCGTCTCTGTCCTCGTCCCACTTCATGTACGTCTTGGACTCCAGCAATCGTGACAACGTCTTGTTCACGCCAGCCACGGGCAAGTCTCGCAGAATAACCAGAACGAGCACGTCCAGACCTTCCGAGATGTATTTCATGCGCGCCATCTGCATCTCAAATGAACACCACGAACTCTTGAGTAAAGCCGGCGACAGCACGACCAGCGTCTTCCGGCTGGCCTCAATGCTGTTGACGATCTCATCTTCGATGTTGTGTCCCGGGATGAAGTCCCTGTAGTGAATGCACAGCTTCAGGCCATGTACTTCCTCTAGTTGGACCCGCAATGTGTCGTGAATCCAGCCACGGTCCTCAGAATTATAAATCACAAAGGCATCGTTTTCGAAATTCTGGAACCTGGCGTTGTTCCTGTATTTACCCCACGCCCGCCTGGCCGCGTACAAGTAAAACCGAATCCGCCATCGTTTCTTGTACACCAGGAAGACTAGGCAGGTTAGCAGAATCCCACCTCCGCACCCCAGAGAAGACGATACCGCTATGTGTGTGTATGAAGGGTGACAACCGGCTTCAAGCACCTCCAGGTCTACATTTTCAATCGAGACTCTTTCGGCCGAGGGGTAACTGCAGTAGTAATTGTTGCGACCTACAAGTACCCCAGACACAGTCTGAACCCAGTGAACAAATTCCAAATGTAAACATGAACAAGAGAGAAGATTTCCTGTGAGATCTACGCTCAAGTGATTGTCTTCGAACTTTGTCATTATTGCTGTACTGAGAGCTGCTATGTCATTGTCCCGAGCATTTAGTTCAAGACGAGAGGGCGAAGCACCGATGAGAAATTCTAGAGTTGTCAAAGCGTTGTTGCTCAGATTGAGCGACTCTAGATTGATTAGCGAGTCAAAGACACCGCTATGAATGGCGGTGATGCCATTATCAGCAAGGTCCAGACTCCGTATCTTCGTCAGACCTTCAAACAAAGCAGTTGCGGCCTCAGTCACAAAGCTGATGTTATTGCCTCCCAGGAGAAGGACTTCAACCGCATGGAAACCTCTCAAAATCTTGTAATTGTTAATATTAAGTGCATTGTACTGTAGGTTGAGATATTTTACATTTCCGAAGCCCAGAGCCGTGACATTGAATGGATTAAGATAGCCGCCGAAGTTTACATAAGACACGTCTAAATACTTTACCTCATTGCCCCCGACACAGAATGTGACGTCATTCTGGAACTGGTCGAGATTGGAAAATTGCGCATTGTGGTGTAATGACAGGAATTCTAACCTCGGAGGTAAGGGTAACTGTATCCCTCTAAGACAACCAGGGTATTCAGCGATAACACTGTTAATGGTTGCCGCGAGTCGGCAGGGAATCGTCGTGAGGTTGGCGCAGAAACACCCTATGAGTTGGCAGGCAATTTTAGACCAGCTGAGCGAATGGTCAAATGGACAACCATCCGACAGAGCATCCAACACACTTCGTTTCTTGCGGGAATGGTTCAGGGTCTTCTTGCTGTAATACGTATGCCTTTGCTGATAATCGCTTTGCCGTCCTGTATGTTCTCCGACCCGGGCACGCTGTTCTTCAAAATGATCATGTCCATGGGAACGGTCCGTAGCGGTTATGACGTCATGATGGTTCACATGACGCCACGCATCCATTTCCACTTTTCGCCTCCGTCGGTTTCGGTTGTTCTCTGTGGGGGCGCCGATGTTTGCAAAGTCGCTTATGTCGACATGACGTAACGCTGGGTGAAGCAGAAAGTCTAGCACTATACATGTGTCGTCGTCATGATTCGCATCCAAGAGGTTATGAGTGAATATGAATACCTCAAGGCGAGGCAGGAACTCGATTAGTCCCGGACTGTAGGCCACGAAGCCATTTTCACTCATATCCCACAGCTTTAACGGATATTTAGCCAACAATGGAAGGAAGTCTTTCATTACTATCCTCCTATTGTCGCCATATGGACGCTGGAAGTTTCTCAAACGAAGTTCCTCGATAGGAAGATGCGGAAAATGTTCAAACAAGGTCAGCAGTTTTCTGAAGTAGAATCTACGACTGTTGGACAAGTCCAGTTTCGTCAAGGCTACGAGTGGTGCGAATACTTCAGGCTTTGCTTCGACCAGGAGCACGTTAATTGATAACGACATCAGCGAGTGTAACCCAACAGCAGATCTTCATTAAGCAGGTAGTTATAGTCATATTGTAGACTTCGGGGGTCGGGGTGGGCGACAGTCAACTTCTTCAAATCGGGGAGATGCGAAAATGTCAACGTATCGAAGGGGAAATGCGGCGCGATCAGGGTGAGTCTCGTTGTGTTTGCGGACATCTGCGCGAGTTGCTTCTGGACATCTTCACTGTTGACAGCTTCGCACGAGACATCCCACATGATGTTGACGTCATCCCCACGCGGTCGACAGGCGCAACCTGTCGGACAGGTGGCCGGGCTTGGCGCCACGATCACCTGGCTTTGCACAATATTGAAAGTTAATGACGCAGATACCATGACAACCGTCACTAGGTTTTCCCATAAGAGTGACGTCATCCTGTTTACGATGGTAAATTTCATAGCTTTTCATGAAAATCCAGATCTGAACTTGCTTGTGAAGCGAAATCGCACACGATCTCGTCAGGTTACAAGACGTCTCTGTTGATGCAAGAAAATTCACATAAATTACTTCATACAAGGCATGCAATGGACAACTGAGCAATACAGTTCTAGTACTTCTTTGTGATCGGGCGCCATAATGTCCATCTTGGTAATGGGAATTTTATTTTATTTTAAGTCGTATTGTCAATTATACAAAGAGGGCGCATAAACACCACCGTGGCAGATATATGTACTATACTGTGGAATTATGTGCATTATTGCCGAAATGTGGACAAACACATAAAAACAGCGAACAGGAAGACGGTTTGTAAAACTGACGACAAAACAACCTGCTTGTAAATATGATTGTGTTAACATGTTCCAATAAATTGAAACCCCTTTTAGCAGGCGCATAATTGTCCATAAACTGAATATCATCAGATACAACGCTATACAAGTGGGATTTAAAAAGGTGTTGTTGTTAAGAACAAGTAAACGCCGACATGTGCCGGTTCACAGAATGCGAAGTTGTAAAACGCTTTTAGCAACATATGGACTGGTTCTGCTTGCTATTATAAACACTAGAGGTACTTTTGCAAATGCCAAGCGTTATCCCCATCGGTTCAGATGTGTGAGGCGCGTCAACGATATAGACTTCATTTAACGTAACACAGCGACATCATACCTAATAAACATACATATATATGTTCACTTAATGCGACTTGTGCCTCATTCTTTAGTCGCGTGGTTTGTCGACCCATTGATTTGTTCCGGTACAACGTTGTTGAGCCAACAATGATTTTTACAATAAAAAATGCACTGTGTCAGTTATGTGGCTTGTAATCTGGCTGGTTTTGGTGTGGGCTCTCCATGTGCCATATACAAACGGTATATATTTACAAACGGACGATTATGAGTAGAATTCGTGGCCTCCACCAGCCCTGCCACTTGACTATTCACAGAAACACATGTTTTAGCCACTGTTGGTTTTGCGGTCCTCCGGTGACCGGCCTCCAGGGGATGCCACGGCATTCCACATGCTACCCAACAGCGAAATACATTTACCTCTTCGCCCTGCTTACAAGCAACCAGGCGGTACAGGGCCACGGCGATGACATAACAAGTCCATAACTCACCATTACCTCACGGCCTGTTGTAGATATATTAAAGTGAACATCACCTTGGCTGACAGCACCACAGCTGTAGCTCGAGTTTGCAACACTTTCATATGATAACAGTGAACATTAAATATCCTACAATTTATGCGGAGCCGGCCGTATATCAATTATTTTTACAGCTTCAATGAAAACACTCCCTGTTATCGCTGGATCACCGTATGCTGAACGAGCAGAGAAGAACGAAATTTAAGAATACCTGTATTTAAAATAATGAATATAGGTCATTCAAATATAATTTGCGGAATCGACGCCAATTTTTGTGAGAAAATCTACCAAATTCAAGTGCTTAAGAATCTTTGAAATGCATGAACGGTCAATTGTTTTGTTACGCATTAAAGAGCATTCAACTGATACATGCATGTGGATGTTTTGCATTAAGGTACATTGCTGCATGTTACTAAATTCAAACAAGTGGGTTCCACTTACAGTTTGATCGAACATCGCTTGGTCGTCTCTTTGGGCAGAATGTGTTCAAATGGGAGAATCATGCCCTGAAGAGGGAAAGCCCCAAACATTCACTACGTGACCGTGTCGGACATGGTGGCTGCCTATTGCTTCCTGCATGCACATATTGGGTGAAGCGCATGGCAAGCTACTTGCGTCACATTTCGTGGAAATAAATGTGTGTTTTAGGCCGCCGTTGTGCACCCAGTGCCTAATCGGGCCCAAGAACCCACCAGGGACGACGAAGGAGGGTGGTGCATGCCCCATATTAGGGGCACCGAGCCGGATTTGAACCCAGGACCAATTGATCTGCGGTTTGGTGGCGCCATATGTGACCCCATATTTCTCTGAAGCTAGGTCTCTCTCTGTTCATGGATGTAGCTGGATCTATTTGTCCTTTTCTAGGTTTATCTGTCTCTGTCTACAGAGAGAGATATGTCTTTCTGTCTCTGTCTATTTACAGAGCTGGGTCGATCTGTTCTTGTCTATAGACAGAGCTATGTCTATCTGTCCTTGTCTATAGACAGATTTGGGTCTATCTGTCCTTGTCTAAGAACAAAGCTGGGTCTATCTGTCCTTGTCTATAGACAGAGCTGGGTCTATCTGTCCTTGTCTATGAACAGAGCTGGGTCTACCTGTCCTTGCCTATAGACACAGTTAGTTCTATATGTCCTTGTCTATAGACAGAGCTGGGTCTTTCATTCATTGTCTATAGACAGACCGAGCTAGGTTTATCTGTCCTTGTCTATGACCAGAGCTGGGGCTATCTTTCCTTGTCTATAGACTGAGCTGGGGCCATCTGTTCTGATCTATAGACGGATAGCCCCAGCTATCTGTCTATAGATAGCTGGGGCTATCTGTCTGTCTGCTATCTGTCTATCTTTCTATCTGATATTGTCTATCTGCCTATCTGTCATTGTCTATCTGTCATTGTCTATAGACAGACCGAGCAAGGTTTATCTGTCCTTGTCTATGAACAGAACTGTGTCTATCTGTCCTTGTCTATGGACAGACAGAGATAGTCTATCTGTCCGTGTCTATAGACAGAGCTGGGTCTATCTGTTCTGATCTATGGACAGGGCTGAGTCGATCTGTCCTTATCTTATCTTAGACAGATCGAGCTAGGTTTATCTGTCCTTGTATATAGAGAGAGCTTGGGTTATATGTCCTTGTCTATGAACAGGGGTGAGTTTATCTGTCCTTATCTATAGACAGAGCTAGATCTATCTGTCATTGTCTATAGACAGACCGAGCTAGGTATATCTGTCCTTGTCTATGAACAGAGCTATTTCTAGCAGTCCTTATCTATAGACAGATCAAGCTAGGTCTATCTGTCCTTATCTATGGACAGGTCGAGCTGGGTCTATCTGTTCTTGTCTATAGACAGCCGGAAATAGTCTATCTGTCGTTGTCTATGGACAGAGCTGGGGCTATCTGTCCTTATCTATAGACAGATCGAGCTTATCTGGCCTGATCTATGGATAGGGCTGAGTCCAACTCTCCTGATCTATAGGCAAATCGATCTAGGTTTATCTGTCCTTGTCTATAGACAGATCTGGGTCTATCTGCCCTTGTCTATGGACAGAGCTATAGCTATCTGTTCTTATGTATAGACAGCGCTGAGTCGATCTGTCCTCATATATATAGACATATCGAGCTAGGTCTGTCTGTCCTTGTCAATAGACAGATCTGGGTCTATCTGTCCTTGTCTATGAACAGGGCTGATTCGATCTGAGTCGATCGACAGAGATAGTCTACATGTTCTTATCTGTAGACAGACAGGGATAGTCTATCTGTCCTTGTGTATAGACAGAGCTGAGTCTTTCTCTCCTTATCTGTCGACAGGTCTGAGTCTATCTGCCCTTGTCCATAGACAGAGCTGGCACTATCTGTCATGGTCTATAGACAGACCGAGCTAAGTCTATCTGTCCTTGTTTATAGACAGAGCTGGGTCTTTCTGTCCTTGTCTATAGACAGACAGAGCTAGTCTATCTGTCCTTGTCTATAGACAGAGTTGGGTCTATCTGTCCTGATCTATGGACAAGGCTGAGTCGATTTTTCCTCATCTATAGACAGATGGAGCTAGATTTATCTGTCCTTGTATATAGACAGAGCTTGGGCTATCTGTCCTTGTCTATGAACAGGGCTGAGTTTATCTGTCTTTATCTATTAACAGAGCTGGGTCTATCTGTCCTTGTCTATAGACAGAGCTGGGTCTGTCTGGCCTTGTCTGTAGACAGAGCTCTGAAGGTAGGTCTTTCTCTCTGTTCATGGATGTAGCTGGATCTATTTGTCCTTGTCTAGGTTTATGTGTCTCTGTCTACAGAGAGAGCTATGTCTTTCTGTCTTTATCTATTAGCAGAGCTGGGTCTATCTGTCCTTGTCTATAGACAGAGCTGGGTCTGTCTGTCCTTGTCTGTAGACAGAGCTGGGTCTATCTGTCCTTGTCTGTAGACAGAGCTGGGTCTATCTGTCGTTTTCTATGAACAGGGCTGGGTATGTCTGTCCTTAGCTATAGAAAGAACTGGATATATCTTACCTGGGCTACCAGACCCGGTTTAGTGCCTTAATGTTGGCTAGATGACTGTGGTGTTTGAAAGTCCCCTTGTGCTGGATTAGTTGTTGGGGGAGTGGTACAAGCTCTGATATGTGATAATTGCTGGAAAGTTAGCCGCTTGCCATGTTCAACAGTCAGTGTCCAGGCCTGCCAGTTAGGCCCGAACCTGGATTTCAAGACCGTACTCGAGAGAGTAAACCTCCACGTTGCAGCCTGGAGCGATGATATACAGGTATTATAACAGGAAGTAATGGATCTCTGCCCACCCAACCTGGGGAAGACCCCGGCTAATGCACATACCTGGCCAAAAATAGTCAAGTCAAGTGAAGTCAAATATCATTTATTCAAACCAAGTGTACAAAAGAAAAGAAAGAAAAGAAAAAAAAAACGGGATCCTGCATACATCAAGTCAAAAAAAAAAGTAATAATAATAGTAGTAAAACAGGTAAAAGAAGAAAAGCAAAAAAGTATACACTTGGTTGGGGAGACTCCAACTAAAACCCTAGCTGGGTTGCTGTCGTTGGAGCCACCCAAATATTAAATAAGAAAAAAAACGTTAAGCGGCATATAAACTTGAAAACAAATGATCCAACACGGGCCCACCACCACAACAATGTTGTGCGGTTAAAACAAATGCAGGAGGGTTACAAAATATAATGTCATAGTTATTAATTACAATAAAACACTCAAGTCAGTTGCACGCGGCAGGTATAACAGTGTGGAATATTACAGTTATAAGAATATGTATTAACAATAAGGTGTTTAATATATTTTGAATACCCTTCTAAACTATGCGTATGAACCTTTTGAATAATTTGGCTTGGTTCATTATTGACGACTTCAACCAGACTATATCTAATACATTTCGTAACAAAGTCATGCTGAGCTCTAACGGTGGGAGCATAGTTTCGGTAGCGAGTATAATGAGTATGCACGTCGTCATTTCGGACCATGGACAGTTTATAAAAATAGCCAGGTAATTTTTCATTAGTTAATTTGTGATAAAATTTTAATTTTTGTAAACGATGTATGTCTTCTAATTTTTTTTTGTGGGCTATAACTGTGTCATTTTTTGTCTATATATTTGGAGAGCATTCAGATGTAACCCGGGCACAATATATCATAGTTGTCGTATCGACAAAACGTCTGGAGGCCCGAGCTTAGTATATACTAAGTAACCCCTAGTTACTGGGATGATGAGGTCCTAATCACATATGTTATCCAATCAGCAAACTATTGCTTACCGCCTGCTAACAATGCCATGAGACGGTGTAACATGACCAGCCGTCCCCCCATGACAGCGTGTCCCCCCTGCAGTTCGGGTATACATACGCGCGGTGGAGGGCACTAGTTATGGGGGGACACATTGTCATGGGCTTAATATAGCTATGACCAGATGTCTCCTTAGTCCAGCAAAAGATTACCGATCTATTGGGGTTAAGGGATATAGGGAGTGCGGGACACATTGTCATAGGCTTAATATAGCCATGAACAAGTGTCCCCTGAGCATTGGATCACTGATCCATATGGGTTAAGAGACATGACGCTATGAGCTGGGGTCCCTTTAGTTTAGCTTTGGATTACTGATCCAGGTGGGTTAGAGGACATGAAGAGAGGGGGGCGTGACAACTTGTCGTGGGCTGAATTTAGTTGTGACCAGGTGTCCCCTTAGCCTAATTGGCACGGGATCAACGATCCACGTGGGTTAAGGGACATAGGGAGTGGGGTGGGGGGCATACTGCCACGGGTTAAATACAGTCATAACCAAATGTCCCCTTAGCTTAGCATTGGATCACTGATCCATGTTGGTTAATGGACATGAGGAGGGGTGGGGGGGCATGTTGTCATGGGCTGACTTTTGTAATTGATAATTCCAGCTCAAAACATATCAATAAAAAGGTGAATGTACAAAAACACTATACCATGACAGGTATAATGAACAAAATCATGTGGCACCATGAGCTTCACATTGTAACAAAGTCGGTATTCGTCGGTTCATGTTTGTAAGCTTCTACATGATTAACTGGGTATATAATTGATCTATTACATGATTCTGTATAATCTGTTATATATCTATGATGTCACTATATGATTAACTGCTTGTATAATTGATCTATTATATGATTCTATATAATATGTTATATATCTTTGATATCACTATATGATTAAATAATCATATATTTAACATGGTTTGATGATTTTTCCTATATAATCTGTTAAGTGTCTATAATATATATATATATGTTATGTTTGTACCTGTTTCTGGTAAAATGAACAACAGGGCTTTGTTTTCTTTTATTCATACATGATATGGTGATGTTATGATAAATGACTGATAAATTATTATGATTAATAAATCTGGGTGAAACCTGTGGTGAAAGTGCTGTTCTAATGTTACTCTATGAGCCCTCCCCTATCAATCGACACCCGCTAATAGCTAAGAGTTATTTCCCTGTCATGCCAGGGTGGTGCCACGCAGTATGCCGACTGCGGATCCCCCCCTTTCCTGTCCATTCCGGCGGGGGGGGGTGGGAGACCCGAGATCTGGGGACGACATAAAAGGGGGTGGGTGGTGGTGCATCTATCTCCACACCCCGGCGGGGCTGATAGCAGCAGAGCAGATAGCCCACCCACTGTATTACTCTCCTCGGCTGGCAGGGTAAATCCCTACCATGCTCTAGAGAGGCCATGTGGGTGGTTGACTAGACTGCACCATGATCGGGCCCCGATGAGAGGGCGCAGTCTTCGGGAAGCGGACTTGGATTGTTAGACTGTGCGTGCATGTAAACCGGCGTCTGTCTTCCATCAATGGTTTCTGACAGACACCGGTGCCTAGGTTAGTCTGGGGGTCTTATTTTCACTAGTTCTGTTAGTCTAAAGTTATGGTCAATCGTGCGTATGATGTTAGTTTGGCACCGATTTATAATAAATTTGTCTCTATATTCCGGATTCATGCATGTAAAATATAGATCTTGTTTAATTCTCGAAGCCAGCTTATTATTAAATATAGTATGTGTTGGAACTGTGCGTCCTTCTTCTCCAAGTTGTCGTGATAACCACAGGTAGTTGTTGAATAAGTTGTATAAGTAATTTATAGTAGTGGACGAAATTTTGCGAATGTTTGAATATTGTGTTGTAGAAGCTTAGTGGTTGAATGTCTTTTGTTATGTCTTTAAAAAAGGGTAAAAATGACTTATTGTACTTCTATATATAGGTGTAAAGACTTTAGCGATGTCTAATTGTTGGTGGAAAACTGTTTCCCAGTTTGTGATTGCTATTGGGATCTTGGCTTTATTTTGGATTTTCTTATAAAGTAATTTGAGGGTGAATTTATATATTTGTATTGTTTGGTCGTGTCTTACTTTGATTAGACGTTTGGTAGGTTACTGGGTCCTTCTATTTGTCGTGGAATAATGTTTTTCCATCCCGTTTGTGTATGCTATCTATTATCTTTTGATATTTATTTCTATTGGTTTGTTTACTTTCTAGATTATATATTTCCATTAGATCATCCCATGTCATCAGCTGATTATTTAAGGTAATATCTTCAATTGTTAGGACACTTTTATCCAGAAATTCTGGGTCGAATATATTATATTTGGTCGTTTTCAAAGCTGTATGTCTGTCGGTCGGGACATACATACATAATAACGCCGCCTAAGTACGACTCCAGTGTACGCACTCGCCGTGACGGAGCACTACATGCATATGCGTTTTGTTTCGCTCAGTGGTATGACTTGGCGGTCCGCACGGCGACTTCCCTAGCCATACGGATTGCACTGACATTGTCGGAGTAGCACGCGGTGCTGTGTCTATAGCCAGTGTAGGCAGGACAAAAATCAAATGGAAAACGGCCTGTGGAGACGCTACCTCAACGTCGGTCAGACGCCTATTTCTGAAAAATCCCAGTGGCGGATCCAACCAGACTGATGGTTTGTCGGGGGCGGGGGCAGGGATGGGGACTTATCACCCACCAGTTTTATTTGGTGCCATGAACCATTATTAAGTCGAATTTTCATGTTTTGTATATGTGTCTTTGGTATGTCTGTCTGTCGGTCTGTGTGTGTGTGTGTGTGTCTGTCTGTAACGCAACGTTCCAAATTTACAAAAAATATGCGCAATGGCCACCGTCAGGCTAAGTTCGTAGATGGGCTATGGGGGTCAAAGGTCAAGGTCACATGATTTTTCTGAAATTCGCTTATCCATTGAAAGATAGGACCATAAATCGGGAAGATCGCTATAACGTTCACAGTTTTCATTTAATCACGCTGCCAGTTATCTTACGTATTGGGCCTACAGATACCTTATATGCGGTGTTTGATCTTTGCAAATCGCCCAAATAGTTTTTCTGTTCAAAATTCCCAAACTTGAACATGGGACACTAATAGAGCAAACTGGGCCGGAAAATGACCCCATGAAGGGAGCAAATCAGACACTTGGCGTGAGACATAACATTAGTATTTGGGCGCGAATTACTATATTGATCAAGGTTTCGCATCCTAGGTCAAAGTCACTGCAAGGCCAAGGTCACGCATCCAAGGTCAAATCACAGCAACGTCAAGGTCACGAAACGTGAATTGTAATTCGCCTAACCATTAAAAGATAGGCCCAACAATCGTAAAAATCGCTATAACGTTCACAGTGTTCAGTTAATCACGCTGAACGTTGTTTCACGTATTAGGCTTATAGGTATATGGTTTGGCAAATCGCCCTCATAGTTTTTCTGCAGAAAATTAATAAAAAGTAGAGCATTTTGACGTGAAAATTACCTGCTTCATTTATCAAGGCAACTTGTGAGACAAAGGACATCTTGCGTAGCATATTACACTAGTTTTTAGGCGCGGAGGACGATATCGCTCAAGGTCACGTATCAAATGTCAACGTTACAGCAAGGTATTGGGTTTAGAGAGCTACTGTTTCTTTGAGAGTATTTCCGGACACTGAAACTTTTTCGAATAATTGGCCAGTGATATTTTAGTGTCGTTAAAACTGTAAAGATTCGTTGTGACTAAATGAATGCAGGTAGATGACCCATATGCGGTGGACTATGAACCAATGTTTGTGACATCATGTGTGACAAATGACATTGAAAACGAAATCTAAGCGCAAATCCCTGAACCGGTCGCAAGATTGATAAACCTGCTTTACCCCTCTGCCCCAAACAAATTTGAAATATGCATCCAAATAGACAACCATGGCAAAGTATATATATGGAGGCTATTTATTCCTTGATTATTGATTAATATTTCGTTCTACACACGAGTACAAGAGCTGCAACTTGAGTATAGAGAGAATGTTACGTTATGTTAATACTGCTAATATATCATTTATATTGTAATTACAAGTACATATATGACGAGAATCAGTTGAACATTGAGCGTTATTGTATACCAACATGGGTGTTCATCTTATTATTATACACTGTACTGACGATCATAGCCAGGTTCATTTATAGATGACAACAAGAAGTGCATGGCCAGGGAATGGTTCTCGGGTTGTGTAGCACGAGTCACATGACCTGAATTTGTCAGTCCTCTTGAAGTGCACGCACCAGTTGATCCCAGAAGATAAGCTGAGCGTCTCTGTCCTCGTCCCACTTCATGTACGTCTTGGACTCCAGTAATCGTGACAACGTCTTGTTCACGCCAGCCACGGGCAAGTCTCGCAGGATAACGAGAACAAGCACGTCCAGACCTTCCGAGATGTATTTCATGCGCGCCATCTGCATCTCAAATGAACACTACGAACTCTCGAGGAAAGACGGCGACAGCACTACCAGCGTCTTCCGGCTGGCCTCAATGCTGTTGACGATCTCATCTTCGATGTTGTGTCCCGGGATGAAGTCTCTGTAGTGGATGCACAGCTTCAACTCATGTACATCCTCCAGTTGGACCCGCAGTGTGTCATGAACCCAGGCACGGTCCTCAGAATTATAAATCACAAAGGCATCGTTTACGAAATTCTCGAGTCTGGCGGTGTTCCTGTATTTACCCCACGCCCGCCTGGCCGCGTACAAGTAAAACCGAATCCGCCATCGTGTTTTGTACACCAGAAAGCCTAGGCAGGATAGCAGAATTCCACCTCCGCATCCCAGGGAAGAAGATACCGCTATGTTTGTGTATGAAGGGTGACAATGGGCTTCAAGAACCTCCAGGTCTACATTTTCAATGGGGACTCTTCCGGTCAAAGGGTGACTGCAGTAATTGTTGCGACCTACGAGTACCCCAGTCACAGTCTGAACCCAGTGAACAAATTCCAAATGTAAACATGAACAAGAGAGAAGATTTCCTGTGAGATCTACGCTCAAGTCATTATCTACAATCTTTGTCATTATTGCTGTACTGAGAGCTACTATGTCGTTGTCTCGAGCATTTAGTTCATGAAGAGAGGGCGGAGCACCGATGAGAAATTCTAAAGTTGTCAGAGCGTTGTTGCTCAGATTGAGCGACTCTAGATTGATCAGCGAGTCAAAGACACCGCTATGAATGGCGGTGATGCCATTATCAGCAAGATCCAGACTCCGTATCTTCGTCAGACCTGTTACAGACCTGACACCAACAAAGAGGTTGCGGCCTCAGTCACAAGGCTGATGTTATTGCCTCCCAGGAGTAGGATTTCAACCCTATGAAAACCTCTCAGCATCTTGTAATTGTTACGATTAAGTGCATTGTACTGTAGGTTGAGATATTTTACATTTCCGAAGCCCAAGGCCGTGACATTGAATGGATTAAGATAGCCGCCGAGGTTTACATAAGACACGTCTACATACTTTACCTCATTGCTCGCGACACATATTGTGACGTCATTCTTGAAATGGTCGAGATTGGAAAATTGCGCATCGTGGTGTAATGACAGGAATTCTAACCTCGGAGGTAAGGGTAACTGTACCCCTTTAAGACAACCAGGATATTCGGCGATAACACTGTTAATGGTTGGCGCGAGTCGGCAGGGAATCGTCGTGAGGTTGGCGCAGAAACAGTCCATGAGTTGGCATATAATTTTAGAGCAGCTGAGCGAATGGTCAAAAAGACACCCATTCGGCAGAGCATCGAACACGCTTCGTTTCTTGCGGGAATGGTTCAGGGTCTTCTTGCTGTAATACGTATGCCTTTGCTGATCACCGCTTTGCCGTCCTGTATGTTCTCCGACCCGGATCCGCTGTTCTTCAACATGATCATGTCTATGGGCAAGGTCCGTAGCGGTTATGACGTCATGATAGTTCACATGACCCCACGCATTCATTTCCACTTTTCGCTTCCGCCGGAGTCGGTTGTTCTCTGTGGGGACGCTGATGTTTGCAAAGTCGCTTATGTCGACATGACGTAACGCTGGGTGAAGCAGAAAGTCTAGCACTATACATTTGTCGTCGTCATGATCCGCATCCAAGATGTTATGAGTGAATGTGAATACCTCAAGGCGAGGCAGGAACTCGATTAGTCCCGGACTGTAGGCCACGAAGCCATTTTCACTCATATCCCACAGCTTTAAAGGAAATTTAGACAACGCCCGAAGGAGATCTTTCATTACTATTCTCCTATTGTCGCCATATGGACGCTGGAAGTTTCTTAAACGAAGTTGCTCGATAGGAAGATGCGGAAAGTGTTCAAACAAGGTCAGCAGTTGCGTGAAGTAGAATCTACGACTGTGGGATAAGTCCAGTCTCGTCAAGGCTACGAGTGGTGCGAATACTTCAGGCTTTGCTTCGACCAGGATCACGTTAATTGATAACGATATCAGCGAGTGTAACCCAGTAAACAGACCTGCATTAAGCAGGTAGTTATAGTCATATTGTAGACTTCGGGGGTCGGGTTGGGCGACAGTCAACACTTTCAAATCGGGAAGATGGGAAAATGTCAACGTATCGAAGGGGAAATGCGGCGCGATCAGTGTGAGCCTCGTTGTGTTCGCGGACACCTGCGCGAGTTGCTTCTGGACATCTTCACTGTTGACAGCTTCGCACTTGACTTCCCACGTGATGTTGACGTCATCGCCATGCGGTCGACACGCGCAACCTGTCGGACAGGTGGCCGTGCTTGGCGCTAAGATCACCTGGCTTTGCGCTACCAGACCCGGTTTACTGCCTTAATGTTAGCTAGGTGACTGTGGTGTTTGAACGTATCCTTGTGCTAGATTGGTTCTTGGGGAAGTGGCACAAGCATTGATATGTGGTAATTGCTATAAAGTTAGCCGCCAGGCCTGCCAGTTAGGCCCGAACATGGATTTCACGACAGTACGTGACAGTAAACCTCCTCGTTGCAGCTTGGAGCGATGCTATTGTAGCTTTTGTAGCTGCCATGGGGGAATGTAAAAACCCATCAAAGTATTATGTATTCAACGAGTTATTAAATATTCGTGTAAATTGTTATGGGTGGATGACGCCAGATTACCGAACGCTTGTTATGAGATGTTGCATAACCTTGATAAAGCTGGAAAAATTACATGAGCTACCGGCGTTAAAAACACTCTCTGTAGACTAGGTTTTGGTATTTGTTTGATAACTAAGAGGTGGGAACTGTTGAAATGTTTATTAGTGAAATTAGGCAGAGATTAAATTATGTGGCTCAACAAGAGTGGCTAATTAAGTCACTTAAACGAGCGCAGTAACCTTGATACGTTAGCGCAATTTAAATCCTTGCTAGAACCAGAACTGCATTTAAAGCATATCACCAAGGTGAATGACAGAAAGGCTTTAGCAAGGTTGAGATGTTCTGCTTACCATTTAAAAGTAGAGAGAGGAAGACACAGGAAATTAGACAGAGAAGACAGGTTTGCAAATAATGTGCTAGAATCGGTGAAATTTGCTGTTGAAGATAAATACCTGTGATGACGTGCGCCGTATATTCCGTGTCTAGAACCAAATCACCTTCACAAAGGCTTCACAAATTGATCTTGTAACCTGGATCAAATTATAATTAAAAACTTAGCCAACTTTGTATATGAAGCCTGCTCACAGAGGCTCGCAGCTTTGGAAAACTTATTTAATATATATATTAAAACAGGGAACCCGGCTAATGCACATACCGGACAGTCAGTCACAAAACTGGCCAAACATAGTGAGCTATAACTTTTGTGTACATATTTGTAGAACATTCAAATGTAACCCGGGCCCAATATATCATAGTTGTCTGGACGATAACACGCTGGAGGCCCGAGCTTAGTACATACTAAGTAACCCCTAACTACTGGGATGATGAAGTCCTAATCACATATGTTATCCAAGCATCCAGTCTGTGAACAGGGCTAGGTCTATCTGTCCCTTGTTTTTGAACCTGGCTGGGTCTATATGTCCTTGTCTATAGATAGAGCTGAGTCTATTTTTCCTTATCTATAGACAGAGCTAGATCGATCTGTCCTTGTCTATGAACAGGGTGGGGGCTATCTGGTTATCTAAGCAGCAAACGATTGCTTACCGTCTGCTAACAATGCCATGAGACGGCATAGTGAATATGTATACTAGAATTTGTCAAGCATAGCTTAAGAAGAAAGACGAAAATCGGGGTGATAGGTGCAACTTGAACATGTTAGTACCGACTGCGACTATGTACATGCAATACCGACGGGATTATAGGCCGAAACGTCACCACGCCGTCAGTCATTTGGCGTAATGAAACTTTTATAATCGCATTGGCCATGTTAAAGTGTTTATTTGCTAGCATCCAAACTACTGGTTCGAGTTGGACGCCATTTGGCACACATGATGCCAACAATATGGGTACATATTGCACCCCATATGAGTCATCTATCTGCATTCATACAGTCACAGCGATTTTTTGTCAATGTCAAAATGAATCATCCAATAACTCGAAACTATAACGTGAGGTAAAATCTAAGTGAATATATCATTTGCGCCTCTCTCTGAAGAATACTCTCAAACAGAAAGCGAATCTCTAGACCAAATATTAACGAAGTTACACGGGAAAACATGTTTCGTGACCTTGACCTTGCTGTGACCTTAACCTTGCTGTGACCTTGACCTTGCTGTGACCTTGACTGCAAAGCAAGTACAGTACTTCACAGCAAAATACTAATCTCATGTTTCACAGAAAGTGTCCTTTGTCTCACTGTTCCCCTTCATGGAGAAATTGTGGAGGCCCTGTTCCCGCCAAAATGCTCCCGTAGGGTCCCATGTTAAACTTTGGAAATATTTCATAGAAAAACTATTCGGGCGATTTGATTTTTTTTGAAATGTGATACAAGATACCTATGGGTCCAATACGTGAATTATTTTGGAGCACCATTAAAGAAAAACTGTGACAGGAGTAGCGAATTTCCCGAATTTTGGTCCTATCTTTCAATGGTTAAGCGAATTTCGAAAAGAATCCTGTGACCTTGACCTTTGACCTATATGGCCCATCTACGAAAGCCTGACGATTGAGACAGACAGAGAGACAGACAGACAGACACACACACACAGATCCAGTAGCAGCAGCAGTAGCAGCACATATAATAATAATAATAATAATATAATGGCGAAACAGGTACTAACAGGTGGTTGCAGTTGCTTAAAGTCTTATATGCTCATACCCACCCTAGGTAATTGCCTAGCGCTTTGTAAGCAGTTATAATTAATGGTGTATGCTCATAATGGCCGAACGGCAAAACGCCCGCCCTCTCCAAGACCCAGCCCCAGCCCCAGATGCGGATTCGGACTAACCTAGTACTAGTAGTAGAAGTAGCAGTGGCGGTAGTGGTTTCTAGGTAGTAGTAAGCTTACTAGTGGTCATTTTACGTTGACTAAATTTGCTGTTAAATCTCTATACGTTTCAGTTACTTTTCTACCTAATTACCAAACAATCGATCACACCAACAAACACCATTGTAAACAAGTCCACACTAGCTTCGGGGTCACTCTGGTGAGACGGCGCGAACAGCAACAACAGACAGTCCAATCGCTGAGGCGCAGAGTAATCCGCTCGCGGCTCGGCCAACCCCTACCACCCCACACCTCCCCCTCCCTCTCCTTCCACCTATGGTAGGGGTGGTGAGAGCGACTCGGCCGTTACGCCTTTCGGCCATTCTGTACAGCATTCATGTACATAGCATGCTTTACCAGTTATAACAGCCGGTTATAACCAGTTAAGACACCTGACAGGTCCGACTGGCAGTATATTACTGTTGGGGTTTCTACCGCAGGTTGACACAACCCATAAGCCCAGTGGCTCAGGACCTGTACGATGGCGAATGTGACGCTGCTGTGGACTGAACTGTCTTTCTGGTTTAAAGATATAGCTGCGTGGCCAGTTCTATGAGGCGCCATAGTGGACAAAAGCCCCACGAGTTTGTGCCCGCAAGGGTTGAGTTTAGTCCTGCAAGGGTTGAATTCGCACATGCAAGACCTGCAAGGGTTGAGTTGGTGCCTGCAAGGGTTGAGTTTAGTCCTGCAAGGTTTGACTTTAATCCTGCAAGGGTTGAGTTTAGTCCTGCAATGGTTGAATTTAGTCCTGCAAGGGTTGAGTTTAGTCTTGAAGGGGGTTTAGCTTAGTCCTGCAAGGGTTGAGTTTAGTCTTGCAAGGCTTGAATTTAGTCATGCAAGGTTTGAGTTGGTGTCTGCGAGGGATGAGTTTAGTCCTGCAAGGGTTGAATTCGTACATGCAAGATCTGCAATGGTAGAGTTTAAGCCTGCAAACCTTGAGTCGACCTGGGCCTTGCAGGGTTGAGTTTTGGCCTGCAAGGGCTTAAGTTTTTGTTTGCATGGGTTGAGATCGCATGCTGTAGCAACCGGCATCGTGGGTATAGTCGGCGATAGAGGGCGCCGTTACTTTAAAAGCACGTGTTTCGTATTAAAATAAATATCCTAATATTAAATAAATATATTTTCATAATAGAAATATATATTAAAATATTATCAATATAAATTGTAATATTAACAACAATAACACCATTTATAATACATTTTTTCTGATATAAATTTTTGCTTTTAATTGGGAAAAGCCATGCGATTGTTCTTTTTAATATAACAAAAAGTACTGTTTTTTTCACTTTGTTTCTTATTAGACTAGGATTTCTTCTTATATAATATAATTCTAAGCATCTAAGCCTGTAGTCTGTACACCACAGTGGCCAGGGTGATTCAGCAGTAGGCCTAACACTGTCAGTGGCGGATCCAAGAATTTGTTAAAGTGGGGGGGGGGGGCGGTGGGGGGGGGGGGGGGGCGGGGGATGGGGCGCCAGACCCCGTGTAAGAATATTTTCCATAAAAAACTAAATTTTTCCTCAAAAGTCCGACTTTAACAGCCCGCCCCCGGCGCCCCCCCCCCCTCCCCGCCTGGATCCGCCACTAACTGTACTGTAGCAGTTTCCGTGAGTGTCCAGGTAAATTCCTCGGATTTACGGCGCATATGCCATGTCACCGCAGGTGGTGAGTATGATATATACTGTGATTTATATGCACCTGAACATCGAAGATAGGAGAAGTAACGTCTGGAGTCATATTGGATACTGGCACGGTTGGCTGCCGGGCCGACTGTGGCTGCCGTGCCCGTCTCGCCGTCCCGTCTTTTCAGACAATTTGTCAGCTCCCCCCTGCCGATTTGATCTAAAGTCACTTTGCTGGGAACCAGCCTGCCTATGATGCCTGCGTCTAAGCCGGTTCCCAGCCTAATCTCGTCACCTTCAATCTTTCTGCCTATGATCCATACCAAGAATTATTTGTTGGCGACTAAAGCGCAACACACTCAGGTACTGACCATTTGGTAGTGAGGTGGGTGGAGGGGGTACTGCCTTTTTAGAAAAAAAATAATTTCCCGCGCAATATTTTTAGCCGGGAGTCAACGGTACACGTACTGTTGTTTACTCACGGTTTAAAAATATTTTCCTGTATGGGTGAGGAACCAGTGTAGTGAACAAGCCGAGAACCAGGCTTCTCAATCCTGCGCGTCGTTCCAACACACACACGCAAAGCTCAACCCTTGCAAGTACGCACTCAACCCTTGCAGGACTAAACCCAACACTTGCAGGCACCAATTGACTCCACCCTTGCATGTACGAACTCAATTCTTGCAGGTCTGCCCTCAACCCTTGCAAGACTAAACTCAACCCTTGCAGGCACCAACTCAACCCTTGCAGGTCTTGCATGTACGGCCTCAACTCTTGCAGGACTGAACTCAACCCTTGCAAGACTAAACTCAACCCTTGCAGGCACCAACTCAACCCTTGCAGGTCTTGCATGTACGAATTCAACCCTTGCAGGACTAAACTCAACCCTTGCAAGACTAAACTCAACCCTTGCAGGCACCAACTCAACCCTTGCAGGCGCCAACTCAACCCTTGCAGGTCTTGCATGTGCGAATGCAACCCTTGCAGGACTAAACTCAACCCTTGCAGGCACCAACTCAACCCTTGAAGGTCTTGCATGTACGAATTCAACCCTTGCAGGACTAAACTCAACCCTTGCAAGACTAAACTCAACCCTCGCAGGCACCAACTCAACCCTTGCAGGCACCAACTCAACCCTTGCAGGTCTTGCATGTACGAATTCAACCCTTGCAGGACTAAACCCAACACTTGCAGGCACCACTTGATCCCACCCTTGCATGTACGAACTCAACTCTTGCAGGTCTGCTCAACCCTTGCAAGACTAAACTCAACCCTTGCAGGCACCAACTCAACCCTTGCAGGTCTTGCATGTACGAACTCAACTCTTGCAGGACTGAACTCAACCCTTACAAGACTAAACTCAACCCTTGCAGGCACCAACTCAACCCTTGCAGGTCTTGCATGTACGAATTCAACCCTTGCAGGACTAAACTCAACCCTTGCAAGACTAAACTCAACCCTTGCAGGCACCAACTCAACCCTTGCAGGCACCAACTCAACCCTTGCAGGTTTTGCATGTGCGAATTCAACCCTTGCAGGACTAAACTCAACCCTTGCAGGCACCAACTCAACCCTTGCAGGTCTTGCATGTACGAATTCAACCCATGCAGGACTAAACTCAACCCTTGCAAGACTAAACTCAATTTCAAATCGACACCTGCCCCACACTGTCGCAAGAATGATGAACATTCTTTACCCCTCGGCCACATTTTTTTCTAAATTATGCATCCAAATAAACAAACATGGCACAGTATTTATGGAGGCCATTTATTTCTTGAGTATTGATATTTACACATGTGTACAAGAGCTGCAGCGTGAGTATAGAGAGTGTTTGAGTCTCGGATGTACACATCCGCTGGACAGAACCCCGGCAGTTCTGCGCGAACCTGTGCGCGGGTCAGTAGTAACCACGGATATTCTCACTGTAAGGGTTTCAGTTGGCACTCGGGTATACAACCTGAACCTAATACATATTTAATTAATCGTTATCCTATCCTCAATAGTTGTTAGTGCTGCTTATATATGATAATATTATAGTTACAAGTACACATATGACGAGAATCGGTTGAACATTGAGTGTTATCGTATACCAACGTGGGTGTTCATCTTATTATTATACATTGCATTGACGATCATAGCGAGGGTTATTCATGGATGACAACAAGGAGTGCATGGCCAGGAATGGTTCTCGGGTTGTGTAGCACGAGTCACGTGACCTGAATTTGTCAGTCCTCTTGAGGTGCTCGCACGAGTTGATCCCAGAAGATAAGCTGAGGGTACCTGTCCTCGTTCCATTTGATGTACGTCTTGGACTCCAGTAATCGAGACAACGTCATGTTCACGCCAGCCACGGGCAAGTCTCGCAGGATAACGATAACGAGCACGTCCAGACCTTCCGAGATCATCTCAAATGAACACCACGAACTCTTGAGGAAAGCCGGCGACAGCACGACCAGCGTCTTCCGGCTGGCCTCAATGCTGTTGACGATCTCATCTTCGATGTTGTGTCCCGGGATGAAATCTCTGTAGTAGATGCACAGCTTCAGGCCATGTACTTCCTCCAGTTGGACCCTCAGTGTGTCGTGAACCCAGCCACGGTCCTCAGAATTATAAATCACAAAGGCATCGTTTTCGAAATTCTCGACTCTAGCGAGCTATGTTTCTGTATTTAACCCACGCCCGCCTGACCGCGTACAAGTAAAGCCGAATCCGCCATCGTTTCTTCGGGAAGGAGGACTAGGCAGGATGGCAGAATCCCACCTCCGCACCCCAGAGAAGACGATACCGCTATGTGTGTGTATGAAGGGTGACAACGGGCTTCAAGAACCTCCAGGTCTACATTTTCAATCGGGACTCTTCCGGTCAAAAGGTGATTGCAATAGTAATTGTTGCGACCTACAAGTACCCCAGACACAATCTGCACCCAGCGAACAAATTCCAAATGTAAACATGAACAAGAGAGAAGATTTCCTGTGAGATCTACGCTTAAGTGATTATCTACAATCTTTGTCATTATTGCTGTACTGAGAGCTGCTATGTCGTTGTCCCGAGCATTTAGTTCAAGAAGAGAGGGCGGAACACCGATGAGAAATACTAAAGTTGTCAGAGCGTTGTTGCTCAGATTGAGCGACTCTACATTGATTAGCGAGTCAAAGACACCGCTGTGAATGGCGATGAGGCCATTATCAGGAAGGTCTAGACTCCTCAGACCTTCAAAGAAAGCAGTAGCGGCCTCAGTATCAAAGTTGCTGTTATTGCCCCCCAGGAGAAGTATTTCAATTCCATGAAAACCTCCCTTCATCTTGTAATTGGTAATTGGTTGAGATATTTTACACTTCCGAAGCCCAGGGCAGTGACATTGCATGGATTAAGATAGCCGCCGAGGCTTAGATAAGACACGTGTGAATACCTTACCTCATTGCTTCCGGCAATGTGACGTCATTCTACGAATGGTCGAGATTGGAAAATCGCGCATTGCGGTGTTTTGACAGGAATTCTAACCTCGGGGGTAAAGGTATCTGCATACCGTTATGGAGACCAGGTTATTCAGGGATAAGACTGTCAATGGTTGGAGCGAGTTGGCCGGGAATCATCGTCACAGTTGGTTGGCACAGAAACAGTCCACCAGTTGGCATGCAAGTTTAGCTCCGCTGAGCGAATGGTCAGCATATCCAACATACTTCATTTCTGGCGAGAATGGTGCAAGGTTTTCTTGACACTTTGCTGATAATTGCTTTTCCGCCTTGCATGTTATTCGACCGGGGCACGCTATTCTTCAAAATGATCATGTCCATGGGCAAGGTCCGTAGCGGTTATGACTTCACGGTAGTTCACATGACGCCACGCATCCATTTCCACTTTTCGCTTCCGACGGTTTCGGTTCTTCTCTGTGGGGCGCCGAGGTTTGCAAAGTCGCTGATGTCGATGTGACGCAACGATGGGTGCAGCAAAATGTCCCGCAAAAAACAGTTTTGGTAGTAAGTATTCAACAGTAAGTAAACAGTATTCCAATCTGTCATGTTATGAGTGAATGTGAATACCTCAAGGCGAGGCAGGAACTCGATTAGGTCTGGACTGTAGGTCACGAAGCCATTACTTATACCCTACAGCTTTAAGGAAAATTTAGCCAACGCCCGAAGAACGTCTTTCTATTTTCCTGTTGTCGCCAAAAGGCGCTGGAAGTTTTTTAAAGGAAGTTTCTCAATGGGAACATGCGGAAAGTGTTCAAACAAGGTCAGCAGTTTACTTAAGTAGAATCTACGACTGTTGCACAAGTCCAGTTTCGTCAAGGCTACGAGTGGTGCGAATACTTCAGGCTTTTCTTCGACCAGGATCACGGTAATTGACAAGGACATCAGCGAATGTAACCCAGCAAACAGATCTGCATTACGCAGGTGGTTATAGTCATATTGTAGACTTCGGGGGTCGGGGTGGGCGACAGTCAACTCCTCCAAATCGGGAAGATGGGAAAATGTCAACGTATCGAAGGGGAAATGCGGCGCGATTAGTCTCGCTGTGTTTGCGGACACCTGCGCCAGTTGCTTCTGGACATATTCACTGTTGACAGCTTCACACATGACGTCTCACGTGATGTTGACGTCATCATCACATGGTCGACACGCGCAACCTGTCGGACAAGTGGCCGTGCTTGGTGACAAGCTCACCTCGCTTTGCGTAATCTTGAACACTAGTGACGCAGTTACTACGACAACCGTCACTAAGTTTTCCCATAAGTAAGACGTCATCCTGTCTACGATGGGAAATTTCATAGATTTTCATTAAAATCCAGATCTGAACTTCCTTGTGATGGGAAGTCACACAAGATATTGTCGGGTCCCAGGACATCCCTGTTGATGCAAGGAAATTCACATCGATTACTTCACACACGGCATGCAACGGATAACTGAGCAGTATAGTTCTAGTACTATTTAGTTGATCGAACAGAATGGGTAAAGACGGTGTTTCATGCCAGCCTTGTACACACATGGGCAAGCACGGGTCTGGATTGACCTCCTGGGACATGATCAGAAGAATGGTATGTGAAAGAAAGTGATTGCCAGTCACGCACCCTGCATGCTGTTTTGGAACAAATTTAGCAATAGAATAAGTGTCGGAGATTGAACGCTCCCCCCGCTTCATACCAGACCAGTCATCACACCATATATCACGTACGTCAAGGCGCCATAATGTCCATCTTGGTAGTGGCAGTTTTATTTTATTTTAAGTCGTATTCCCAATTATATAAAAAGGGTATATAAACACCACCGTGGCAGAAATATGTACCATACTGTGGAATTATGTGCATTATCGCCGAAATGTGGACAGACACATTAAGAACAGTGAACAGGAATACGGTTTGTAAAACGGACGACAAAACAACACGCTTGTAAATATGATTTTGTCAACATGATCCAACGAATTGAAACCCCTTCTAGCAAGCGCATAATTGTCCAGTATTTACTATACAAAGTTGCCATAAACTGTATGATATCATTAGATACAACTCTATACAGATGGGCTTTAAACAGGTGTCGTTAAGAACAAGTAGACGCGGGCATGTACGGGTTCACAGAATGCGAAGTTGTAAAACACTTTTGGCAAAACGTGGACTGGCTCTGCTTGCTAAACACTACATGTACTTTTGCAAATGTCAAGCGTCTTCATCCGTTCAGATTAGACTTCATTTAAGGTAACACAGTGACAGCATACTTAATGTGCTTATTTCTTCAGTAGCGTGACGTTGTGGACCCACTGACATGATTTGTTTCGGTACAACGTTGCTGAGCCAACAATTGTTTTTACAAACAATATGCACTGTGCCATATTCCAACTGTATTAAACAGGGTCAGAGCCAACACATTCCGTTATTTCACCCTCATATCGGTTTGCGCAATGTTATAAGACATACTTTATAAATGTCATATTTTCATCAATATATCCATGAGCTGTAAATATTAAAGAGAGTATGTTCTAAATTGACGATTATGATTCCAAGTTGGCTCCACCCGCCCTGCCACTTGACTATTCGCAGAAACACATGTTTTACCCAGTGTTGGTTTTGCGGTAGTCCGGCGGCCGGCCTCCAGGGGCTGCCACTGCACTCCACATGTTACCCAACTGCGGAATAAATTTACCTCTTCACCCTGCTTACAAGCAACCAGGCGTGACAGGGCCACGGCGATGACATAACAAGTACATATCTCACCATTACCTCACGGCCTGTTGCAGAGATATAAAAGGGATCATTGCCTTGGCACCACAAGGGTTGCTCGAGATTTCAACTCTTTCGCATGATAACAGTGAACATTTAATATCCTACAATTTATATGGAGCCGACCGTATATCACATTAGTTTTACAGCTTCTATGAAGACACTCTTTGTTATCACTGTATGCTGAACGAAATTTAAGATTAATATTAAAAATAATGAATGAAGATAATGTAAATTTAATTTGCTAAATTGAGCACTGCATCACGAAGGACCCAATACTTATATGAAGCTGGGTCTATCTGTCCTTGACTATGGACAGGGCTGGGTCTATGTATCCTTATTCATAGACATAGCTGGGTCTATCTTCCCTTATCCATAGACAGAGCTGAGTCAATCTGTCTTTGCCTATGGTCAGATCGAGCTAGGTCTATCTGTCTTTGTCTATGAACAGGGCTGAGTCTATCTGTACTTATCCATAGACAGAGCTTGTCTGTCCTTGTCTATAGACAGACAGAACTGGGTCTATCTGTCCTTGTCTATAGACAGAGCTGGCTCTATCCGTCCTTGTCCGTGGACAAAGTTAGGATTATCTGTCCTTATCTATAGAAAGAGCTGGGTCGATCTGTCCTTGTCTATAGATAGACAGAGCTAGGTCTCTCTGTCCTTGTCTATAGACATAGCTAGGTCTATCAGTCCTTATCTATAGACAGAGCTGGGTCCGTCTGTCCTTGTCTATAGACAGACAGAGCTAGGTTCTATATGTCCTTGTCTATAGACAGAGCTGGGTCTACCTGTCCTTTTCCACAGACAGGGCTGGATCTATCTGTCAGTGTCTATAGACAGACAGAGCTAGGTATATCTGTCCTTGTCTAGGGACAAAGCCAGGTCTATCTATCCTGATTGTCGGTCAATAGCACTTGCGCTAATGTTTTTTGTTGACTTTTATATACCGACGTTAAATAAAACTGCATCTTTTTAAAAATCTTATCTTATCTTATCTATAGACAGAACTAGGCCTATCTGTTCTGGTATATTGACAGAGCTGGCTCTATCTGTCATTGTCTATGGACAAAGCTGGGTCGTGCTGTCCTTATCTATAGACAGAGCTGGGTCTATCTGTCCTTGTCTATAGACAGGGCTAGATGTATATGTCCATGTCTATAGACAGACAGAGCTGGGTATATCTTACCTGGGCTGCCGGAGCCGGTTTAGTGTCTTGGTGTTGGCTGAATGACTGTGGTGTTTGAAAGTACCTTAGGTCTATATTCAGCTCATGACAACATGCCCCCCCCCCTCCCCATGTCCCTTAACCCACGTAGATGGGTAATTCCGTGCTAAGCTAAGGGGACACCTGGTCATATGTATATTCAACCCATGACAATGTGTCCCCCAATAACTAGTGCCCTCCTCCGCGCGTATACCCGAACTGCAGGGGGGACACGCTGTCATGGGGGACGGCGGGTCATGTTACAACGTGTAGTGGGGTGTTACATATATATAACCGCAAAAGTCAGTAGCAGCACAGCATGGCGGAATAGAACAAGTAGTTGCAGTGGCTTATAGTCTTATATGCGCAGACACATCTTAGGTAATTGCCTTGCGATTTGTAAGTTGTTATCAGAACCAGTTATCAGTTATAACAGCCGGTTATAACGAGTTAAGATAATTATACATGACAGGTCCGCCTGTCAGTATATTACTTTCGGGATTTCCACCGCTGGTTGTCACAAACCATACGCGGCCAGTAGTCCGGGATAACCCTATGCGTGGCCCAGTAACTCGTTAACTGTAAGCTTTGTAAGCGCGTCATCTGATATAGTTATGAAATATAATTCGCTTGGTTATTTTAATCTATTCTATGCTGACGATTCCTTTCGTTCATAAGTGAATCGGTAGTGCCTGGTTAATGGAAACATAAGAGACTGGTGGAACCAATGAAGTTAAATTTGAACGATTGACAGAGGTTCGCGGAGAATTACAACAGATACATCCAATTTGGCCCCTAGAAAATATGGCTTCCTGCCTCCGGCGACAGTATCTAGACCTTGTCCGCCTTAATTGTGTAATAAGCGGGCAACAACAAGAAAATGTGCGTAATTATTGCGGGAAGGGTTCTCAGATGGCCTGGTTTACTACCTTCACGCACGTAAGTACTTATCGGCCTTACCAGCTAGACTTTTTGGACCCTTTTGACTAACCAAGTCTCCAAACATACCGTTAATGGACAATGAGGGCAATGTTTTTGAGCTTTTGTGCCGGTGTTAGGCAAGTCTTTGCATATTAAAGCGGGCTTCCAACCTGATATAATCGCGATCTGCACCGAAAGTTTTATCTTAAAAATATATTTGCGAGTGTTAACGCTTAGTTAATGCGGTTTAAGGCAACCCGCCCCAATCAATGTGATCCTTCATGTGGAGCCGCCTGACGTTATAACTTGAAGCTATCTCGTGGAGGGAACTCTTCACAGTGGAGGTACCCTTCAGGGGAAACGCGATTTACGTATTTACGTATGAGTGGCGGCAGTTCCAAACCGCGCAGTAGACCATGATCTTAGTGTTTCATGGAAAATTGCATCCAAACAAATTCATATACGTGTGGCGACGATTGTCTCCGTAAAAAAACATGATGGAAGTTATTTGTATTAGCACTGATCACTGCTGCCTGGTTAAGCGGCGAAATCGTGGCTGGCGGTTACTTCTAAATTGTATTGTGAGTTACAAACAGGACGGAAGATTCTGTAATTTGTAGGATGGACACTTATTATATGAATAGGTAAAGCAGCGTTAGAGGCCAGGCTGGCGGCTTCCTTTAACATACCGTACCTTTGACCAGACCCGCCAAATTTTGCAGCTTTGTTATCGGTGTTAGGGCGTTGTTGTTGAATTGTATGTTTCTCATGTCTCTAGTCATCAAAAACTAGGTCGGTCGGTCGGGGGAAAAAGTAAAAGAGAGAATAGAAAGTCAATACTGATGATGAAGTGCCCACATCGTGCATCGTATCGCACGGACTTTAAGCTACGTGGACCCACACCGCGACCCGTGGCGTGGATAGTGTAGTCGGTGAACAGCCTAACAGCCAGTCGTGATCCCGCTTTTTCTGGTCGGTCGCCTCGCTGGAGAGTCGGTCGCAAAAGAATAATACAAATATCCTTTTTATGCTCAAGTCGGCGCCGTAAACGTCTGTCGGTCGAGACATACATACATAATAACGCCGCCTAAGTACGACTCCAGTGTACGCACTCGCCGTGACGGAGCACTACATGCATATGCGTTTTGTTTCGCACAGTGGTATGACTTGGCGGTCCACACGGCGACTTCCCTAGCCATACGGAATGCACTGACATTGTCGGAGTAGCACGCGGTGTTGTGTCTATAGCACCCCCATTTTTATATGGTGCCATGAACCATTATGAAGTCGATTTTGCGTCTTTTGTCTGTGTGTGTTCGGTGTGTCTGTCTGTCGGTCTGTCTCGTAGTGTGTGTGGGTGTCTGTCTGTAACGCAACGCAAATTTACAAAAATATGCCAAGTTCGTAGAAGGGCTATGTAGGTCAAAGGTCAAGGTCACAGGAATTTTCTGAATTTCGCTTATTCATTGACAGATAAGACCCAAAATCGGGAAGATCGCTATAACGTTCACAGTTTTCATTTAATCACACTCCCAATTATTTTACGTATTAGGCCTACAGATACCTTGCATGGGGTGTTTCAACGTTGCAAATCGCCAAACTAATATTTCTATCACAAATTCGTGGGACACTAGTAGAGCAAATTGGTCCGGAAAATGTCCTTCTCAATTTCTCCATGAAGGGGGCAAATCAGACAAACGACACTTGGGCGCGAATGACTATATTGATCGAGGTTTTACATCCGAGGTTAAAGTCACGGCAAGGCTAAAGTCACGCATCCAAGATCAAAGTCAAAGCAAGGTTAAGGTCACGAAACATGCTTTCCCGCACACTCTGTTAACATTGGACCTAGAGATCCGCTGTTTGTTTGAGAATATTCTTCAGAAAGAGGCGGAAGCGCATTATTGGCTCAGATTTTTCCCCATACGTCAGGCTAAGCGTTGGTGGGCGGTGTAGGTCAGAGGTTAAGGTTCAAGTTCAGAATTGAAATTTGCTTAACCATTGAAAGATAGGACCAACAATCGTGAAAATCGTTATAACGTTCACAGTTTTTAGTTAATCACGCTGAACATTGTTTCACGTATCAGGCCTAGGGTTATATGATTTTGAAAATCGAACGCATATTTTTTTCCAAAACAATCATAACAAGTAGAGCATTTTGACGGAAAAATGACCGGCAACATTTATCAAAGCAACAAGTGAGACAAACGACATCTTGCGCAGCATATTACACTAGTTGTTAGGCGCGGATAACGATATTGATCAAGGTCACGTATCAAATGTCAACGCTACAGCATAGTCAAAGTCACACCAAGGTCAAGGTTACGAAACATGTTTTCCAGCGTCAATATTGGGTTTAGAGAGCTACTGTTTCGTTGAGAGTATTTCCGGATACTGAAACTTTTTCGAATAATTGGCCAGTGACACTTCATTGTCGTTAAAACTGTAAAAAATTGCTGTGACTAAATGAATGCAGGTAGATGACCCATATGAGGTGAAGTATGTACCAATGTTTGTGACATCATGGGTGGCAAATGGCATTGAAATCAAATCTGCATAATCTTTACCCTTGACATGGCCAATCCAATTATGAAGCCTCGATACGCCAACTAACTGGCAGCGCTGCGACGTAACACGGTCGATACTACATGTACAGAGTCGCAGGCGGTCTTAAAATGTTTAAGCTGCATTTAACCCCCGATTTTCTTCTTCTTTCGCAAACTATGCTTAACGGTGTCGTACATATTGCCCCCCCCCTCCCTTGATGGTATGTTCCGCCATCCCCCACCTGGTCGCAAGATTGATAAACATGCTTTAGCCCTCTTCCACAAAAAAATGAAACATGCATCCAAATAGACAACCATGGCACAGCATATATGGAGGCTATTAATTTCTTGATTATTGATATTTCGTTATACACATGGAGTACAGGCGCTACAACTTGAGTATAGAGATAATGTTGCGGTATCAGATGGACACATCCGCTGGACAGAACCCCGGTTCTGACAGGTCCTCTGCGCGGGTCAGTAGTAGCCACGGATACTCTTACTTTAAGGGATTAAGTTGGCACTTGGGCCTTAACCTAAACCGCATGCATATTACATTCATTGTTATCCTATCCTCAACAAGCGTTAATGCTGTTCATATACCATTATGTTGTAATTATAAGTACACATATGACGAAAATCAGTTGAACATTGAGCGTTATCGTATACGAACACGGAAGTTCATCTTATTATACACGGTACTGACGATCATAGCCAGGTTCATTTATAGATGACAACAGCCAGTGCATTGCCAGGAATAGTTCTCTTGATGTGTAGCACGAGTCACAGGACCTGAATTTGTCAGTCCTCTTGAAGTGCTCGCATCAATTGATCCCAGAAGGTAAGCTGAACGTCTCTGTCCTCGTCCCACTTCATGTACGTCTTGGAATCCAGCAATCGTGACAACGTCTTGTTCACACCAGCCACGGGCAAGTCTCGCAGGATAACGAGAACAAGCAGGTCCAAACCTTCCGAGATGTATTTCATGCGCGCCATCTGCATCTCAAATGAACACCACGAACTCTCAAGGAAAGCCGGCGACAGCACGACCAGCGTCTTCCGGCTGGCATCAATGCTGTTGACGATCTCATCTTCGATGTTGTGTCCCGGGATGAAGTCCCTGTAGTGGATGCACAGCTTCAAGCCATGTACTTTCTCCAGTTGCACCCTCAGTGTGTCGTGAACCCAGGCTCGGTCCTCAGAATTATAAATCACAAAGGCATCGTTTTCAAGATTCTGGAATCTGGCGTTGTTCCTGTATTTACCCCACGCCCGCCTGGCCGCGTACAAGTAAAACCGAATCCGCCATCGTTTCTTGTACACCAGGAGGACTAGGCAGGATAGCAGAATCCCACCTCCGCAAGATACCGCTATGTTTGTGTATGAAGGGTGACAATAGGCTTCAAGAACCTCTAGGTCTACATTTTTAATGGGGACTCTTCCGGTCAATGGGTGCCTGCAGTAATAATTGTTGCGACCTACAAGTACCCCAGACACAGTCTGAACCCAGTGAACAAATTCCAAATGTAAACATGAACAAGAGAGGAGATTTCCAGTGAGATCTACGCTCAAGTGATTCTCTACAAACTTTGTCCTTATTGCTGTACTGAGAGCTACTATGTCGTTGTTTCGAGCATTTAGTTCAAGAAGAGAGGGCTGAGAACCGATGAGAAATTCTAGAGTTATCAGAGCCTTGTTGCCCAGATTGAGCGAATCTAGATTGATTAGCGAGTCAAAGACACCGCCATGAATAGCCGTGATGCCATTATCAGCAAGATCCAGATTCCGTATCTTCGTCAGACCTTCAAACAGAGCAGTTGCGGCCTCAGTCACAAGGCTGATGTTATTGCCTCACAGGAGAAGGATTTCAACCCCATGGAAACCTCTCAGCATCTTGTAATTGTTAATATTAAGTGCATTGTACTGCAGGTTGAGATATTTTACATTTCCGAAGCCCTGGGCCGTGACATTGAATGGATTAAGATAGCCGCCGAAGTTTACATTAGACACGTCTAAATAGTTCACCTGATTGTGATGTCATTCTGGAAGTGGTCGAGATTGGAAAATTGCGAATTGCGGCGTATTGAGAGGAATTCTAACTTTCGGGGGTTAAGGTATCTGTATACTGTCATGGCAACCAGGGTATTCAGCGATAACACTGTCAATGGTTGGCGCTAGTCGGCAGGGAATCGTCGTCAGGTTGGCGCAGACACAGTCCATGAGTTGGCATATAATTTTAGACCAGCTAAGCGAATGGTCAAATGGACACCCCTTTCGGCAGAGCATCCAACACACTTCGTTTCTTGCGGGAATGGTTCCTGGTCTTCTTGCTGTAATACGTATGCCTTTACTGACAATTGCGTTGCCGTCCTGTATGTTCTTCGACCCGGATCCGCGGTTCTTTAAAATGATCCTGTCCATGGCAAAGGTCCGTAGTGGTAATGACTTCATGATGGTTCTCATGCCGCCATGCATTCATTTCAACTTTTTGCTTCCGTCGGTTTCGGTTGTTTTCTGTGGGGATGTTGATGTTTGCAAAGTCGCTTATGTCGAAATGACGCAACGCTGGGTGAAGCAAAATGTCCAGCCTAAAACAGTTTTGGTAGACACGACTCACATCCAAGATGTTATGAGTGAATGAGAATACCTCAAGGCGAGGCAGGAACTCGATTAGTCCCGGGCTGTAGGCCACGAAGCCATTTTCACTCATATCCCACAGCTTTAAGGGAAATTTAGCCAACGCCCGAAGAAAGTCTTTCATTACTATTTTGGTATTGTCGCCAAGTAAACGCTGGAAGTTTCTTAAACGAAGTTTCTCAATGGAAAGATGCGGAAAGTGTCAAGTGAAAGTGAAACAAGGTCAGCAGTATACTGAAGTAGAATCTACGAATGTTGGACAAGTCCAGTTTCGTCAAGGCTACGAGTGGTGCGAATACTTCAGGCTTTGCTTCGATCAAGATCACGTTGATTGACAACGACATCAGCGAGGGTAACCCAGCAAACAGATCTGCATTAAGCAGGTGGTTATATTCATATTGTAGACTTCGGGGGTCTGGGTGGGCGACAGTCAACTCCTCCAAATCGGGAAGATGGGAAAATGTCAACGCATCAAAGGGGAAATGCGGCGCGATCAGGGTGAGTCTCGTTGTGTTCGCGGACACCTGCGCGAGTTGCTTCTGAACATCTTCACTGTTGACAGCTTCACACGTGACATCCAACGTGATGTTGACGTCATCACCACGTGGTCGACACGCACAACCTGTCGGACAGATGACCATGCTTGGCGTCAAGGTCACCTTGCTTTGCGCAATATTGAAAGCTAGTGACGCAGTTACTACGACAACTGAGCAATGGGGCATCCACGTGAATCTCGTTTTATGTGTGCGATCATATTTTGGAGACAACGATGTTATATGCGACCTAAATTTTTCACTGCGCAGCTCGCTCGCTCCCTGCTTGACGATTCAGAAAGCTGTCATCCTAGTCACGATTTGGAACGTGGAACCAGGCAATCTGCGCCGTGTGCGAGGCGAGAAGAAGGTAGGTCCCATCTGGACCTGTATGCAACTTCACTTATCACTTATGGCAGACACTTTGAACTTGTATTTTTCCGTATCAATAACGGCTTTCAGTAAACTTGGCGCACTGTTGCCCGCTGAATACCCGATTCCTGCGCTGGCCTGACAGTGCTGCCGACGGCCGCATGACAGATGACAAGCGGAGGAAAACATAATTAGCGGAAATGGAAAAAAGGCTTTTCTTTTCAACACATCTATTTATCTCGTTCAAAGTAGGTAATTGATGAACTTCCCAGTATTGACGCACATGGATCATTTTATAAGTCGATATGATTTAGCCACTTAAACTGATCAATTTTTGTTAGATATATTTTGGCCGCGATTGTTTTTATTACTGTTTTGTCTAAATCAAGCTTTCAATCATGAAAGCTTTGACAACTTATAATTAAGCAATATTTAAATAAAGCTTTGAGTAGGAATAACACTTATAAAAATAAAAACATTTAACAATTATATTCACCTAAATATTGCACGTGCTTATATATATAAATCCTCAATCATGTCCTTTGTATTTTAGCAAATATTTGATATCAAATAATTTGTACCCACATTTTTGTCTGAGATATATTACACATAGATATAGATCTAAGCTTATGATTAATAAATAGTTATGGTACATATTTTTTATGTGTGATTAATTCTGTTTCCATCTGTCTTTTTCTTGTTTTTAATACCAAAAAAACATTGCAAATTGTGTACATATGAGTTGTAATGGCCAACCAAATCTATATACCATAGAAATTTCGATTTTGCGACCGTCCTGAATAACGTTAGTCATCATGGTAAGTAGAAAGTTGATGATAATTATAGCCTATTGAAACGTAATGTCACTGTAATTTAATTGTCGTAAACTGATCTTTTCAGATAATTGACAACATTAGCAACCGAGTAGAATATATGATACGAAATTATTTATTTATTAGGACACACGGGAATTATTAATAAAGCAACATGTCTTGGTACTCCTGTCATAACCGTAGTAGGAAATTGCTTGTTAAAACACCCATAAAAAGTATGAATGTAGAAATATATTGTTAACGCAATACATCTACAGCATTGCGCTTTCGAAATTTGCCTATTTGACTCTACCTGCATTTACATACACACACACACACACAAAGACACACAGACACACAGACACACAAAGACACACAGACACACAAAGACACACAGACACACAGACACACAGACACACAAAGACACACAGACACACAAAGACACACAGACACACAGACACACAGACACACAAAGACACACAGACACACAAAGACACACAGACACACAGACACACAGGCACACAAAGACACACAGACACACAAAGACACACAAAGACACAGACACACAAAGACAAACAGACAAACAGACGCACAGACACACAAAGACACACAAAGACACAGACACACAAGGACATACAGACGCACGCACGCACGCACGCATATTACTGTTTTGGAACAATTTAGTAATAGTGTGGGAGATTGCGCCTTCACCCCACTTCTTACCAGAACAGTCATCCCGCTATAAAAAAAACCACAAACGTCTGAACGTGGGGGCTGGTCCACCTAGCCTAGAATGGTTTGAGAGGGTTTCGCTAAATAAAACCATTAGTTCACCTCCAAAATCCGCTCTGAAGGGTAACCTTTTGGCATTAATCCCCTCTACATCGCAGCCCCCTCCAGGCTGTTGGTTTGCCGCAGCTTCGCTCTCCCATATCCACTTACTTTTGTTGCATGTTATTCAACCGAAATTAATTGGCTGTCCAACTAATCATGGCAAACATGAGGGTTTGATCGAACATCGCTTGATCGTCTTTTTGGGCAGAATGTGTTCACATGGAAGAATGATGTCCTGAAGAGGAAAAGCCCCAAACGCTCACCACGTGACCGTATCTGACATGGATGGCTGCCTATTGCTTCCTGTATTTGCAAATCGGGTGTAGCGTATGGCAAGCCACTTGCGTCACTATTTTTCGAAATGAAATTAATTTTGTGCACAACTGGTAACTTCGGTCAGCTGACACATGCCCCATAACAGGTGCGCGGAGCCGGATTTGAACCACCGAGCACTACACCAGTGAGGACCCTAATGTTTCTATTCAGCTTAGTGTCTCTTGGTCTATAGACAGCTGGGTCTATCTATGGACAAAGCTGGGTCTATCTATTGACAAAGCTGGGTCTATCTATGGACAAAACTGGATCTATATCTCCTTATCTATATTCAGGGCTACGTTTCTCTGTCCTTTTCTATATACAGGGCAGGGTCTAGTTGTCTCTCCACAACCCTCACCCCCACGCCTTCCACAACCCTTACACCCACGCTTTAAACAACCCTCACAATCACGCCTTCCATAACCTTAACCCCCACGACTTCCACAACCTTACTCCCACGCCTTCCACAACCCTCACTCCCACGCCTTCTACAACCCTCACTCCCACGCCTTCTACAACCCTCAACCCCACGCCTTCCACAACCCTCACACCCACGCTTTAAACAACCCTCACAACCACGCCTTCCACAACTTAAACCCTTACGCCTTCTACAACCCTCAACCCCACGCCTTCCACAACCCTTACACCCACGCTTTAAACAACCCTCACAATCACGCCTTCCATAACCTTAACCCCCACGACTTCCACAACCTTACTCCCACGCCTTCCACAACCCTCACTCCCACGCCTTCTACAACCCTCACTCCCACGCCTTCTACAACCCTCAACCCCACGCCTTCCACAACCCTCACACCCACGCTTTAAACAACCCTCACAACCACGCCTTCCACAACTTAAACCCTTACGCCTTCCACAACCCTCACCCCCACGCCTTCCACAACCCTCACCTCCACGCCTTCTACAACTCTCACACCCACGCCTCCAACAATCCTCACCCCTACGCGTTCCACAATCCTCACCCCCACGCCTTCCACCACCCTCACCCCCACGCTTTCCACAATCCTCACCCCCACGCCTTCCACCACCCTCAGCCCCACGCCTTCCACAACCCTCACCCCAGGCCTTCCACAACCCTCACTCCCACGCCTTCCACAACCCTCACCCCAGGCCTTCCACAACCCTCACCCCCACGCCCTCCACAACCCTCACCCCTGCGCCTTCCGCAACCCTCACCCCACAGCTGCCACAAGCCTCATCCCTCCCCCCGCCTTTGACAACTCTCACCCCCACGCCTTACACCACCCTCAGCCCCACACCTTCTACAAATCTGACCCCCAAGCCTTTCACAACTCTCACCCCCACGCCTTTTACAACTCTCACCCCCACGCCTTCTTCACCCCTCCTTCCCCCGCCTTTCACAACTCTCACCCCCACGCCTTCCAAACGCCCACCCCCACGCCTTCCACACCCCTCACCCCCACGCCTTCCACAACTCTTACCCTAGGCCTTCCACAACCCTCACCCCCACGCCTTACATGCCTTCCACAATCCTCACCCTCACGCCTTCCACAACTCTCACCCCAGGCCTTCCACAAACCTCACCCCCACGCCTTCCACAACCCTGACCCCGGGGCTTCCAAAACCCTCATTTCCCACGCCTCCCACAACCCTCCCCGTCCGCCTTTCACAACTCTCACCCCCACGCCTTCCAAACTCGATTTTAAGGCAGCCCCAATGTCGCATGTCGCATGTCGCTTCTAGAGCAGCCCCATGTCGAGTTAACCCGTCAACCGAGCCCTGAGATCCATCGCCCTCCATATATCTTACGAAATCAAAATCGAGGGCGAAATTGTAAGGACGATATTGAGGGCGGAAAGGGTCGGGGGGGGGGAGGCGGGGAGAGTTCTTCGAAAATAATACGAGAGCGGGGGCGGGGGGGGGGGGCAGGGCGGTTAACTACAAAGATGTCGGGGACAGGGGGTCCATGTACAGCGGAGAGTACAGTTTGCATTGAAAAAGGTCTCGCTCACAAAATGGAGGGGGCAAGGGGATGGCACTGGTTAACCCACCGCGCCAAAGTCACGTTTTCATCAATTTTTATGATCGAAAGTAATAACTGATCGAAAGTAAGGACTATATAACCTTACGTCGTGTCGATAAGGGACGATGTCGTTGGCAGGAGTTAAGTTTTTGCCCATGGATATCGCTTGTCTCCTAGGTCTTGACGTCGCATGTCGATTTTAAGGCAGCCCCAATGTCGCATGTCGACTTAAAGGCAGCCCCAGTTTCGCATGTCAATTTAAAGGCAGCCCCAATGTCGCATGTCGATATAAAAGCAGCCCCAATGTCGCATGTCGATTTTAAGGCAGCTTCAATATCGCCTGTCGATTATAAGGCAGCTTCAATGTCGCATATCGTTTATAAGGCAGCCCTCATGTCGCTTATAAATTTTAAGGCAGCCCCAATGTTGCATGTCAATTTTAAGGCCGCCCCAATGTCGCATGTCGATTTAAAAGCAGCCCCAATATCTTATGTCGATTTAAGGGCAGCCCCAATATTGCATGTCGGTTTTAAGGCAGCCCCAATGTCGCATGTCGATTTAAAGGCAGCCCCAGTGTCGCATGTCGATTTTAAGGCAGCCCTAATGTTGCATGTCAATTTAAAGGTAGCGCCAAAATCGCATGTCGATTTAAAGGCAGCTTGAATATCGCCTGTCGATTATAAGGCAGCTTCAATGTCGCATATCGTTTATAAGGCAGCCCTAATGTCGCTTATCGATTTTAACGCAGCCCCAATGTTGCATGTCAATTTTAAGGCAGCCCCAATGTCGCATGTCGATTTAAAAGCAGCCCCAATATCTCAGGTCGATTTAAGGGCAGCCCCAATATTGCATGTCGGTTTAAAGTCAGCCTCAATGTCGCATACCGATTTTAAGGCAGCCGCAATGTCGCATGTCGAATTAAAGACAGCACCAATGTCGCATGTCGATTAAAGGCAGCCCTAATGTCGTATGTCGATTTAAAAGCACCCCCAATGTCGCATGTCGATTTAAAGGCAACCCTTATGTTGCATGTCGATTTTAAGGCAGCCCCAACATCGCATGCCGATTTAAAGGCAGCCCCAATATCGCATGTCGATTTTAAGGCTGCCTCAATGTCGCATGTTGATTTTAAGGCATACCCAATGTCGCATATCGATTGAAAGGCAGCCCCAATATCGCATGTCGATTTTAAGGCAGCCCTAATGTTGCATGTTGATTTAAAGGCAGCTTCAATATCGCATTTCGATTTTAAGGCAGCTCCAATGTCGCATATCGTTTATAAGGCAGCCCTAATGTCGCTTATCGATTTTAAGGCGCCCCCAATGTTGCATGTCAATTTTAAGGCAGCCTCAATATCTCATGTCGAGTTAAGGGCAGCCCCAATATCACATGTCGGTTTAAAGTCAGCCCCAATGTCGCATACCGATTTTAAGGCAGCCCCAATGTCGCATGTCGATATAAAAGCAGCCCCAATGTTGCATGTCGATTTAAAGGCAACCCTTATGTTGCATGTCGATTTTAAGGCAGCCCCAATATCGGATGTCGATTTAAAAGCAGCCCCAATATCTCATGTCGATTTTTAGGCAGCCCAAATATCTCATGTCGATTTAAGGGCAGAGCCAATATCGCATGTCGATTTTAAGGCAGCCCTAATGTCGCATGTCAATTTAAAGGCAGCCCCAATGTCGCATGCCGATATAAAAGCAGCCCCAATGTCGCATGTCGATTTTAAGGCAGCCCCAATGTCGAATGTCGATTTAAAGGCAGTCCCAATGTCGCATGTCAATTCAAAGGCAGCCCCAATGTCGCATATCGATGTTAAGGCAGCTCCAATGTCGCATATCGATTTAAAGGCAGACCTAATATCGCATGTCAATATAAAAGCAGCCCCAATGTCGCATGTCGATTTAAGGGCAGGCCCAATGTAGCATGTCGATTTTAAGGCAGCCCCAATGTCGCATATCGATTTAAGGGCAGCCCCAATGTCGCATGTCGATATAAAAGCAGCCCCATTATGGCATGTCGATTTTAAGGCAGCCCCAATATCGCATGTCGATTTTAAGGCAGCCCTAATGTCGCATGTCGATTTTAAGGCAGCCCTAATGTCGCATGTCAATTCCGAGGCAGCCCCAATGTCGCATGTTGATTTTAAGGCAGCCCCAATGTCGCGTGTCGATTTAAAGGCTGCCGCAATGTCACATGTCAATTCAAAGGCAGCCTCAATGTCGCATATCGATGTTAAGGCAGCCCCAATGTCGCATGTTGATTTTAAGGCAGCCCCAATGTCGCATATCAATTTAAAGGCAGCCCCAATGTCGCTTGTCGATATAAAAGCAGCCCCATTATGGCATGTCAGTTTTAAGGCAGCCCCAATATCGCATGTCGATTTTAAGGCAGCCCTAATGTCGCATGTCAATTCCGTGGCAGCCCCAATGTCGCGTGTCGATTTAAAGGCTGCCGCAATGTCGTATGTCAATTCAAAGGCAGCCTCAATGTCGCATATCGATTTTAAAGCAGTCCCATTATCGCATGTCGATTTTAAGGCAGCCTCAATGTCGCATGTTGATTTAAAGGCAGCCCCAATGTCGCATGTCGATTTTAAGCCAGCCCCAATGTCGCCTGTCAAGTTAAATAAAGCCCCAATGTCGCATGTCGATATAAAAGCAGCCCCAATGTCGCATGTCGATTTTAAGGCAGCCCCAATGTCGCATGTCGATTTTAACGCAGCCCCAATGTCGCATGTCGATATAAAGGCATCCTTTATGCTGCATGTCGATTTTAAGGCAGCCCCAATATCGCATGCCGATTTAAAGGCAACCCGAATATCGCAAGTCGATTTTAAGGCTGCCTCAATGTCGCATGTTGATTTTAAGGCAGTCCCAATGTCGCATGTCGATTTTAAGGCAGCCCAAATATCTCATGTTGATTTAAGGGCAGCCCCAATGTCGCATGTCGATTTTAAGGCAGCCCTAAGGTCGCATGTCAATTTAAAGGCAGCCCCAATGTCGCATGCCGATATAAAAGCAGTCCCAAAATCGCATGTCGATTTTAAGGCAGCCCCAATGTCGAATGTCGACTTAAAGGCAGTCCAAATGTCGCATGTCAATTCAAAGGCAGCCTCAATGTCGCATATCGATGTTAAGGCAGCCCCAATGTCGCATATCAATTTAAAGGCAGCCCCAATGTCGCAGATCAATTTAAAGGTAGCCACAATGTCGCATGTCGATATAAAAGCAGCCCCATTATGGCATGTCAATTTTAAGGCAGCCCCATTATCGCATGTCGATTTTAAGGCAGCCCTAATGTCGCATGTCGATTTTAAGGCAGCCCTAATGTCGCATGTCAATTCCGAGGCAGCCCCACAGTCGCATGTCGATTTTAAGGCAGCCCCAATGTCGCGTGTCGATTTAAAGGCTGCCGCAATGTCACATGTCAATTCAAAGGCAGCCTCAATGTCGCATATCGATGTTAAGGCAGCCCCAATGTCGCATGTTGATTTTAAGGCAGCCCCAATGTCGCATATCAATTTAAAGGCAGCCCCAATGTCGCCTGTCGATATAAAAGCAGCCCCATTATGGCATGTCAGTTTTAAGGCAGCCCCAATATCGCATGTCGATTTTAAGGCAGCCCTAATGTCGCATGTCAATTCCGAGGCAGCCCCAATGTCGCGTGTCGATTTAAAGGCTGCCGCAATGTCGTATGTCAATTCAAAGGCAGCCTCAATGTCGCATATCGATTTTAAAGCAGCCCCATTATCGCATGTCGATTTTAAGGCAGCCTCAATGTCGCATGTTGATTTAAAGGCAGCCCCAATGTCGCATGTCGATTTTAAGCCAGCCCCAATGTCGCCTGTCAAGTTAAATAAAGCCCCAATGTCGCATGTCGATATAAAAGCAGCCCCAATGTCGCATGTCGATTTTAAGGCAGCCCCAATGTCGCATGTCGATTTTAACGCAGCCCCAATGTCGCATGTCGATATAAAGGCATCCTTTATGCTGCATGTCGATTTTAAGGCAGCCCCAATATCGCATGCCGATTTAAAGGCAACCCGAATATCGCAAGTCGATTTTAAGGCTGCCTCAATGTCGCATGTTGATTTTAAGGCAGTCCCAATGTCGCATGTCGATTTTAAGGCAGCCCAAATATCTCATGTTGATTTAAGGGCAGCCCCAATGTCGCATGTCGATTTTAAGGCAGCCCTAAGGTCGCATGTCAATTTAAAGGCAGCCCCAATGTCGCATGCCGATATAAAAGCAGTCCCAAAATCGCATGTCGATTTTAAGGCAGCCCCAATGTCGAATGTCGACTTAAAGGCAGTCCAAATGTCGCATGTCAATTCAAAGGCAGCCTCAATGTCGCATATCGATGTTAAGGCAGCCCCAATGTCGCATATCAATTTAAAGGCAGCCCCAATGTCGCAGATCAATTTAAAGGTAGCCACAATGTCGCATGTCGATATAAAAGCAGCCCCATTATGGCATGTCAATTTTAAGGCAGCCCCATTATCGCATGTCGATTTTAAGGCAGCCCTAATGTCGCATGTCGATTTTAAGGCAGCCCTAATGTCGCATGTCAATTCCGAGGCAGCCCCAATGTCGCATGTTGATTTTAAGGCAGCCCCAATGTCGCGTGTCGATTTAAAGGCTGCCGCAATGTCGCATGTCAATTTAAAGGCAGCCCCAATGTCGCATGACGATTTAAAAACAGCCCCAATGTCGCCTCTCGATATAAAGGCATCCTTTATGCTGCATGTCGATTTTAAGGCAGCCCCAATATCGCATGCCGATGTAAAGGCAACCCGAATATCGCAAGTCCATTTTAAGGCTGCCTCAATGTCGTATGTTGATTTTAAGGCATCCCCAATGTCGCATGTCGATTTTAAGGCAGCCCAAATATCTCATGTCGATTTAAAGGCAGCCCCAATATCGCATGTCGATTTTAAGGCTGCCTGAATGTCGCATGTTAATTTTAAGGCAGCCCCAATGTCGCATGTCGATTTTAAGGCTGCCTGAATGTCGCATGTTAATTTTAAGGCAGCCCCAATGTCGCATGTCGATTTAAAGGCAGCCGTAATGTCCAGTTAACCCGTCAACCGAGCTCTGAGGTCCGTCACCTTCCATATATCTTAAGAAACCAAAATCGAGAGCCAAATTGTAAGGACGATATTGAGGGCAAAATTATCCCCGAGATATCGCCCTCGTGTACGCGCCATCTCGTCTTCTCGCCCAATGAAACGAGAACGCGAGTTAGGGATGATCCTTTTCGGGTCTACGTAATGCAAAAAGAGAAAACGGATTCTCTAGAGTGTTACCCATGTTCGTTTTGACGTTCGAGAAAAGGTTAAAAGGTGATCACGTGGGAGTTACCTATTTTCGTTTTACTCTTTTCAAAAGGGTAGACAGTTTCAGATGATATTGTTATAGCTTTTTCAGGTTTCAAAACGGGAATCGTAAAAGAAATTACTGAGTGCTTGAATGAGCAGGATACGGTTTGGTATGGATCCGTGTATGAACGTGCCATCTATTTCCTATCTACTGAGAAACAAAAATAGGAAATAGGTAAAACTTACTTATTTCCTATTACCTGAAGTGATATAAAAAAGGAGACTTAACCAGTCACCTATTACCTGTTGCAAATAAGCAAGCACAAATACGTAAACAGACCCTTTCTTTACCTGCTCGAAACCGAAATCAAGTTTACTCGCTACATTCATCTTGCCAGTCATGAATCGGTAATAGGAATAGAAAAAGACTTGTATCCTGCTCATTGAAGCACTCAGAGGAACCAGCCTATGACTTGCAGTCACCAAGCGGTATTTTTGCAGTCATACTATTTCTTCTGTTGCCGCCATCGCCGGTTATAACGCTATTCCAGATATTCTGAATTCAACCCATCGAACACCTACCGGTTCCCTTTTTTCCAAGATACCACCAATTCATCTGAATATTTACATAAACCATCCATCCGTCTATATCTAGCAATTAAACCGAAACCTGCATAAAATTCACTGGGCGCGAAAATTACGGCTTTTGTCGTTGATTGTAGAGATCTCGTTATTAACACGTGCCACACTTACCAAGTTATGAAGCTCACAACTTGCACAATCACCCTGATTGTCGCTTTAGTACTTACTCTTTGTTGGTATTTATCATACCAAGTAATTGACTCAGAAGCTGGCTTTTAAGTACGCAATTATATCGCACAATGGGAGAACACATACACCTTCCTGAATAACATTAGAATTACAAACTTAAAAAAAACTTACTATTTATAATTAAATACATACATGTACAGCATGTCATTTACTAGACCTCCGCCTCTCACGGATGGTACCTGTATATATACATAGCTTGCTACCTACTTATAATGAAATACTTGTCTTGTGACTGCCAGCTTAACCGTGCATGCGTCGATGCGATAAGATCAGTGACTAAAATGTCTTACTTGGATCTGTCTTTAGGAGATGTTTTAAGTATTTCGACCTCTACCTTCAGGATCCGGGCCGCATTCATAATCCCCTCATAAGTTACGCACGAAAAGTACATTTTCGTCTTAGCCCCACCAGCCCGCTGTGGTGGTGTTCATGATTAAGAATCGTCTTCAATATAATGTTCGCACGTTCTTAATTCAGAAAATCCATGATAATCGCTCGACAAATCTTCCACTTAGTGCTAAGTCTAGTGGCGTAGCCTAAGTGGTGATTATGAATACGGCCCCTGGCCCCTGCTCCACGTCCTAACCACCAGGTGCTGATGCTGAGAGGCGAGGCTCCTGTCTGAGTCCCCGCACAGCAATAGGCTCCAGTGGCTTTGTACTGGCCTTAAAGACGTCTTCATCGATCAGGTTCGTTGTATTGTCACCCACAGCGGAATATTACTGGGTTAACTACCTTTAATTATGAACCGAATGTATGTAATTAGATCGACACTAGCATTGTTCTCTTGCATACCAGAATACACATCAAAACCAGCAAAATACCATAGATATTAGGCTACAACACAACACCATAAGTATTAGGCGCTAGCAAAGTTCCTAAAGCGACCTTTCAGCCTCCTTAATGTTTTCGTACCTCTCATGGTTTGCTTGTGACCATGTTCGAAAGTTACTCACACTGGTGAAGTGTATGGAAAGCCACTTGAATGTGTTCACCTGAGAGAATAATGGGCTGAAGAGGGACGGACATGACCGTGTCGGACATGTATGGCTGCCTATTGCTACCTGATACAGATCAGGTGAAGCATATGGCGTCACATTTCTTGGAAATGAAATGAATTGGTGTTTTAGGTGGCCCATATTACTATGAAGCTGGGTCCTTGTTCATGGACAGAACTGGGTGTTATGCAATTGATAATTATTGGTTGATAAAGATGATTTCGGTATTTTGACACTGTGATCGTGTGGTCATGCGACACTGTCATCTGGCAATTCTTGGCATTAAAAATGGAGCCGGCAAAGTACAAGGACCAAATACAATAAAGAAAATGTGACACTGGTTATATCTGTCCTTATCTATAGACAGAGCTAGGTTTATTTGTCCATGTCTATGAACAGGGCTGACTATATCATACTACGCTGTGCGCATTTTAAAAAGTGTCATGACTGCAATAAACAACACACATTTTCCTCGACACTCGCTCCGCCATTTTGGTTTATTTTTCGTTGCAAAATTCTCAAAGTGGCGGAGCGAGTTTGTGTAAACTTCGAGCTATTTAGTGTATGTGTAAAAGGCCAACATTGAGTATGAAGCAACGAAAGAAAAGTGTAATACTTGTTGCATTACTTATCATCACTTTTGATTGCAGGTAAACTGATAAGGGCAAATAGCTACATGATCCACAGACACCGCCACCAATTCCTGGTCAAATATGAGTTGCACGTCATAACTATATTACTGTTGGGATGTCCACCGCTGGGTGACACAAACCATACGCGGCCCGTAGTCTAGGGTAGGCCTACGCGTGGCCCAATGGCTCAGTAGCGGTACAATGATGAATGTGACGCCGCTGTCGACTAAACTACCTTTCTTTTAGTTCTTACGTTAGGTCGTTCTTACCCAGGTGTAAAATAACAAGGGTGAAGGTCACTCAACCGAGGCGGTTCGTTGAACGCATGGGAAACTGCTAAGCCGCCTACCTCGTGAAATAAAACTTTGTAGCGATCGGTTGGTTGGTTATTCAGGACGCTTTAACCACTTTTGGTCATATCGCGTTAATGGGAGAATGGGAGAATGGGAGGAAGGGAGAGTGGAGCCATGTCCCCGGGGGTAACCCCCTACTCTTTACGAAGAAAGACATGGGATCTTTATCCTGCGACCGCACAGACATGGCCACAGCAGGGCTCGAACCACCGACCCACGTGCCGTTAGGCTCTCAGGTGACCAGAGCAATCAATGCGAGCGCTCTAGCCCACTGAGCTGTCGCGCCGGCCCCTTGTAGCGATCCATCCCAAGGCGCCGGTTTTCGAAATCCGGATCGTTGCGTGTCCGTTGCCTTCACAAATTGCTATGTGCGGCGAAGAAACGAAAATCCAACGATAACACACGTTACCATGAAACCAAAATAGTGACATTTTGTAGGTGCAACCCAGTGGCGGAGACAAGGGGGGGTGGGGGGGGACCATACCCATCAACCAAGGCTTTATTAAAGACTATTAAACTGAGAATTTGTTCAATTTCCCTTGACAAAGATCTATTTCAAAATATAAATTGTAAGTTGATAAAGGTTTCCAGCTACTTTACAACGGTAAACCAACGTTTATTTGTTCTTTACAAACAATCGTTTGCAAGTTAAACTGAACATGCACGTTAGAAAAAACGCTCCAAAAAAACCTAAGGTTGCTGCAGCCCAAAAGTGATCGAAATTTTAAACATATCGAAAAACAAAGGGCAAATAGAGTAAGATTCATTTCAATGATAGTGTTTTAGTTAATAGTACCCTGTACCATATATTCTTGTTACCATCTAATAATTGTGAAAAAAAATTAATGTTCGAGGTAACCATGTATAACATGTTGAAAACATCAGAAAATAAATTAAGGTTATAGAAAACAACTACATGGCTGTCGATACAAGGACGCAGAGGCATATGACGGCATATCATGCTCAAACTCCTGGATCGGCACCTGGAGATGTAGGGTTCTGATTGTCGATTCAAAGGAGACGTTTTTTGAACCAAATACAATGCAGGGCTGTAAATGAACCTGAAGGCAGCGATATATTACATATTACAGACAAAGGGTGGTCCAAGAAGCTTCTCTCAAGAAGCACGGTCGCGTGCGGCACTAAACTGCACTGCCGCTAACTGCTATCCAGGCAATATAACAGCCGTTTTAACACCCATTTGCCTTCTCGTGTTCAAAGATCGAGGTCTTAATTAACTATTCGACCATTTACTGTTGTTGAGCTAGGAATTACTTACATAATAAATTTAACTATTTTGATTTTGACGAAGATTTACGTGTAGTCGTGAGCATTATTATCATTTTTCCGTGTTGACGTAACTAACGAATGTGCTGATAACCTCAGCCAATGTGTGACGTCACGCCTTGGGCCCGAATTCGAACCCAGGAGCTATCAATCTGCGCTCTGGTGTGTAAACCATGACACGAAGGAGGCCACGCATACTTTTTGTAATTTAAATACGAAATCCATATATGAATTATGTATTTCAGACATTTCATTATGAACCTAAATGCGCGTTATTGAAATAATAAACAACCCAACAGAGTATTATTCTCGGCAATTATCAGAATGGTGCATAGTAAGTCGGTAGAGGGAAAAAGAAGAAAGGGACAGAATCAAGCATGACTTGAGAAGGAAGACGAAGATCGGGGTTATGGGAGCAATTGGACGATGTTAAATTCCATCGCGACGTTCATAGGGCCCCTGAGGGGGGGTAGCCATGTCGCGTGTCAATTTTAAGAAAAAGGTCCATGTCGCGTGTCGATTTTAAGAAAAGGTCCATGTCGCGTGTCGATTTTAAGAAAAGGTCCATGTCGCGTGTCGATTTTAAGAAAAGTTCCATGTCGCGTGTCGCTAATTCTTATGTCGCATGTCGATTCTAAGACAACCCCAATGTCGCGTTGTCGATTTTAAAAATCGCCGTGTCGCCGTGTCGAAAAAGCCCCTATGGAGCCCAGTTCATCAGCGCAGGCAAGTAGAGAAGTCTCTATACCACATCATAATGCACCTCAACCCCGCATGAGATCGTCGTTAGTCGCTAGGTGGCACCAGCGGACGGGGCCAATATCTCAATTTCACTTTCCATGAACTCCCATGTTAAAGTTGGATAATGTTGCGGCGTCCAAACGACTGGTTCGATTCTGATACCAATTGGCACACATGATGCCATTAACATTGGTCCCCCACCACATACGTCACGTTACAAACAGACAGACATTGTCGCAGTAGCACGCTGTGTGGCAGTAGTCTCAGTAGAAACATGTTTTCCCGCGTAACTGGCTATAGCCAGTTTAGGCAGGACCAAAATCAAATGGAAGAGGGCCTGTGGTCCCAGGGGCGTATCAAACCAGACGAGAGGTGGGTCGGGGTAGGGGGGGGGGAGGTGATCACCCCCCCCCCGTTTTAAGAATCTTTTCGAATCATTGGCCAATGATATTTCAGTGTCGTTAAAAGTGTAAAAATTCGCTGTGACTAAACTAGTGCAGGTAGATGACCCTCATGTGGTGGAATATGTTACTAATGTTTGCGACTCGGTGACGGGTCGGCCTATAACGATATTGCATGTACAGATCGCAGGTGGTCTTAAAATGTTTAAGTTGCACATAACCCCAGATTTTTTATGCATCCAAACAGACAAACATGGCACAGTATATATGAATTAATGAGTTTTTTGTAGAAAACGGCCACCGGCCAAAGTGCATACATGACGCAATTCTCGTGTGTGTGCTCATTGTGCGTAGGCTATAGGGCAATGTGTACAATTCAGTTAGCTACATTTAAACATATTATAAACAAAAACAGCCTGTTGACAGAATAACACTTTATCTCTCGTCGACATAATTCTCACAAAGGAAAAACTTCAATCAGACGCTCTAACAGTTTGAAGATTTAAAGGCAAATAATTTAAACGCAAACCAGATAATGACAACATAAACTTGGTTTTCTACAACCCTTAGATTACAATGAGTACAGATCCTGGCTTCATATGGTATGTTGTTGTGTCGGCCTGTCTCAACATAACGCAATAAGCGGGCCTAGGGTGTCTTGGGGCATATTACATATATTAATTTAGGCATACTAAGCTTAGCAAGCAATTTATATCTCATTTAACTAGCTTTCAGCAGATTTTAATGATAATAAATTATGTTCATACACATAATACACATATTTTGTATAGACATATTTAATTGGCATAAACACCATGTAAAACAATGTATTATTTATAATGGCTTACATGTTGTCATTATCAGTTACCACGTCAGTATTTCACGCATGTTTTTAGAAACTATGCAAATTAGTTATGTTTGCGGATGTCCGCAAACATACAGTAAAACAGATTACTTGCTATCTTCTACTGTCAAAAAAAACCCCGCATGTTGCTTGTTAATTGAGCGGGTTACACCTAACAACGCTCTTTCACACTTTTACGGCGGGTAGGGTAATCTTGCAAAGAAGTGTCCATATAGTACGGAATTCTTGGGCCAACTACAACGCCGGGGATTTGATTCAAGCGACAGTGCTGCTAAATAACAAGCACACTCATAGAAGCAGCCAATGGCTGATTAGATTATTTTTTCTGCTGGCCTCGAGAACGTCAACCAAGAGATCATCGTTAAGTCTTTCAAAGTCCCAAAAACTTACCATGTCTCTGAAATCGGTATCAGTGAAGTACGCAATAACAATCCAGGCATTGTTTCTAAGGTTTGATAACGTCTGAACACATAAATATGCGTAAAAAAACATGCTTTGGGTTCCCATAAAAACGGGGAGGGGGCAAAGTGGCCGTGGCCCCAAATCGCGAAGAAAAGATTCTTTATTCCCAGCCCAAAAACAAAAGTTCTTTATTTTCCTGGTTTTATACGGGCGTCCGGAAACATGTGTGAAAGATTATGCCTGCATGCTTTATAAAAAATGGCACCCAAAAACCAAACAATTGAATTCGTGCATCTTCTCATAATCAGCAACAGCTTCATTCAAGAGTTCCCCGTTGAGCATATACTTAGAGAGCTGTTTTTTCCGCCGCCATCCTTGGCTGGTATGGGTGGAACCACAGGCAGGATGGTTCACGGTGAATCACCGTCCGCCACTAATATTCCGAAAACAGAACACAACGCATTCGATTGGCCGCGCTGTTCTTGGAACAAAACCCTCTGCGCATCGCGATGTTCCTGTTCTCGAACACTCCCAATCGAATACGCCCATTATAACTGACATTAGATACCAGTGGAAACCGTATTATGTAAAACATCTATCTATTGATGATTTATGGACACTACTGGCATAGATATTCCATAACGTAGTAGAATACTGCTTTAATTTCGAACTGTGGCTGCTGTTGCAAGAAAACTGCACCTTATACGAGTGATATATTGCTTTCTCAGTTCTGTAGGGTAATACCAAAGGAAGGAGTGGTCAACCCATAACATTGAGTAATCGTTAAATTGTGCGCAAAAAGGTACGGAAATAAAAGTTCCATAAATAGTCCCGAAAAATTATTTCACAATATATTCATATTTAAAATAATTCTTTAAATATGCTTTAGTCGATGCACAGATGACAAACGTTAAGCTTGAAAATATTTACTCAAGTAAATAAAGTATTGTTTCCTGCATTTGGTTCATCCATATGATTCCGAAACCATCTTTCGTTAACAATTCTCTCACACAACTGGCCCAGGTTCTTTCCCCCCTCATTTAATGACTTAAGCATATTATAGCACGCCCATGGATATCTACCTAACGACATGGCTATAATTCTTAACCAGTATTTAACAAGTCGGCTGTAATACTGTACAGCTAATGGGTAGCGCCCACGCTCTCCGATAGCTGCTGCTCCGTTTGTAGCCTTTTTTCACTCCTAGTAAAGCTCTACAGAACCTCAAGTGTACAGGTCCTATATCATGTGAAACCTCACACCCCCATATTTCTGAACCAAAGCATATCGTGGGGAATGGTGTGGAAAGCTTTGAAAAATTCTATAAAAAGACTGTAAAAGCGAAACTTTTTCTTACATAAGTATTTTTGTTCAAGTGACTGTAGTGTAAAGATTTGATCACCTGTTCAATATCCGTTTCTATATCCAGCCCGGGCTTCATGTTGAAAGTTGTTTGTTTGGGCCCACTGCACAAGTCTGCTGTGTATAATTTTGTAAATATCGTCCCCATAGTAAACAGTTCATTATTTGAATATAATCGACTGCCACCTTTAAATATAGGCGCCAAGATTGCATCACACCATTTCTGTGGATATTTCCCCGAATCGAGTATTCTCTTGAACAAGACCGTCAGTGCAGGTGTAACTTGATGAGCCGTACTCTTTAGCATCTCGTTAATAATACCATCAATGCTTGGTGCTTTTCCGTTCTATAGGGATACAATACAACTTATAAATTCATATGTAGAAGTATATTCTACAGTATATATGGAGTCCAATTATTTCTTGGTTATTGATTGATATTTCATTATGTACTTGGGTACAAGAGCTGCAATTTGCGTATAGAGAGAATGTTTTGGACTCAGATAGACACATACGCTGGACAGAACCCCCTGTAAGGGTTTCAGTTGGGGCTCGGGTCTTAACCTGAACCAAATATATATTACATTATTTTTTATCCTATCCTCAAGAGTTGTTAGTGCTGCTCCTTTATGATTACATGATAGTTACAAGTACACATATGACCATCTTTGGGTGAATATTAAGCATTATCGTATACCAACATGTGTGTTCATCTTATTATTATACACTCTACTGCGATCATAGCGAGGTTCATGCGTGGACGACAACACAGGGTGTCTGGCCAGAGAATGGTTCATGCGATGCATAGAACTAGTCACATGACCTGATTTTGTCAGTTTTCTTGAAGTGCTCGCACGAGTTGATCCCACAAGATAAGCTGGGCGTCTCTGTCCTCGTCCCACTTCATGTACGTCTTGGACTCCAATAATGGTGACAACGTCTTGTTCACGCCAGTCACGGGCAAGTCCAGGCCTTCCGAGATGTATTTCATGCGCGCCATCTGCATCTCAAATGAACATCACGAACTCTCGAGGAAAGCCGGCGACAGCACTACGAGCGTCTTCCGGCTGGCCTCAATGATGTTGACGATCTCATCTTCGATGTTGTGTCCCGGGATGAAGTCCCTGTAGTGGATGCACAGCTTCAGGCCATGTACTTCCTCCAGTTGTACCCTCAGTGTGTCGTGAACCCAGTCACGGTCCTCAGAATTATAAATCACAAAGGCATCGTTTTTAAAATTCTCGACTCTGGCGTTGTTCCTGTATTTACTCCACGCCCACCTGACCGCGTACAAGTAAAACGAAGAACCTCCAGGTCTACATTTTTAATGGGGACTCTTCCGGTCAAAGGGTGACTGCAGTAGTAATTGTTGCGACCTACAAGTACCCTAGACACAGTCTGAACCCAGTGAACAAATTCCAAATTCAAACATGAACAAGAGAGGGGATTTCCTGTGAGATCTACGCTCAAGCGAATTCTCTACAAACTTTGTCATTATTGCTGTACTGAGAGCTGCTATGTCGTTGTCCCGAGCATTTATTTCAAGAAGAGAGAGCGGAGTACCGATGAGCAATTCTAGAGTTGTCAGAGCGTTGTTGCTCAGATTGAGCGACTCTAGATTGATTAGCGAGTCAAAGACACCGCTATGAATGGCGGTGATGCCATTATCAGCAAGGTCCAGACTCCGTATCTTCGTCAGACCTTCAAACAAAGCAGTAGCGGCCTCAGTCTCAAGGCTGATGTTATTGCCTCCCAGGAGAAGGATTTCAACCCCATGGAAACCTCTCAGCATCTTGTAATTGTTAATATTAAGTACATTGTACTGTAGGTTGAGATATTTTACATTTCCGAAGCCCAGGAACGTGACATTGATTGGATTAAGATAGCCGCCGAAGTTTACATAAGACACGTCTAAATAGTTCACCTCATTGCTTCCGACACAGTATGTGATGTCATTCTGGAACTTGTCGAGATTGGAAAATTGCGAATTGCGGCGTATTGAGAGGGGGTACAGGCATCTGTATACCGTAATGGCAACCAGGGTATTCAGCGATAACACTGGCGAAAGTTGGAGCGAGTCGGCATTGAATCGTTGTGAGGTTGGCGCAGAAACAACCCATGAGTTGGCATATAATTTTAGACCAGCTGAGCGAACGGTCAAATGGACACCCATCCGGCAGAGCATCCGACACACTTCGTTTCATGCGGGAATGGTTCAGGGTCTTCTTGCTGTAATACATATGCCTTTGCGGATAATTACTTGTCCGTCCTGTATATTCTCCGACCCGGATCCTCTGTTCTTCAAAATGATCATGTCCATGGAAAAGGTCGCTAGCGGTTATGACGTCATGATGGTTCCCATGCCGCTATGCATCCATTTCAACTTTTCGCTTCCGCCGGTTTCGGTTGTTTTCTGTGGGGACGCCGATGTTTGCAAAGTCGCTTATGTCGAAATGACGCAAGGCTGGGTGAAGCAAGATGTCCAGCCGAAAACAGTTTTGGTAGGCTCGATTCACATCAAAGATGGTATGAGTGAATGTGAATACCTCAAGGCGAGGCAGGAACTCGATTAGTCCCGGGTTGTAGGCCACGAAGCCAGTTTCACTCATATCTCACAGCTTTAAGGGAAATTTAGCCAACGCCCGGAGAAAGTCTTTCATAACTATTTTGCTATTGTCGCCAAGAGGACGCTGGAAGTTTCTTAAACGAAGTTCCTCAATGGGAAGATGCGGAAAGTGTTCAAACAAGGTCAGCAGTTTACTGAAGTAGAATCTACGAATGTTGGACAAGTCCAGTTTCGTCAAGGCTACGAGTGGTGCGAATACTTCAGGCTTTGCTTCGACCAGGATAACGTTAATTGACAACGACATCAGCGAGTGTAACCCAACAAACAGTTGTGCATTAAACAGGTAGCTATAGTCATATTGTAGACTTCGGGGGTCGGGGTGGGCGACAGTCAACTCCTCCAAATCGGGAAGATGCGAAAATGTCAACGTATCGAAGGGGAAATGCGGCGCGATTAGTGTGAGTCTCGTTGTGTTCGCGGACACCTGCGCGAGTTGCTCCTGGACATCTCCACTGATGAAAGCTTCACACGAGACATCCCACGTGAACTTGACATCATCATTACGTGGTCGACACGCGCAACCTGTCGGACAAGTGGCCATGCTTGTCGCTAAGCTCACCTGGCTTTGTGCAATATTGAAGGCTAGTGACGCAGTTACTACGACAACCGTCACTAAGTTTTCCCATAAGAGAGACGTCATCTTGTCTGCGATGGCAAATTTCATTTTTCATGAAAATTCCGGATCAGAACTTGCTTGTGAAGAGAAATCACACACGATCTTGTCAGTTTCCAAGGCGTCCCTGTTGATGCAAGAAAATTTACATCAATTACTTTACATACGGCATGCCATGGACAAATGAGCAATCCCGGGCTAGTACTTTTTGTAATCGAACAGAAACGGTTATGATGGTGTTTTAAGGCAGCCTTGTAAACACATTGGCAAACACGGGTCTGGATTGACCTCCGGGTGATATGATGAGATGAATGATGTGTGAAGCGATCGCCAGTCACGCACCGTGCCTGAGCGATTATTGCTGATTTGGAACAATTTGTAATGGAATAAGCGTGGGAGATTGAACCCTCCTCCCCCTTTATACCAGACCAGTCATTACACTCTATTTGACGTGGGTCAAGACGACATAACGTCAATCTTGGTAATGACAGCTTTATTTTATTTTTAGTCGTTTTCCCTATTACATAAAAGCATATAAACACCACCGTGGCAGAAATATATACTATACTGTAGAATTATGTGTATTGTCGCCGAAATGTGGACAGACACATTAAGAACAGTGAACAGGAATACGGTTTGTAAAACTGAGGACAAAGCAACCCGCTTGTAAATATGATTATGTTAACATGATGCAACAAATTGTAACCCCTTCTAGCAGACGAATAATTGATCTCCTTCCAGTATTTAGTATAAGAAGTTGCTATAAACTGCATGATGTTGTCAGATATAACGCTATACAAGTGGGCTTTAAACAGGTGTGGTTTATGACGACAAGTAGACATGGGCATGTATGGGTTTGTAGAATGCGAAGTTGTAAAACGCTATTGGCAAAACATGGACTGGTTCTGCTTGCTAAAGGCTACATATACTTGTGCAAAGGTCTCTGTTACAACGTTGCTGAGCCAACAATAAATTTTACAACAAGTATGCGCTGTGCCATATACCAACGGTATTAAACAGGATCAGAGCCAACACATTCCGTCTTTTTCCCTTCATATCGGTTGGCGCAATGCGATAAGAAATACTTTATAAATGTCCTAATCTCATCAATATATTCATGAGCCGCTGTAAATAAGAAGAGCGCGGGGTGGTTTTGCGGTACACCGGGTGCCGGCCTCCCCGGAGCTGCCACCGCATTCCACATGCTACCCAACAGCGGAATAAATTTACCTCTTCGCCGTGCTTACAAGCAACCAGGCGTGACAGGGCCACGGCGATGACATAACAAGTACATATCTCACCATTACCTCACGGCCTGTTGCAAATGCATTAAAGTGAACATCTCCTTGCCTTGGTGCCACAATTGTAGCTCGAGATTTCAACACTTTTATATGTTAACACTTTAAGAATATCTGTATTTAAAATAATGAATAAAGGTCATTCAAATTTAATTTGCGGAATCGACGCATTCATTTTTTTAGAGAACATTTGCCAAATTCAAGTGCTCAAGTGTCCTTGAAATGCATGCGCGGACAACTGTTTTGTTACAAATCAAGTAGCATAATGTGTTGCATTCAGATACTTTTTGCTGCATGTTATTAAATTCAACGAATCAGGGCAAATAGTGTACAAACAGGTGGGTGTCTACTTACCGATCGACAGGATATCGCTTGGTCGTCTCTCTGGCCCAAATGTGTTCACACGGGAGAATATTATTCACTGAAGAGGGAAAGCCCCAAACGCTCATCACGTGACCGTGTCGGACATGGATGGCTGCCGATTTCTTCCTGCATCTTCACATAGACGGTTCCAGATACCCCAGGCGACATCTATCGTCAAAACTGGACACTGCGTGTTCCGTGTTAGAAAACAGATTCTCGGGTGCGTTTACCATGCATGCCTATGGAGTTGGTTCAGGTGCCCGCCTTCAACGTTCCTTTTGCCAGGGGTAGATTTGTTCTATGGCATTGTAACTCACAGAACAAACAAATAAGATGTCTCTATCAACTTTCCTGCAAGTATTACATTATATAATGGAAGCACAGCTTATATTTCACTAGATTAAGAACAGTTCAACACTCTTTGTTACGCTTCCCATTCGACATTCCTGGTTGGTACGCAACAAAGCTGGAGCCACTCCAGTGCACTCAGATTTGCATTGACAAGACAGCGACAGTCCATATCATCGCTTTCCTTCGTACCATCTACTGCCCTAACGACAACAGCTATTGTTCACCAATATTTAAGGTAATGTTGCATGTCCGAACCTCTACAATTTTCAAGTTATGGACTTTCCAATGTCAAAGGTCAAAGGTCAAGGCCGTCCGGTTAAAGGAAAAACGTAGAACTGCTAAGGCTTTCTTAATATTTGTCCTAAAGAGATGCGACTAGCATCAAAATGTTCCACTGATTGGGGGAAATAACTTTAATATAGATTTTTTTTTTGCGCGTAGGAAGATGTTTCGCGCAAAATGACGTCATAGTTCACCTTCCCCTTATGTTCAAACCAGATGCACTTTATTTTCCCGCTTAAACTTTCTCAATCGTCGTCAACCTCCAAAGAGATATTAATGGAGTCGGTATGACCCAGTTCCTGCAGAAAAGTTTGCCGTCAATGACGTCACATGACGTAAAAAAATGAAATATTTAGATACGAAGTGAATTCACTGTATAATTAATATTAGGACTATAGAGATCTGATTCGGGTCACAGGACGTCTAATTTTACCGCCTAGTTGTTTCTTAGTTAAAAAAAGATTCCCATGGTAAAGTCGGGCGCCGGATCCAGACCGCGCGGGCCGGGGAGGGCAGTGAGTGAGCGGTTCGCGATAAGGCACCGTGTTGTTTATATATTGTGATGTGATTTATCGGGAGAGGCGATCAGGCACAGTCGTGGGGAGGGAGGGGAGCAGGTGGCATACAAATACAGCGCATTGATATTGTATACAAAGAGTTCCGAAAGAATCGCCCCCGCAGCCGCCCACCAGCCTCACGGACTCATGCCCTTCCGCCCCCACCCCCCCTCGCCCACCCACACCAACCAGTGTTAATGCACTCCTCTCTGCTCACCCCCGACACCCATCCACCCGACTCCTGCAGCCCCCCAGCCTTTCGACACTCCTCAGACTCCTGCACTGGCCCGCTCTCCTCTCACAGGCATCCACTAGACTTAAGCTAGTTCGTATCTTCTACTGACTAACGACAACATCTATCGTTCACAAACTTTTATGGAAATGTAGCATGTGCCACCCTCTACAGTTACGGTCTTCCCAATGTCAAAGGTCAAAGGTCGAGGCCATCCGATTAAAGGAAAGACGTAAAAGTGCTAAGGCTTGCTTAATATTTGTTCCAAAGAGATGCGACTTCCACTGATCAGGGGACAAAACGTTCATATGGATTATTTTTTGCGCGTAGGAAGAAGTTTTGCGCAAAATGACGTCATAATTCACCGTGTCCTCATGTTCAAACTAGATGGACATGGTAATACTCCGTCGGTCAGTCTCATGCACCCCCCCCGCCCCCCCCCCCCCAAGACAATACTTGCTCGATCAGCCCCATGCTTAATCCCGCCCCACCCCCACGACTATACTCCCTCGGGTAGCCCCATGCCGCATTTTCCCATGACAATACCTCCTTGGTCAGCCCGACGCCCCCTCCCTCCTCATGACAATACTTCCTCGGTCAGCCCCATGCCCCCTGCCCCCCATGACAATACTCCCTCGATCAGCCCCATGCCTCCTCCCCCCAGAACAATACACCCTCGGTCAGCCCCATGCCCCCTTTCCCCCCGAGACAGTACTCCCTCGGTCAGCCCCATGCACCCTCCCCCCATGACAATACTCCTTCGGTCAGCCCCATGCTCCCTGCCCTCCAAGACAATACTCCCTCGGTCAGCCCCGTGTCCCCGCTCCCCTAAGACAATGCTTCCTCTGTCAGCCTGAGCTAGGGGCCTAGGCTAACGGCTTAAGCTAGCGGCCTGGCCTAGCAACCTGGGCAAAGCTGCCTGGGCTAGGGGCCTGGGCTAGCGGCCTGAACTAGCGGCCTTGGCAAGGTTTGGATTGATGCCCTGGCTGGCCGCCTGGGTTGGTGCCCTGGCTAGTGGCCTGGGTTAGCATACGGGCCTAAACCTGGGTTAGCATAGTGGACTATAACTGCGCTAGCGGCCTAGGGTAGCTTACGGGGGTAGTGGCCAGAGCCAGCGGCCTGGACTAGCGGCCAGGGCTAGGCCAGGGGCCGTATTCATAATCCCCTCGTAAGTTACGCACGAAAAGTGCATTTTCGTCTTAGCCTCACCAGCTCTTTAAGGTGGTGCTCATGATTAGGAAATCCTCTATAATACAGTTTTAGAACTTTCTTAATTCAGAAAATCCACTTCTTGGGTGACTACTTATGTATTTTCCACCCGATAATCGCTGGACAAATTTTTCACTAAGTCTAGTGGCGTAGCCTAAGTGCCGATAATGATTACGGCCCCTGGCCAACAAAAATACTGAGTATCTTGGAAACAAGAGGGATAGAACTATCATTTTGATACTTGTACATATTTTTTCGGGGTCGCTGAATTCGAAAGAAAATAATTATTGAATATCCTGTTGCACTGATGATTTTTATGTTTATGTAAACGTTTTGGGGAATAAAGAAGTGCTATTGTGTAAGTTGGGGCAACGCATCTGCCATTTTTGCAAGATGGCGGATACGGTCTGTAACAGTACACAACATCTCCAAAACGAAGTGGGATCACTCTAAATAAGTCTATGTGTTGGTTTTCGGGGTCAAAGAATTCAACAAATTGTCTTCAAGAGCAAGGCGTCTTTAATTTTCCATAATGGCGGCTATTTCAACAATAATACACAATATCTGGAAATCTAAAAGGCGCAGGGGCGTCTTTGTGATAACCATATGTACCGTGGTCACAAATCTACACACAATGGGCTACAGATATCGAGATCTAGGATCATTCCGCTCACATCTCGTTGCCTTTTGCTCGCAAAAAGAATCATCCGCGTCCGCCATCACTACGAATAAATGTAATGTGGTGACTACAAGTAGAACGCCATCCCAAGCAATTGGAGAAACTCCCTGGCGACAAAGCAGAACCTTCTGAGTGAGAAGGTGTAAGCTATAAATACAGGCTTTAGGCTACAGATAAACAAACCATCCATAGCGGTTTATATGACATACTTCGAAACTGAAAAGCTATGGACAGACACCAAAATAACACTTTTATCCTTGTCAGTCTAAAAGATACTATGGGACAGGCCGCCATGGCCGTCAGGTGTCAAATCTAATTTGACACTATGGCTCAAATTGATTAGCCATGAATTACTACAACATGCACGATTGTTTCGCATATGCGCGGGACTATCAGCTATTATACGGTATGGCGACTCCCGGTGTATTTGACGTTACACGCCGTCTTCAGAGACACCTTATGGCGAGGGGGCTAATTCAGATCACGTTCATGAATATTCGGATCCACGCCCTATCTCACGTGACCTCAAAGTGTCGAATGGTGAGACAGAATTTAATGTTAAATCAACGAGCAGAAAATTACTTTAACATATAAAGCTAATTAAACGTAGCTGCTACCGTTCATCTGGCGCTAATTGAACGTTGGCATTGTATCTGGGTATGGTCAGGAGCAGAGATGCACCAATGTTTCAAGTGTCCTTCCTCACACAAACGGATCCTGAGCTCTCGATCGGGGGTGAGTGGGGCGGGGTAAGGGACAGGAGTATAGGTGGTGAGAACGCTTGTTAGATGAAGTCGTTTGTATGGTATGCACTAAGACGTTGGAAAAGGCTTTCCGTTGAGACAATAACGATGTCGGACTCAAGGAAGTTTGCAAAACACGGTGGGGTTCAACTTAGGAACTTAGCAAAACTCAGCAAGGTAGAAACAACAGATATAGATGGATTAACCGCGCGCTGAGCAAACGTGCGAAGGCAGGGGGTGGAGTGAACTTTGCCATTGCTAGGGTGGTGCCCTCAGCTAGGAAGGGGTGGTGAGCGAGAGGTCACGACCGCGCCCGACCGAGTCCTTGCGGACTGGTAGGGGGTAGCGGGAACCTGAAGTTGCCAGGGTGGTCCCCTCAGCTAGGAAGGGGTGGTGAGCGAGGGGTCACGACCGCGCCCGACAGAGTCCTCGCGGACTGGCAAGGGGTGGCGGGGAATCTGATGTTGCCAGGGTGGTCCCCTCAGCGTAGAGAGGGGGTGGCAGGATCCGGACCGCAGTGGGCCCAAGTCCTCCTATGGCTGGTTGGGGGTGGGGGAACCCTGAGTTGGGTGATCCCCTCAGCTTTAGCGGGAGATGGGGGAGACCCTGAGGTTGCGGGGGTGGTCCCCTCAGCAGTAATTGGGGTAGAGGGGTTCTTGGCCTATCCCATATATAAGGGTTGGGATCATGAGAAAGGAGCCGGAGTTAGCAGGGTGTAGAATGAACAGGTGTTGGCAACCTGAGGATGTGAGTGGAATAAACAACCGAAAAGAAAAACACATTCGTTTTCTCTGTTTTGACGTCTAAAAATAGAGTGGTGTCAGAAGCAAATAAAGATCATCACAATATGATCGACGGTGAAGGTAGCATCCGTCATGCCAGAGCTTTTTTCAAATCCTGCCTGAGAAAACTAATCAAAAGAGTGAGTGATGCAATCACTGATTCTCAACAAGAAAAATTATCTACTTAAAAATGTTTTTTTTCCGTGAGCATGTCATCTTGCGCAAATTGTGACAATGGCGTTAGAAGATCAGTCTCATATGTAAGTCACTAAATGTGTCATAATGATGTGATATCATTTCTAATAGAAATGTACGTCACAAGGACAAGCTATGCTTATTGTTCTCTGGCCTGATCCATTCCGTATTCAGCAGTGCAATGTCCGGTAGGTGCCTAATATGTAAGCACTCAGCATTTGCAGGCCTGCCTTAACAGGTTACATTTTGTGCCACAAACATGAAAGAAAGGCTAACAATAACACTTGGGCAATTTTACTCTGTCGATCTATTTTTGGCAAACATTTGTAATTTCTCTTATTCAACTTGGCAAACAGGAGGGTTCTACTTTTCTACAGTTTGGTTCTACAGTTTGGTTCTACAGTTTGGTTCTACAGTTTGGTTCTACAGTTTGATCGAATATCCTTGGTCGACCCATGAAGAGGGAAATCCCCAAACGCTCATCACGTGACCGTGTCGGACATGGATGGTTGCATAATGCTTCCTGTATCGGGTGTGGCGCGTGGCAAGGCTCATGCGTCACAATTCTTGGAAATGAAATACATGTTGTGCACAACTGGGTAACGTGGGCCTTGTCTATGAACAGAGCTAGATCTATCTGTTCTTGTCTATACACAGGGCCGGGTCTATACGTCCTTGTCTATGGACACCTTCCCCCTTTCCACAAACCTCACCCCCACTACTCCCACAACTTTCAACCCCACGCCTCCCACAACCTTCACCCCCACGCCTCCCACAAACCCCGCCACACTGCTGCGTCCCACCAATCTCACCCCCGCCTTCCACCAACCTCACCCCCACGCCTTGCACAACCCTCACCACAATGGCTCCACAAATCTTACTCCCACGCCTTCTACAACTGTCACCCCCACGCCTTCTTCAACCCTCATCCCCCCGCTTTTCACGACCCTCACCCCCTACGCCTTCCACAACCTTCACCCCCACGCCTCCCACAAACCCCGCCACACTGCTGCGTCCCACCAATCTCACCCCCGCCTTACACCAACCTCAGCCCCACGCCTTCCTCAACCCTCACCCCCACTACTACCACAACCCTCACTCCCACGCCTTTGACAACGCTCACCCCCACGCCTACCATAACCCTCACTCCCACGCCTTCTACAACCCTCACCCCCACGCCTTCTACAACTGTCACCCCCACGCCTTCTTCAACCCTCATCCCCCCGCTTTTCACGACCCTCACCCCCTACGCCTTCCACAACCCTTACCTCCACGCCTGCCACAATCGTTATCCCCGCCTTTCGCAACTCTCATTTCTGCATTTTGTAGGTGCAACCCAGTGGCGGAGACAAGGGGGGGGGGGGGGCCCATACCCATCAAGCAAGGCTTTGTTAAGGACTATTAAACTGAGAATTTGTTCAATGTCCCTTGACAAAGATCTATTTCAAAATATAAATTGTAAGTTGATAAAGGTTTCCAGCTACTTTACGGGGGGCCTCCCTGGTGTAGTGGTTAGCGCACTAGACCGCAGACCAATAGGTCCTGGGTTCGAATCCGGGCCCGGGCACCTAATCTGGGGCATGTTTCATTCCTTCATCCTTCATCGTCCCGGGAGGTTCCTTGGCCCAATTTAGCCTGTATGTGCACAAATGTGGCCTAAAACACCAACATTTCATTCCAGCTACTTTACAACGGTAAACCAACGTTTATTTTTTGTTTACAAACAATCGTTTGCAAGTTAAACTTAACATGCACGTTAGAAAAAACGTTCAAAAAAAATAAGGTTGCTGCAGCCCAAAAGGGATGAAAATTTTAAACATATCGAAAAACAAAGGGCAAATAGAGTAACATTCATTTCAATGATAGTGTTTTAGTTAATAGTACCCTGTACCAGATATTCTTGTTACCACCTAAAATTGTAAAAACAATTAATGTCCATTCGAGGTAACAATTTATAAGTGTATACGATGTTGAAAAAATCAGAAAATAAATTAAGGTTATAGAAAACAAATACATGGCTGTCGATACAAGGACGCAGAGGCATATGACGGCATATCATGCTCAAACTCCTGGATCGGCACCTGGAGATGTAGAGTTCTGATTGTCGATTCAGGGGAGACGTCTTGTAACCTAATACAATGCAGGGCTGTGAGTGAACCTGAAGATAGCGATATATTACATATTACGGACAAACGGTGGTCCAAGAAGCTTCTCCCAAGAACCACGGTCGCGTGCGGCACTAAACTGCAGTGTCGCTAACTGCTATCCAGGCAATATAACAGCCGTTTTAACAGCCATTTGAGTTCTCGTGTTCAAAGATCGAGGTCTTAATTAACTATTTGACCATTTACTGTTGTTGAGCTAGGAATTACTTACATAATAAATTTAACTATTTTGATTTTGACGAAGATTTACGTGTAGTCGTGAGCATTATTATCATTTTTCCGTGTTGACGTAACTAACGAATGTGCCGATAACCTCAACCAATGTGTGACGTCACGCCTTGGGCCCGAATTCGAATCCAGGAGCTATCAATCTGCGCTCTGGTGTGTAAACCATGACACGAGGGAGGTCACGCATACTTTTTTTTTATTTAAATGCGAAATCCATATGTGAATTATGTATTTCAGATATTTCATTATGAACGTAAATGCGCGTTATTGAAATAATAAACAACCAAACTATTATTCTCGGCAATTATCAGAATGGTGCATATTAACTGCACATATTATAACAACAAGTATCTCGATATAAGCTGCCAACTCGCTCAAGGCATCTTTTTTCAGTTTTGGTAACGATGTTAGGAGGTTGTTAAATTGTATGTTTCTCATGTCTCTAGTCATCAATAATCGAATCAGTCGGTAGAGGGAAACAGAAGAAAGAGACAGAATCAAGCATGACTTGAGAAGGAAGACGAAGATTGGGGTTATGGGAGCAATTGGACGATGTTAAGATCCATCGTGACGTTCATCAGCGAAGAGAAGTATAGGAGTCTCTATGCCACGTCATAATGCACCTCAACCCCGCGTGACATCGTCGTTAGTCGCTAGGTGGCACCAGCGGACGGGGCCAATATCACAATTTCACTTTCCATGAACTCCCATGTTAAAATTGGATAATGTTGCGGCGCCCAAACGACTGGTTCATGGTTGGCCCAGAGCAGCGGGCGAGACGGACCTGTTTCATGCGAGGGACAAGCTGTTGGGTTTCTTAGCCCTCCAGGACCGAGGATGTCTTTGTTATTTGACGGATATTGTGTTTAAGGACTCGTACATCAGGAACTAGGACATTGTCGTTCCAAACACAAGGTATTTCGCTACTTTTCGCCGATATTATGCTGCACTTTTCTGGGTTTTGGGTGTATTCAACATGGGAACAGAGGCTCGCTTAGGTTCGCCGGCCAGACACACATGTGAGCAATTCGCATCCTGTCACACCTTCCGCATAAACATGGGCGCTGCAATATGTTGACGTGGAGGCAGTGGATTGCAATTAGCGAAAATCATGGAATTTGCAACGGATGGACTAGCGGCCGAAATCCGCACCTCACTAAACTTGTTGGCCAGCACTTCTGACGTCGCTAATTCCGAGTACTCAGTTTCTTCAGTGGAACCGACGGGCGAATGTTTTGGTCCGCAAACGCCCCACGCCAATTCCGGGAACATATTTCAGCTCACCGCGGCCTCTGACACGCGACCTTCTCCCACCCCTATCGCTGCGTATGGCTCACGTGAACTGCAAGTCAACGCTGACAACTTGATTGACAATCTCCGTAAATGAATTCACTACCTCCCTCAAGATGCCTTTGTGGACCAGGTATTAGCTCTGTCACGGGGATCCTCGCACCAAATCCTCGAGGCGAAGGATTACCTGGTCGCCACAGCACGGGAGAGACCTGACTGCCCGATCGCACAAACCATTGTGCGGCGGAAGTCCCGTCAGCAGTCGGAGGAGGCATTCTGCCGGCGGCTGGCCTCAGACTGCTTTAAGTTGTTACATTTCATCGAGGGAGGACCGGCTGACGAAGATCAGGTGGTCTTTAAACCTGTGGCTCCCACTCCGGGACCTAAAGGATTAAACCAGACTTCTCAACTTGAAACGCCTAACCGTGAACCTCAACGGGTGGCCGTTGGCTTGATCTCCTCCCTGCAGGCTACCGTGCATCAACTGACTGAGCGAGTTACGACACTGGAGCAGGGGATGTCAGCAATGAAGGTGGAACTGGAGAAAACCATATCGGAACACAGCGTGAAGAGACAGAAAGTAATAGAAAGAAATAACGTAAAGGAAAAAGAGATCCGAGATTCAATCGCCGATATGAGGTCGGAAGCAGCAAAGTATACATCAGATATGTCGTCCTTGAAGAAATGGGCCAAACAGTCGTCGGAACAGTTAAACAACAGGTCTGATGCCTTATCTGCTGAACTGAACAATGTCGAGGGAAAACACTCAAACAGCATGTTCGCACGCAAAACGATACATCGCTTTCTTTGAACAATGTGATCCAAACGGTAGCCACAATACGAGAACCTAATGACCTTGCGCTCGCTTCGGTGAAGGGTCAAGTAAAAGCCATGAAAGAGAGGCTCAGAAGCATAGAAACGGACTCAGCGGACATGAGGCAACGCACATCGAGCAACGCTAGGAGTATTACCGATCTTAGAGCAAAGATTGGTCTGCTGCAGAAGTCCTGTAAAGGGCCGGTCTTGACCTACAGCGATGCGGTCATTAGGCATCCTGGGCCGGTCCAGCTAACGACGGCGGTGACAAAACCTATCCATAAGACCCCGCTCCCCGACCAGTGCGCCAGGTACCTCAGGCAGGATTCTGACCGTCGTCACGGGGAATCCGCTCTCACATCCACCGGAGGGCGTGACGTTAGCGCCGACAACCGTCGTCACGCGGAGTCTGCCCCGAACTCTCGCGGAGGGCGTGACGTCAGCGCCGACAACCGTCGCCACGCGGAGTCTGCCCCAAACTCTCGCGGAGGGCGTGACGTCATCCCAAACAACCGTCGTCACGCGGAGCCAACCCGCAACTCTCGCAGAGGGCGTGACGTTAGCGCCGACAATCGTCGTCACGTGTAGTCTGCTCCCAACTCTCGCGGAGGGCGTGACGTCATCCCGAACAACCGTCGTCACGCGGAGCCTGCCCAAAACTCGCTCGGAGGGCGTGACGTCAGCCCCGACGACCGCCTTCACGGGGAGTCTGCCCCCAACTCTCGTGAGATGTATGACAACCGTCGCCCTCTAGAGCGCGACGACAGCGGGTCGGCTGAGGGTTTCACTTCGGTGGTCATGCGGCCACGTGGCCGACCACTAGTTAATCATGCTTATCATGACTATACTGACAACGGGAAAAGCGAACATGAACTCCGACCAACAGTGTGTTTTTATGTAGGCAATGTATCTAAGGACACGAGCGATGACATGGTGCACAGGTACTTCACTACACATGGGGTATCTCCTGTATATACAAAAGTTCTCACTAGTAAAACAAACAGTAATGGAAATGGGGTGAAACTTTCGGTGTATCGGGACGACATGGACGCCCTTAATGCTATCAGGCTTCCGCCAGGCTCATATAAACGCCCGTGGCGACTTCAGAATAGCAGTTTAGGTCTAACAGGGAAACACGACACAAGAATATTCTATGGGAAAGGTCACGGTAGCAAAACGTAATTTAACTCTTGGGACTTTCAACTGCCAGGGGATTATGCGTAACACTCCATATGTTTGCACGCTTTTGAAAGATTACGATCTCGACATCCTCGCCCTCTGCGAACATTGGCTATTCCCGGATAGTCTGGTGTTTTTGGAGAGTATAGACCCCACGTATGCATCGCATGCCGTGGCTAACCAAGATCTGGATGTCACTAACAGGTACCGCAGAGGTAAAGGTGGTGTGGCTATCCTCTGGAAAGCCAGTATGTCTAGTTACGCCACAGTCATTGAGACTGACAGTGACTGCATCGCGGGTGTGTGCTTTCAGACAGGTGTGAAGACATTTGTATCGGTCATTGTCGCATACTTACCATCAACCAATCACGAATGCCATTTGTTCCGCAAAGGTGTAGAAGATCTATGCAACGTGTACGCCAAATGTGCCGAGTTCTCTGAAGTATGTATTCTGGGTGACTTAAATGGACAAATCAAAGGCAGCAGATGTAATGCTATCGATACTGCTCGTACGCGCGAACTCCAGTCGTTAATGTCATGGTACGACTTGCGTTCCATCCCAGTTGAATCATTCTGCAGTGGACCAAATTACACTTTCTGCCCTTTTGATGGAGGCCCCAAAACCTTAATTGACCATATTCTCTTTCAAACTCCCTGTTGTGACGTAGTTGTGAATGGTAGTGTTTTGGACGATCATGAGCTTAACTCATCAGATCATCTACCTGTAATTGCCTCTGTAAACGTTGAGGCCTTAGCTCTGTCAGATTGTGACACCCTACCAAGCTCATTTAAGTGGGACAAGTTGACTGAAGCGACAATACGAAATACATACACGCAGCTGCTAGGCGATATGTTACAACCCCTGAGTGAAATACGCCTATTAGACGAAAATTATATTGCCTGTGCCTATGACAAGATCGTAACAAATACTGCATCAGCTTCCCTGCTGAGTATTCGTAAATCTAAGTTTCGGCCTTTTCTAAAACAATATTGGAAAAACGGAGTTGGACAGGGGCACAAAAACATGTAAAAAGCGAGAAAATTATGGATAGATTGTGGGAGATCCCACGATCTAAACGATAAAACTTACAAAGCTTACAAAACATTAAAACGGAATTTCAGACTAGTACTGAGGAGACTGAAACACGAGGCAGATCAGAATTTTTTCGACGATCTCGATAGATGCTCCGAAGTGGACCAGAATAAATTTTGGGCTCTGATTAACAAGAAACGGAGAAAGCGTGCAGTTATTGGCAGTCCGCTGCTAATAAACGGGGTCACTATCAGGGGACGCGAAGAACAGCTGTCAATATGGACAGAATACTTCACTGACCTGTATGCTAAACCCGTTGCCACAGACAGGCAACACCCACACAGCGACCACATATCGGTTCTGATGAACAAAACACAATGGTTACGTGACAAGACACTAGGCGAGACCGACGATATTTGTGGCCTACTAAAGCCGCACGAGATTCAGAGAGAAATTAACTCACTCAAGACTGGAAAGAAGGGAGGCCATGACGGGATGACCAATGAACACATAAGATACGGTGGTCCAGTATTGCTTGAGGTTATAACCAACCTGTTTAACGCCATGTATCGTTGTGGTTATGTCCCGGAAAAGCTGAAGAAAGGGCTCATCTATACTCTGTACAAGGGTTCCAAAAAGTACGAGGATGACCGTAAAAATTACAGAGGGATTTCTCTCTTGCCTGCTTTATTCAAGTTGTTCGAAAAAGTAATACTGCGGAAATTGAAAGGCTTTATAGCGACAAATGATATCGAGTTCCCCTCGCGGAACCAAAACGCTTATCAAGAATCTTTATGTAGCGTTTTAGCATCTTTCGAGGTGCAAGAGTGCATCAACTATAATTGTGAACGAGGTTCAAAACTTCACGTAGCATTGTTGGACTCATCTAGCGCGTTTGATACCGTCTGGCATGACGGTCTTTTTTATAAGTTATACACATTTGGTGTGCGTGGCAAGCTATGGCGACTGTTACGTGCCTCTTACGAAAATATGGTGTCCAATGTGGTGTGTAACGGCCTCCAGTCTGGTGATATACCTATACATCGATCTGTGCGTCAAGGTTCCATCTTAGGGCCATGGTTATACATGTTATTTATTCATGACTTGGCAATTGAATTGAGTGGCTCTGAATATGGCGCCAAAGTTGGGGCAGTGTCATGTGGCGGAGTTCTCCAGGCTGACGATATAGCGCTCTGTGCCCTGACCGTCCAGGCTCTACAGAATCTTGTACGTATATGTCAAGAGTATAGTGAGAAGTGGCAATTTAAGTACAATCCAGTAAAAACCAAATGCATGGTCTTTGCCGAAGGCATTAAACGGAAAAAACAAGCTTCGAAGCTGAGAAATATGTATTTGTATCATCAAGTCATAGACGAAATAACAGAATGCAGCCACGTCGGAATTAAACTTAACGCTTTTGCAAATAGCAGTAACCGCACTAACGAGGTTGTGCTCAAACTCAGGGGAACTATGATGGCTGTAAAGGGAGCGAACACACCCTCCAGCGGTATGAGTACTCTTTGTGCCCTTAAATTGTACCGTAATATTGTCCTACCCCGCGCCCTCTACGGTGCAGAACTATGGTACGGGCTTTCAAAAGCTGAGCTTTCTAAACTCGAACGTGCCCATACATTCTGCATACGTTCTATTCAGGGATTGCCAAAATACAGCAGCGCCACTATGTCACTGAACATGTTGGATCAAGCAACTTTGCAATGTGAAATCGATGTTAAACAGTTACTGTTCCTCGGGAGGCTCTGCCGACTGCACCACTCGACACTGGGGAAGGCTGTATTTTTAGAACGCTTGTACCAGCTTTCTCAGCAGCAAACGTGTCGTGCGCGTGGGTTTTTAGTAAATATTGTGGGTGTTCTTGGCAAGTACGAATTGTTAGGGTATCTCGACCAGTACCGTTGTGAATGCAGCTTTCCGTCCAAACAGGTGTGGAAAAATGTTGTGAGATTGGCCGTGAGACGGTGGCGAGGGAATCAGCTCTCTATAAAACTGCAGCATCCTAAGTATGCGCGTTTTAATAATGTGTATGGTCACATTCCACATATCCACAGTATATGGAAATTGGAACACGGGCTGCCTGGACATAAGAAACATGTTAGAGACCTTGCCAAACTTACCTGTGTCGTAAGCCAGGACCCCTCCATGCAATCGTGCCCGCACTGCACAATGCCTTGCATTGACATGTTACCACAGTTCCTTCATCACTGCGAAAAGTACCGTGAGGCCAGAGAACTATTTTGGAATTTAATTGTCAATACATGCAGTGTACGCCTCAGCTCATATTTATATAATGCAGAAGAAGAGTCACTAACAGCCCATATTTTAGGAAAATCGCCCAATATTGAGATAGACGAGAAGGAATTTGAGAGCATGTTAATCATTAGTGCATCTTGCTGGCATAGAGCATCTTATGACCATGCACTGAAATATTTTTGACTAATCTGCATTATTATTTTCAAATGACAAATATCGGTCTTTCTTTTGGTTTTGTACTTTGTAAATATGTTAACGTTCCATGTTCCTGACTCTCCAGCAAATGGAGGAATAAAGTACATTCATTCATTCATTAGTCATCAATAATCGAATCAGTCGGTAGAGGGAAACAGAAGAAAGAGACAGAATCAAGCATGACTTGAGAAGGAAGACGAAGATCGGGGTTATGGGAGCAATTGGACGATGTTAAGATCCATCGTGACGTTCATCAGCGAAGAGAAGTATAGGAGTCTCTATGCCACGTCATAATGCACCTCAACCCCGCGTGACATCGTCGTTAGTCGCTAGGTGGCACGAGCGGACGGGGCCAATATCACAATTTCACTTTCCATGAACTCCCATGTTAAAGTTGGATAATGTTGGATAATGTTGCGGCGCCAAAACGACTGGTTCGATTCTGATACCAATTGGCACACATGATGCCATTAACATTGGTCCCCCACCACATACGTCACGTTACAAACAGACAGACATTGTCGCAGTAGCACGCTGTGTTGCAGTAGTCTCAGTAGAAACATGTTTTCCCGCGTAACTGGCTATAGCCAGTTTAGGCAGGACCAAAATCAAATGGAAGAGGGCCTGTGGTCCCAGAAGCGTATCAAACCAGACGAGAGGTGGGTCGGGGTAGGGGGGGGGGGTGATCACCCCCCCCCCTTTTATATGGTGCCCTCAACCATCTTACCATAGATAAAAGGTCAAGGTCACAGGAGTTTTTTTTTCAAATTCGCTTAACCATGGAAAAACAGGGCCAAAAATCGGACAAAAAGTATTTAACGTATTGGGCCTTGTTTTGCAAATCACCCGAATAGTTTTCTGCACAAAATTCCTAAACATTGAACCTATGAGGGGATTTTGGCGGAAAATGACCTCTATTTCTCCATAAAGGCAAGTGAGACAAACGAAACCTTGCGTAGAGCATAACACTACTATTGGGGCCGGCGCGACAGCTCAGTGGGCTAGAGCGCTCGCATTGAGTGCTCTGGTCACCTGAGAGCCTAACGGCACGTGGGTCGGTGGTTCGAGCCCTGCTGTGGCCATGTCTGTGTGGTCGCAGGATAAAGATCCCATGTCTTTCTTCGTAAAGAGTAGGGGGTTACCCCCGGGGACATGGCTCCACTCTCCCTTCCTTCTCCCATTGACGCGATATGACCAAAAGTGGTTAAAGCGTCCGGACTAACCAACCAACCAACCAACACTACTATTTGGGCGCGGGTGACGATGTCGACCAAGGTTGCGTGTCCAAGGTAAGGTCACATCCAGGTCATGATCACGAAACATATTTTCCCGCGTAACTCCGTTAAAATTGGCTTTAGAGAGCTATGATGAAACGTCTGCCACCCGGTCGTATGATTTATGAACCTCTCGCCCATAAGATTTTTTTTAATATGCATCCAAATAGACAAACATGGTACAGTATATATGAATTAATGAGTTTTTTGTAGAAAACGGCCACCGGCCAAAGTGCATACATGATGCAATTCTCGTGTGTGTGCTCATTGTCCGTAGGCTATAGGGCAAATGTTTACAATTCAGTTAGCTTTCCTAAAATTAAACATATTATAAACAAAAACAGCCAGTTGACAGAATAAAACTTTATCTCCCGTCGAAATAATTCTAACCAAGGAAAAACTTCAATCAGACGATCTAACAGTTTGAAGATTTAAAGGCAAATAATTTAAACGCAAACCAGATAATGAGGACATGAACTTGGTTTTCTACAACCCTTAGATTACAATGAGTACAGATCCTGGCTTCATATGGTATGTTGTGGTGCCGGCCTGTCTCAACATAACGCAAAAAGCGGGCCTAGGGTGTCTTGGGGCATATTACATATATTAATTTAGGCATACTAAGCTTAGTAAGCAATTTATATCTCTTTAAACTAGCTTTCAGCTGATTTTAATGATAATAAATTATGTTCATACACATAATACACATATTTTTATAGACATATTTAATTGACATAAACACCATGTAAAACAATGTATTATTCATAATGGCTTACATGTCGTCATTATCAGTTACCACGTCAGTATTTCACGTATGTTTTTAGACACTATGCAAATTAGTTATGTTTGCGGATGTCCGCAAACATACAGTAAAACAGATTACTTGCTATCTTCTACTGTCAAAAAAACAAACAAACCCACATGTTGCTTGTTAATTGAGCGGGTTACACCTAACAACGCTCTTTCACACTTTTACGGCGGGTAGGATTATCTTGCAAAGAAGTGTCCATATAGTACGGAATTCTTGGGCTAACTACAACGCCGGGGATTCGATTCAAACGACATTATTTTTTATTCTATCCTCAAGAGTTGTTAGTGCTGCTCCTTTATGATTACATGATAGTTACAAGTACACATATGACGATGTTTGGGTGAATATTAAGCATTATCGTATACCAACATGTGTGTTCATCTTATTATTATACACTCTACTGCGATCATAGCAAGGTTCATGCGTGGACGACAACACAGGGTGTCTGGCCAGGGAATGGTTCATGGGATGCATAGAACGAGTCACGTGACCTGAGTTTGTCAGTTTTCTTGAAGTGCTCGCACGAGTTGATCCCACAAGATAAGCTGGGCGTCTCTGTCCTCGTCCCACTTCATGTACGTCTTGGACTCCAATAATGGTGACAACGTCTTGTTCACGCCAGTCACGGGCAAGTCTCGCAGGATAACGAGAACGAGCACGTCCAGACCTTCCGAGATGTATTTCATGCGCGGCTCTGCATCTCAAATGAACACCACGAACTCTCCAGGAAAGCCGGCGACAGCACTACCAGCGTCTTCCGGCTGGCCTCAGTGATATTGACGATCTCATCTTCGATGTTGTGTCCCGGGATGAAGTCTCTGTAGTGGATGCACAGCTTCAGGCCATGTACTTCCTCCAGTTGGACCCTCAGTGTCTCGTGAACCCAGCCACGGTCCTCAGAATTATAAATCACAAAGGCATCGTTTTCAAAATTCTCGACTCTGGCGTTGTTCCTGTATTTACTCCACGCCCACCTGACCGCGTACAAGTAAAACGAAGAACCTCCAGGTCTACATTTTTAATGGGGACCCTTCCGGTTAAAGGGTGACTGCAGTAGTAATTGTTGCGACCTACAAGTACCCTAGACACAGTCTGAACCCAGTGAACAAATTCCAAATTCAAACATGAACAAGAGAGGGGATTTCCTGTGAGATCTACGCCTCAAACGATTCTCTACAAACTTTGTCATTATTGCTGTACTGAGAGCTGCTATGTCGTTGTCTCCAGCATGTAGTTCAAGAAGAGAGGACGGAACACCGATAAGCAATTCTAGAGTTATTAGAGCGTCATTTGCTCAGATTGAGCGACTCTAGATTGACCATGGACCATTCCATGCCCCCACCCCACTTTTACTGTGTCTTGGGAGCACGTGATGGTGGCAGGCAAAGTGCCGTCACTAGGCCTTGCTTATGAAACCTATTGTCTTTATTTAAAACTAGCATTAGGTCACTTTAACCCAGCGGTTCACCCCAACCCACTTGGCCCTATTGTTCCCCAAAATATCGAACAACAGATTTTGCTTAATCATGTGATATTCACGAGCATTGAGTCGCAACCAAAGACGCGAGGACAATATCCAAGGTCATATCATGGCCTCTCTAAGATTGTGACCCAGCCGTGGCGACCCGACTTACTCTCACCATGTCACTATAAACACTGGCTTATGTAAAAGGCTGTTTTCGTCGAGCGTATACTCTTATCTGAGATAACCAAAGGTCAGCAACAGCGAGCGTCAGAAAAAGCTAAGCCATAATCAAGGCTGGCTTCGTAAACCGTAAGGGGGTTGAGTATGGTAAAATAAAATAAAATAAAACATTCCATTTTCTAAAATACCTGAAGGAGCACATTTTACAATATGACCAAATGTAGCCTATGTACAGCCCAATATAACACGCACCAAATCAACAGGCGGGCAGTTTGTCGATCGCGCGGCCTCAGATCGCAATTCACATTAGATTTTCTTGTCTTTTGTTATTTTTCGATCTTGGAATCTTTCAATTTTTTATTTTTGTAAAACTCCTCACGCCGCGCTGAAGAAGCGCATTTTTACACCATGACCAATTGAGTTTGCGGTATGGTGGCACTGATCACTGCATCACGGAGGACCCAATATTTCTATGAAGCTGGGCGTTTCTTTGTCCATGGATGGAGCTGGGTCTATCTGTCCTTGTCTATAGATAGAGCCAGGTCTATCTGTCTTTATCTATAGACAGAGCTGGGTATATCTTACCTGGGCTACCAGACCAGGTTTAGTGCCTTAATGTCGGCTAGACGACTATGGTGTTTGAAAGTCCCCTTGTGCAGGATTAGTTCTTTGGGGGAGTGGCACAAGCATGGATATGTAGTAATTGCTGGAAAGTTCGCCTGCCAAGTTCGACAGTCAGTGTCCAGGCCTCCCAGTTAGGCCCGAACCTGGATTTCAGGAAAGTACTTTCAGTAAGCCTCCACGTTGCAGCCTGGAGCGATGACATACAGGTATCTATACTAATACAATGAAGCTGTCTGTCCCACTATGCCGCGGCATGCAAGAGCCCATTGGCACCAGCAGCCGCCTTGAGAACCTGCGCCATGAGAACCTATTAATATCCAGCCGTCGCTCTTAGATATGTCAAAGCTATCACATGTGTCAACACAACCGCTGGGTGCTTATCACCTTATCCCGCGGCCTGCGGCGGGCTACCTGGCTTGGTGTCAACAGTAATAATATTTTTCCCAACGCCCTATCGCCCGAACCGTCATCAAAACAAACAAATCCCGTACTGTCTCGCTTCCACAACTTCCCATTAGTAGCCAGAGAACGAACTCCGCCCGGGAAACTCTGCCCGGGAAACCTATAATACGCTGCTCTTAACATCAGTCACGGCAGTATCCAATTCCACCGACACCAACCAGGGTTAATGGACTCCTCTCTGCTCATCTCCCACACCCATCCACCCGACTCCTGCAGCCCCACGCCCCGTCACCCACCGGCACCCACTAGACTTAAGGTTTATGCACTTCTGTTTTTGTTCGTACCCTCTACTGACTTAACGACAACAGCTATCGTTCACCAACTTTTATGGAAATATGGCATGTCCGAGCCTCTACAATTTTCCAGTATTATTGTATCCAGTACAGAATACGCAAATTGCAGCTAAAGCACGCTGACAAAAATGTGTACATGGCGTGTATGTATCTCATTTGGAATAACAACAACATGTCTAGATGCAATCTGTACCAATATAGTACCGGAAGCGTGACGTTAAAGACCGATGTACATAAGCAATTCTAATTATCGTATATGTTGAAATTATAACATTCATTTGTAATCAACAAACATGCGCAAAATAACTGAGCGGACGCGTGTCGTTAAAGACCGACGTACAGAAACATTTCTAATTATCGTATATGTTGAAATTATAACATTCATTTGTAATCAACAAACATGCGCAAAATAACTGAGCGGGCGCGTGTCGTTAAAGACCGACGTACAGAAACAATTCTAATTATCATATATGTTGAAATTATCCTTAACATTTGTGTCCCGTTATTCAGTAGCTCCCGGTCAATATTATTATCGATATTATTTCTGCCCAATGTCTACCTTCTGCCTGCTACTATTTGACGTATAAAACTAAATACTGTCATACTGTTATTTCTTTCGCTTATTACTACCAACGCTAGACGTCCCGCGAGCGGAGCGAGCAGGGCGGCTAGTTATAACAGGAAGTAATGGAACTCTGCCCACACGACCTGGGGAAGACCCCGACCAATGCACATACCTGACAGTAAGTCACAAAACTAGCCAAACACAGTGAGCTAAAACTGTGTCATGTTTTGTATATTTATTTGTACAACATTCAGATGTAACCCGAGCACAATACATCATAGTTGTCTGCTCGACAAAACGCCTGGAAGCCCGTGCTTATTATATACTAAGTAACCGCTAGTTACTGGGATGATGAAGTCCTAAACACATGTGTTATCCAAGTATGTATTGATGCATGGATCTCTTGACGCATTATTACTAGGCAGTGCAGACCCACAACCCCCTTTCTGTGTGTGAGGGGAGGGTATTTCAGTTCGTCGTGGCCTAAGTGATTAGCGTGGCCGTGTCGGCTGTGTCTGTTGTAACCAGGCCTGGCTCACTCCAAGGAGAATTAAGTGCATTTGTTCACAACTGTGAAGAGAAAGAGCAAACGGCGTTGATTCTCGGCAAGTCTCCAAACATACCGTTAATGGACAATGAGCGCAATGTTTTTTAAGCGTTTGTGTCGGTGCATGGCAAGTCTTCGCATATTCAAGCGGGTGTCCAACCTAATATAATTGCGATCTGCACCGAAAGTTTACATCTTAAAATAAAATTGGCGAGTGTTAACGCTTCGTTTCGGGCGACCGGTAAGCAGAAAAAAATTAAGGCAACCCGCCCCAATCAATGTCGAACAGCGCGCCATTTTGCCGGAGCAGGTGACGCATACGGTGATCCTTCATGTGGAGCCGTCTGACGTTATAACTTGAAGCTATCTCGTGGAGGGAACTCTTCACAGTGGAGGTACCCTTCAGGGGAAACGCGATTTAGTGGCGGCAGTTCCAAACCGCGCAGTAGACCATGATCTTAGTGTTTCATGGAAAATTGCATCCAAACAAATTCATATACGTGTGGCGACGATTGTCTCCGTAAACAACCATGATGAGACTTATTTATATTAGCATTGATCACGTGCTGCCTGCATAAGCGGCGAAATCGTGGCTGGCGGGTTACTTCTAAATTATTTTGTGAGCTATAGACAGGACGGGAAATTCTGTAATTTGTAGGATGGACACTTATTATATGAATGGGTAAAGCAGCGTTAGAGGCCAGGCTGGCGGCTTCCTTTAACGTACCCTGAAACACTTTTGACCAGACCCGCTAAAATTTTGCTGCTTTGTTATCGGTGTTCGGGCGTTGTTGTTTAATTTTATGTTTCTCATGTCTCTAGTCATCAAAAATTAGGTCGGTCGGTCGGGGGAAAAAGTACAAAAGAGTATAGAAAGTCAATACTGATGATGAAGAGTTCACATCGTGCATCGTACAACACGGACCCACACTGCGACCCGTGGCGTGGATAGTGAAGCCCGTGAACAGCCTCGTCAGAGAGTCGGTCGCAAAGGAGTAATAAAAAGTATCCGTTTTCTTTTCTTGTCAGCGGCGTAACTTTTTGTCGGTCGGGACATACATACATAATAACGCCGCCTAAGTACGACTCCAGTGTACGCACTCGCCGTGACGGGGCACGACATGCATGTGCGTGTTGTTTCACTCAGTGGTATGACTTGGATTTTTGTCTTGCCTGCGCTGGCTAGACTCTATAGCCAGCGCAGGCAAGACAAAAATCCAATGGAAAACGGACTGTGGAGTCGCTACCTCAACGTCGGTCAATGGCAGACAGTCTATCAGTCTGTCTGTGTGTGTGTGGTTGTCGGTATGCAACACAACGTTCCAAGTGTACAAAAGGATGTGCAATTGCCATCGTCAGTTTGTAGATGGGTCAAAGGTCAAGGTCACAGGAATTTTCGGAAATTCGCTTATCGATTGAAAGATAGGACCATAAATCGGGAAGATCGCTATAACGTTCACAGTTTTCATTTAATCACGTTGCCAATTATTTTACGTATTGGGCCTACTTATATCTATATGCGGTGTTTCAACTTTGCTAATCGCTCGAATAGTTTTCCGATAAAAAAATAGTATTTGGGCGCGAATGACTACACTGATCAAGGTCACATCTAAGGTCAAAGTCACAGCAAGGCCAAGGTCAGGCACCCAAGGTCAAAGTCACAGCAAGGTCAAGGTCACGAGACATGCTTTCCCGCATAACTCCGTTAATATTGGGTCTAGAGATCCGATGTTTATTTGAGAGTATTCTTCAGATAGAGGCGGAAGTGCATTTTTGGCTCAGATTTTCCCGCATACGTCAGGCTAGGCTGTGGTGGGCGATGTAGCTCAAAGGTCCAGGCTCAAGGTCAGAATTGAAATTTGCTTTCAACTTTTTGGGAGGGTGGGGGCGGGGATGTGAATGGGGCACTAACCGACTGGGTCAACGGTCCCAAGACTAAGCTCTGACTTCTACATCTAAACCTCTGAATCTGAATGCCTCTGAATGCGAATCTAAAATGCCTAAACTCCCAGCCGGCGTCTCCTCTTATACCCCTCTCACCGGAAGACGCACCCAGAAATAATGCACCTCTTTTTTTCTCGTTTCTCATGAATTTAAGGGTCTAATATATGCAATGCAGGTTGCTGGCTTACATTAAAACATTAACGAAATATCGGACAAGGTAAAGAAGATCAGAACCCAGTGTATTAGACATAAATGTGCGTTATGTTGGCAGCGAGGTTACCAAACGTTGGTAATTAACGTTGCAAGCGCCACCTACCCCATCCGGTCGCAATAGTGATAAACCTGCTTTACCCCTCTGCCACAAAGAAAATTGAAATATGCATCCAAAATAGACAACCATGGAATAGCCTATATGGAGGCTATTTATTTCTTGATTGTTGATATTTCGTTATACACATGAGTACAGGAGCTACAACTTGAGTATAGAGATCATGTTGCGGTCTCAGATGGACACATCCGCTGGACAGAACCCCGGCAGTTCTGCGCGGACATCTGCGTGGGTCAGTAGTAACCACGGATAATCTCACTTTAAGGAATTAAGTTGGCACTTGGGCCTTAGCCTAAACCGAATGCATATTATATTAATTGTTGTTGTTTATATACCAGTATATTGTAATTACAAGTACACATACGACTAGAATCAGTTGAACATTGAGCGTTATCGAATACCAACATGGGTGTTCACCTTATTATTATTCACTGTACTGACGATCATAGTCAGCTTCATTTACAGATGGCAACAAGGTGTGCATGGCCAGGGAATGGTTCTCGGGTTGTGTAGCACGAGTCACGTGACCTGAATTTGTCAGTCCTCTTGAAGTGCTCGCACCAGTTGATCCCAGAAGATAAGCTGAGCGTCTCTGTCCTCGTCCCACTTCATGTACGTCTTGGACTCCAATAATCGTGACAACGTCTTGTTCACGCCAGCCACGGGCAAGTCTCGCAGGATAACGAGAACGAGCACGTCCAGACCTTCCGAGATGTATTTCATGCGCGCCATCTGCATCTCAAATGAACACCACGAACTCTCGAGGAAAGACGGCGATAGCACGACCAGCGTCTTGCGGCTGGCCTCAATGCTGTTGACGATCTCATCTTCGATGTTGTGTCCCGGGATGAAGTCCCTGTAGTGGATGCACAGCTTCAAGCCATGTACTTCCTCCAGTTGGACCCTCAGTGTGTCATGAACCCAGGCACGGTCTTCAGAATTATAAATCACAAAGGCATCGTTTACGAAATCCCCCATTCTGGCGTTGTTCCTGTATTTACCCCACGCCCGCCTGGCCGCGTACAAGTAAAACCGAATCCGCCATCGTTTCTTGTACCCCAGGAAAACTAGACAGGATAGCAGAATCCCACCTCCACATCCCAGAGAAGAAGATACCGCTATGCTTGTGTATGAAGGGTGACAAAGGGCTTCAAGAGCCTCCAGGTCTACATTTTCAATGGGGACTCTTCCGGTCAAAGGGTGACTGCAGTAGTAATTGTTGCGACCTACAAGTACCCCAGACACAGTCTGAACCCAGTGAACAAATTCCAAATGTAAACATGAACAAGAGAGAAGATTTCCTGTGAGATCTACACTCAAGTAATTCTCTTCGAACTTTGTCATTATTGCTGTACTGAGAGCTGCTATGTTGTTGTCTCGAGCATTTAGTTCACGAAGAGAGGGCGGAGCACCGATGAGCCATTCTAAAGTTGTCAGAGCGTTGTTGCTCAGATTGAGCGACTCTAGATTAATTAGCGAGTCAAAGACACCGCTATGAATGGCGGTGAGGCCATTATCAGCAAGATCCAGACTCCGTATCTTCGTCAGACCTTCAAACAAAGAGGTTGCGGCCGCATTCCCAAGGCTGATGTTATTGCCTCCCAGGAAAAGGATTTCAACCCCATGGAAACCTCTCAAAATCTTGTAATTGTTAATATTAAGTGCATTGTACTGTAGGTTGAGATATTTTACATTTCCGAAGCCCAGGAACGTGACATTGAATGGATTAAGATAGCCGCCGAAGTTTACATAAGACACGTCTAAATACTTTACCTCATTGCCCCCGACACAGAATGTAACGTCATTCTGGAACTGGTCGAGATCGGAAAATTGCGCATTGTGGTGGAATGACACGAATTCTAACCTCGGAGGTAAGGGTAACTGTATCCCTTTAAGACAACCAGGGTATTCAGCGATAACACTGTTAATGGTTGGCGCGAGTCGGCAGGGAATCGTCGTGAGGTTGGCGCAGAAACACCCTATGCGTTGGCATGCAATTTTAGACCAGCTGAGCGAATGGTCAAATGGACACCCATCCGATAGAGCATCCAACACACTTCGTTTCTTGCGGGAATGGTTCAGGGTCTTGCTGTATTGTACGTCTATCTTGTACGTATGCCTTTGCTGATAACCGCTTTGCCGTCCTGTATGTTCTCCGACCCGGGCACGCTGTTCTTCAAAATGATCATGTCCATGGGCAAGGTCCGTAGCGGTTACGACGTCATGATGGTTCACATGACGCCACGCATCCATTTCCACTTTTCGCCTCCGCCGGTTTCGGTTGTTCTCTGTGGGGGCGCCGATGTTTGCAAAGTCGCTTATGTCGACATGACGTAACGCTGGGTGAAGCAGAAAGTCTAGCACTATACATGTGTCATCGTCATGATTCGCATCCAAGAGGTTATGAGTGAATATGAATACCTCAAGGCGAGGCAGGAACTCGATTAGTCCCGGACTGTAGGCCACGAAGCCATTTTCACTCATATCCCACAGCTTTAAGGGAAATTTAGACAACGCCCGAAAGAGATCTTTCATTACTATTCTCCTATTGTCGCCATATGGACGCTGGAAGTTTCTTAAACGAAGTTCCTCGATAGGAAGATGCGGAAAGTGTTCAAACAAGGTCAGCAGTTTTCTGAAGTAGAATATACGACTGTTGGACAAGTCCAATTTCGTCAAGGCTACGAGTGGTGCGAATACTTCAGGCTTTGCTTCGACCAGGATCACGTTAATTGATAACGACATCAGCGAGTGTAACCCAACAAACAGATCTTCATTAAGCAGGGTGTTATAGTCATATTGTAGACTTCGGAGGTCGGGGTGGGCGACAGTCAACTCCTTCAAATCGGAGAGATGCGAAAATGTCAACGTATCGAAGGGGAAATGCGGCGCGATTAGTGTGAGTCTCGTTGTGTTCGCGGACACTTGCGCGAGTTGCTTCTGGACATCTTCACTGTTGACAGCTTCACACTTGACTTCCCACATGATGTTGACGTCATCACCACGTGATCGACAGGCGCAACCTGTCGGACAGGTGGCCGTGCTTCGCGCCAAGATCACCTGGCTTTGCGCAATATTGAAAGTTAGTGACGCAGATACCATGACAACCGTCAATAGGTTTTCCCATAAGAGAGACGTCATCCTGTTTACGATGGTAAATTTCATAGATTTTCATGAAAATCCAGATCTGAACTTGCTTGTGAAGAGAAATCGCACACGATCTCGTCAGGTTACAAGACGTCCCTGTTGATGCAGGAAAATTCACATAAATTAATTCATACACGGCATGCAATGGACAACTGAGCAATACAGTTCTAGTACTTCTTTGTGATCGGGCGCCATAATGTCCATCTTGGTATTGGGAATTTTATTTTATTTTAAGTCTTATTGTCAATTATACAAAGAGGGCGCATAAACACCACCGTGGCAGATATATGTACTATACTGTGGAATTATGTGCATTATTGCCGAAATGTGGACAGACACATAAAAACAGCGAACAGAAAGACGGTTTGCAAATTGAAACCCCTTTTAGCAGGCGCATAATTGTCCATAAACTGAATATCATCAGATACAACGCTATACAAGTGGGATTTAAAAAGGTGTTGTTGTGAAGAACAAGTAAACGCCGACATGTGCCGGTTCACAGAATGCGAAGTTGTAAAACGCTTTTAGCAACATATGGACTGGTTCTGCTTGCTATTATAAACACTAGAGGTACCTTTGCAAATAACAAGCGTTATCCCCATCGGTTCAGATGTGTGAGGCGCGTCAACGATATAGACTTCATTTAACGTAACACAGTGACATCATACCTAATAGTTAGCGTATACATATATATGTTCACTTAATGCAACTTGTGCCTCATTCTTTAGTCCCATTGATTTGTTCTGGTACAACGTTGTTGAGCCAACAATGATTTTTACAATAAAAAATGCACTGTGTCAGTTATGTGGCTTGTAATCTGGCTGGTTTTGGTGTGGGCTCTCCATGTGCCATATACAAACGATATATATTTACAAACGGACGATTATGAGTAGAATTCGTGGCCTCCACCAGCCCTGCCACTTGACTATCCACAGAAACACATGTTTTAGCCACTGTTGGTTTTGCGGTCCTCCAGTAACCGGCCTCCAGGGGATGCCACGGCATTCCACATGCTACCCAACAGCGGAATAAATTTACCTCTTCGCCCTGCTTACAAGCAACCAGGCGGTACAGGGCCACGGCGATGACATAACAAGTACATAACTCACCATTACCTCACGGCCTGTTGCAGAGATATTAAAGTGAACATCACCTTGGCTGACAGCACCACAGCTGTAGCTCGAGTTTGCAACACTTTCATATGATAACAGTGAACATTAACTATCCTACAATTTATGCGGAGCCGGCCGTCTATCACATTTTGTTTTACAGCTTCAATGAAAACACTCCCTGTTATCGCTGGATCACCGTATGCTGAACGAGCAGAGAAGAACGAAATTTAAGAATACCTGTATTTAAAATAATGAATATAGGTCATTCAAATATAATTTGCGGAATCGACGCCAATTTTTGTGAGAAAATCTACCAAATGCAAGTGCTTAATAATCTTTGAAATGCATGAACGGTCAATTGTTTTGTTACACATCAAGTAGCATTCAACTGATACATGCATGGGGATGTGTTGCATTCAGGTACATTGCTGCATGTTACTAAATTCAAAAACAAGTGGGATCTACTTACAGTTTGATCGAACATCGCTTGGTCGTCTCTTTGGGCAGAATGTGTTCAAATGGGAGAATCATGCCCTGAAGAGGGAAAGCCCCAAACATTCACTACGTGACCGTGTCGGACATGGATGGCTGCCTATTGCTTCCTGCATGCACATATTGGGTGAAGCGCATGGCAAGCTACTTGCGTCACATTTCGTGGAAATAAATGTGTGTTTTAGGCCGCCGTTGTGCACCCAGTGCCTAATCGGGCCCAAGAACCCACCAGGGACGACGAAGGAGGGTGGTGCATGCCCCATATTAGGGGCACCGAGCCGGATTTGAACCCAGGACCAATTGATCTGCGGTTTGGTGGCGCCATATGTGACCCCATATTTCTCTGAAGCTAGGTCTCTCTCTGTTCATGGATGTAGCTGGATCTATTTGTCCTTGTCTAGGTTTATCTGTCTCTGTCTACAGAGAGAACTATGTCTTTCTGTCTCTGTCTATTTACAGAGCTGGGTCTATCTGTCCTTGTCTATAGACATAGCTAGGTCTATCTGTCCTTGTCTATAGACAGATCTGGGTCTATCTGTCCTTGTCTAAGAACAAAGCTGGGTCTATCTGTCCTTGTCTATAGACAGAGCTAGGTCTATCTGTCCTTGTCTATGAACAGAGCTGGGTCTATCTGTCCTTGCCTATAGACACAGCTAGGTCTATATGTCCTTATCTATAGATAGAGCTGGGTATACCTGTCTTTGTCTATAAACACAGCTGGGGCTATCTGTCCTTATCTATAGAAACAGCTGGGGCTATCTGTCCTTACCTATAGACACAGCTGGGGTTATCTGTCCTTATCTATAGACAGAACTGGGTCTATCTGTCCTTGTCTATAGACAGAGCTGGGTCTATAATTCATTGTCTATAGACACACCGAGCTAGGTTTATCTGTCCTTGTCTATGACCAGAGCTGGGGCTATCCTTCCTTGTCTATAGACTGAGCTGGGGCTATCCGTCTACAGATAGCTGGGGCTATCTGTCTGTCTGCTATCTGTCTATCTGTCATTGTCTATCTGCCTATTTGTCATTGTCTATCTGTCCTTGTCTATGGACAGACAAAGATAGTCTATCTGTCCGTGTCTATAGACAGAGCTGGGTCTATCTGTTCTGGTCTATGGTCAGGGCTGAGTCGATCTGTCCTTATCTTATCTTAGACAGATCGAGCTAGATTTATCTGTCCTTGTATATAGAGAGAGCTTGGGTTATATGTCCTTGTCTATGATCAGGAGTGAGTTTATCTGTCCTTATCTATAGAAAGAGCTGGATTTATCTGTCATTGTCTATAGACAGACCAAGCTAGGTATATCTATCCTTGTCTATGAACAGAGCTATTTCTAGCTGTCCTTATCTGTAGACAGATCAAGCTAGGTCTATCTGTCCTTATCTATAGACAGGTCGAGCTAGGTCTATCTGTTCTTGTCTATAGACAGACGGAAATAGTCTATCTGTCGTTGTCTATGGACAGAGCTGGGGCTATCTGTCCTTATCTATAGACAGAGCTGAGTCAATCTGTCCTTATCTATAGACAGATCGAGCTTATCTGTCCTGATCTATGGACAGGGCTGAGTCCATTTCTCCTGATCTATAGCCAAATCGATCTAGGTTTATCTGTCCTTGTCAATAGACAGATCTGGGTCTATCTGCCCTTGTCTATAGACAGAGCTAAGTCTATCTGTCCTTGTCTATGAACAGGGCTGATTCGATCTGAGTCGATCGACAGAGATAGTCTATCCGTCCTTATCTGTAGACAGACAGAGATAGTCTATCTGTCCTTGTCTATTGACAGAGCTGGCTCTATCTGTCATGGTCTATAGACAGACCGAGCCAAGTCTTTCTGTCCTTGTTTATAGACAGAGCTGGGGCTTTCTGTCCTTGTCTATAGACAGACAGAGCTAGTCTATCTGTCCTTGTCTATAGACAGATTTGGGTCTATCTGTCCTGATCTATGGACAGGGCTGAGTCGATTTTTTCTCATCTATAGACATATAGAGCTAGATTTATCTGTCATTGTATATAGACTGAGCTTGGGCTATCTGTCCTTGTCTATGAACAGGGCTGAGTTTATCTGTCTTTATCTATTAACAGAGCTGGGTCTATCTGTCCTTGTCTATAGACAGAGCTGGGTCTGTCTGTCCTTGTCTGTAGACAGAGCTCTGAAGCTAGGTATCTCTCTGTTCATGGATGTAGCTGGATCTATTTGTCCTTGTCTAGGTTTATCTGTCTCTGTCTACAGAGAGAGCTATGTCTTTCTGTCTTTATCTATTAACAGAACTGGGTCTATCTGTCCTTGTCTATAGACAGAGCTGGGTCTGTCTGTCCTTGTCTGTAGAAAGAGCTGGGTCTATCTGTCCTTGTCTGTAGACAGAGCTGGGTCTATCTGTCGTTGTCTATGAACAGGGCTGGGTATGCCTGTCCTTAGCTATAGACAGAACTGGATATATCTTACCTGGGCTACCAGACCCGGTTTAGTGCCTTAATGTTGGCTAGATGACTGTGGTGTTTGAATGTCCCCTTGTGCTGGATTAGTTGTTGGGGGAGTGGCACAAGCACTGACATATGATAATTGCTGGAAAGTTAGCCGCTTACCATGTTCAACAGTCAGTGTCCAGGCCTGCCAGTTAGGCCCGAACCTGGATTTCAAGACCGTACTCGAGAGAGTAAACCTGCACGTTGCAGCCTGGAGCGATGATATACAGGTATTATAACAGGAAGTAATGGATCTCTGCCCACCCAGCCTGGGGAAGACCCCGGCTAATACACATACCTGGCCAAACATAGTGGGCTAAAACTGTGTCATTTTTTTTCTATATATTTGCAGAGCATTCAGATGTAACCCGGGCACAATATATCATAGTTGTCTGCTCGACAAAACGTCTGGAGGCCCGAGCTTAGTATATACTAAGTAACCCCTAGTTACTGGGATGATGAGGTCCTAATCACATATGTTATCCAATCAGCAAACTATTGCTTACCGCCTGCTAACAATGCCATGAGACGGTGTAACATGACCAGCCGTCCCCCCCATGACAGCGTGTCCCCCCTGCAGTTCGGGTATACAAACGCGCGGTGGAGGGCACTAGTTATGGGGGGACACATTGTCATGGGCTGAATATAGCTATGACCAGATGTCTCCTTAGTCCAGCACAAGAATACCGATCTATTGGGGTTAAGGGATATAGGGAGTGCGGGACACATTGTCATAGGCTTAATATAGCCATGAATAAGTGTCCCCTGAGCATTGGATCACTGATCCATGTGGGTTAAGAGACATGGAGCTATGAGCTGGGGTCCCCTTAGTTTAGCTTTGGATTACTGATCCAGGTGGGTTAAGGGACATGAAGAGAGGGGGGCGTGACAACTTGTCGTGGGCTGAATTTAGTTGTGACCAGGTGTCCCCTTAGCGTAATTAGCATGGGATCAACGATCCACGTGGGTTAAGGGACATAGGAGGGGGGGGGGGGGCATGCTGCCACGGGTTAAATACAGTCATATACCAAGTGTCCCCTTAGCTTAGCATTGCATCACTGATCCATGTTGGTTAATGGACATGAGGAGGGGGGAGGGGGGGCATGTTGTCATGGGCTGAATATAGCTGTGACCAGGTGAACCGTTTTTTAATTGTTTATTCCAGCACAACACATATCAATAAAAAGGTGAACATACAAAAACACTATACCATGACGGGTATAATGAACAAAATCATGTGGGACCTTGAGCTTCACATTGTAACAAAGTCGGTATCCGTCGGTTCATGTTTGTAAGCTTCTATAGGATTAACTGGGTATATAATTGATCTATTACTTGATTCTGTATAATCTGTTATATATCTATGATGTCACTATATGATTAACTGGTTGTATAATTTATCTATTATATGATTCTATATAATATGTTATATATCTTTGATATCTCTATATGATTAAATAATCATATATTTAACATGGTTTGATGATTTTGCCTATATAATCTGTTAAGTGTCTATAATATATATATATGTGTTATGTTTGTACCTGTTTCTGGTAAAACGAACAACACGGCTTTGTTTTCTTTTATTCATACATGATATGGTGATGTTATGATAAATGACTGATAAATGATTATGATTAATGATCTGGGTGAAACCTGTGGTGAAAGTGCTGTTCTAATGTTAGTATATGGGCCCTTCCCTATCAATCGACACCCGCTAATAGCTACGAGTTATTTCCCTGTCATGCCAGGGCGGTGTCACGCAGTATGCCGACTGGGATCCCCCCTATTCCTGTCCATTCCGGCGGGGGGGGGGGGGAGGAGACCCCAGATCTGGGGACGACATAAAAGGGGGTGGGTGGTGGTGCATCTATCTCCACACCCCGGCGGGGCTGATAGCAGCAGAGCAGATAGCCCACCCACTGTATTACTCTCCTCGGCTGGCAGGGTAAATCCCTACCATGCTCTAGAGAGGCCATGTGGGTGGTTGACTAGACTGCACCATGATCGGGCCCCGATGAGAGGGTGCAGTCTTCGGGAAGCGGACTTGGATTGTTAGACTGTGCGTGCATGTAAACCGGTGTCTGTCTTCCATCAATGGTTTCTGACAGACACCGGTGCCTAGGTTAGTCTGGGGGTCTTATTTTCACTAGTTCTGTTAGTCTAAAGTTATGGTCAATCGTGCATATGATGTTAGTTTGGCACCGATTTATAATAAATTTGTCTCTATATTCCGGATTCATGCATGTAAAATATAGATCGTGTTTAATTCTCGAAGCCAGCTTATTATTAAATATAGTATGTGTTGGAACTGTGCGTCGTTCTTCTCCAAGTTGTCTTGAAAACCACAGGTAGTTGTTGAATAAGTTGTATAAGTAATTTATAGTAGTGGATGAAATTTTGCGAATATTTGAATATTGTGTTGTAGAAGCTTAGTGGTTGAATGTCTTTTGCTATGTCTTTAAAAAAGGGTAAAAATGACTTATTGTACTTCTATATATAGGTGTAAAGACTTTAGCGATGTCTAATTGTTGGTGGAAAACTGTTTCCCAGTTTGTGATTGATATTGGGATCTTGGTTTTATTTTGGATTTTCTTATAAAGTATTTTGAGGGTGAATTTATATATTTGTATTGTTTGGTCGTGTCTTACTTTGATTAGACGTTTGGTAGGTTACTGGGTCCTTCTATTTGTCGTGGAATAATGTTTTTCCATCCCGTTGGTATATGCTATCTATTATCTTTTGATATTTATTTCTATTGGTTTGTTTATTTTCTAGATTATACATTTCCATTAGATCATCCCATGTCATCAGTTGATTATTTAAGGTATTATCTTCAATTGTTATAACACTTTTATCCAGCAATTCTGGGTCGAATATGTTATATTTGGTTGTTTTCAAAGCTCTATGTCTGTCGGTCGGGACATACATACATAATAACGCCGCCTAAGTACGACTCCAGCGAACGCACTCGCCGTGACGAGGCACGACATGCATATATGCGTCTTGTTTCGCTCAGTGGTATGACTTGGCGGTCCACACGGCGACTTCCCTAGCCATACGGATTACACTGACGTTGTCGGAGTAGCACGCGGTGCTGTGTCTATAGCCAGCGTAGGCAGGACAAAAATCAAATGGAAAACGGCCTGTGGAGTTGCTACCTCAACGTCGGTCAGACGCCTATTTCTGAAAAGTCCCAGTGGCGGATCCAACCAGACTGGTGGTTTGTCGGGGGCGGGGGCAGGGATGGGGAACTTATCACCCACCAGTTTTATTTCGTGCCATGAACCATTATTAAGTCGAATTTTCGTGTTTTGTATGTGTGTGTTTGGTATGTCTGTCTGTCGGTCTGTGTGTGTGTGTGTGTCTGTCTGTAACGCAACGTTCCAAATTTACAAAAAATATGCGGAATGGCCACCGTCAGGCTAAGTTCGTAGATGGGCTATGGAGGTCAAAGGTCAAGGTCACATGATTTTTCTGAAATTCGCTTATCCATTGAAAGATAGGACCATAAATCGGGAAGATCGCTATAATGTTCACAGTTCTCATTTAATCACGCTGCCAATTATCTTACGTATTGGGCCTACAGATACCTTATATGCGGTGTTTGATCTTTGCAAATCGCCCGAATAGGTTTTTCTGTACAAAATTCCCAAACTTGAACATGGGACACTAATAGAGCAAACTGGGCCGGAAAATGACCCCATGAAGGGAGCAAATCAGACACTTTGCGTGAGACATGACATTAGTATTCTGGCGCGAATGACTATATTGATCAAGGTTTCGCATCCTAGGTCAAAGTCACAGCAAGGCCAAGGTCACGCATCCAAGGTCAAATCACAGCAAGGTCAAGGTCACGAAACGTGAATTGTAATTCGCTTAACCATTAAAAGATAGGCCCAACAATCGTAAAAATCGCTATAACGTTCACAGTGTTCAGTTAATCACGCTGAACATTGTTTCACGTATTAGGCTTATAGGTATATGGTTTGGCAAATCGCCCTCATAGTTTTTCTGCAGAAAATTTATAAAAAGTAGAGCATTTTGACGTGAAAATGACCTGCTCCATTTATCAAGGCAACATGTGAGACAAACGACATCTTGCGTAGCATATTACACTAGTTTTTAGGCGCGGAGGACGATATCGCTCAAGGTCACGTATCAAATGTAAACGTTACAGCAAGGTCAAAGTCACACCAAAGTCAACGTCACTAAACATGTTTTCCAGCGTCTATATTGGGTTTAGAGAGCTACTCTTTCTTTGAGAGTATTTCCGGATACTGAAACTTTTTCGAATAATTGGCCAGTGATATTTTAGTGTCGTTAAAACTGTAAAGATTCGTTGTGACTAAATGAATGCAGGTAGATGACCCATATGCGGTGGACTATGAACCAATGTTTGTGACATCATGTGTGACAAATGACATTGAAAACGAAGTCTAAGCGCCCCCTCCCTGACCCGGTCGCAAGATTGATAAACCTGCTTTACCCCTCTGCCCCAAACAAATTTGAAATATGCATCCAAATAGACAACGATGGCACAATATATATATGGAGGCTATTTATTCATTGATTATTGATTGATATTTCGTTCTACACACGAGTACAAGAGCTACAACTTGAGTATAGAGAGAATGTTGCGTTATGTTAATACTGTTAATATATCATTATATTGTAATTACAAGTACATATATGACGAAAACCAGTTGAACATTGAGCGTTATTGTATACCAACATGTGTGTTCATCTTATTATTATACACTGTACTGACGATCATAGAGAGCTTCATTTACAGATGACAACAAGGTGTGCATGGCCAGGAATGGTTCTCGGGATGTGTCGCACGAGTCACATGACCTGAATTTGTCAGTCCTCTTGAAGTGCTCGCACCAGTTGATCCCAGAAGATAAGCTGAGCGTCTCTGTCCTCGTCCCACTTCATGTACGTCTTGGACTCCAGTAATCGTGACAACGTCTTGTTCACGCCAGCCACAGGCAAGTCTCGCAGGATAACGAGAACAAGTACGTCCAGACCTTCCGAGATGTATTTCATGCACGCTATCTCCATCTCAAATGAACACCACGAACTCTCGAGAAAAGCCGGCGACAGCACGACCAGCGTCTTCCGGCTGGCCTCAATGCTGTTGACGATCTCATCTTCGATGTTGTGTCCCGGGATGAAGTCTCTGTAGTGGATGCACAGCTTCAACTCATGTACTTCCTCCAGTTGGACCCGCAGTGTGTCATGAACCCAGGCACGGTCCTCAGAATTATAAATCACAAAGGCATCGTTTACGAAATTCTCGAGTCTGGCGGTGTTCCTGTATTTACCCCACGCCCGCCTGGCCGCGTACAAGTAAAACCGAATCCGCCATCGTTTTTTGTACACCAGAAAGCCTAGGCAGGATAGCAGAATCCCACCTCCGCATCCCAGAGAAGAGGATACCGCTATGTGTGTGTATGAAGGGTGACAATGGGCTTCAAGAACCTCCAGGTCTACATTTTCAATGGGGACGCTTCCGGTCAAAGGGTGACTGCAGTAGTAATTGTTGCGATCTACAAGTACCCCAGACACAGTCTGAACCCAGTGAACAAATTCCAAATGTAAACATGAACAAGAGAGAAGATTTCCTGTGAGATCTACGCTCAAATGATTATCTACAATCTTTGTCATTATTGCTGCACCGAGAGCTACTATGTCGTTGTCTCGAGCATTTAGTTCATGAAGAGAGGGCGGAGCACCGATGAGAAATTCTAAAGTTGTCAGAGCGTTGTTGCTCAGATTGAGCCACCCTAGATTGATTAGCGAGTCAAAGACACCGCTATGAATGGCGGTGAGGCCATTATCAGCCAGATCCAGACTCCGTATCTTCGTCAGACCTTCAAACAAAGAGGTTGCGGCCTCATTCCCAAGGCTGATGTTATTGCCTCCCAGGAGTAGGATTTCAACCCCATGAAAACCTCTCAGCATCTTGTAATTGTTAAGATTAAGTACATTGTACTGTAGGTTGAGATATTTTACATTTCCAAAGCCCAGAGCCGTGACATTGAATGGATTAAGATAGCCGCCGAGGCTTCCATAAGACACGTCTTAATACTTTACCTCATTGCTCGCGACACATATTGTGACGTCATTTTTGAAACGGTCGAGATTGGAAAATTGCGCATTGTGGTGGAATGACAGGAATTCTAACCTCGGAGGTACAGGCATCTGTATCCCATTAAGACAACCAGGGTATTCGGCGATAACACTGTTAATGGTTGGCGCGAGTCGGCAGGGAATCGTCGTGAGGTTGGCGCAGAAACAGTCCATGAGTTGGCATATAATTTTAGACCAGCCGAGCGAATGGTCAAAAGAACACCCATTCGGCAGAGCATCGAACACGCTTCGTTTCTTGCGGGAATGGTTCAGGGTCTTCTGTAATACGTATGCCTTTGCTGATAACCGCTTTGCCGTCCTGTATGTTCTCCGATCCGGATCCGCTGTTCTTCAACATGATCATGTCTATGGGCAAGGTCCATAGCGGTTATGACGTCATGACAGTTCACATGACGCCACGCATCCATTTCCACTTTTCGCTTCCGCCGGAGTCGGTTGTTCTCTGTGGGGACGCCGATGTTTGCAAAGTCGCTTATGTCGACATGACGTAACGCTGGGTGAAGCAGAAAGTCTAGCACTATACATTTGTCGTCGTCATGATCCGCATCCAAGATGTTATGAGTGAATGTGAATACCTCAAGGCGAGGCAGGAACTCGATTAGTCCCGGACTGTAGGCCACGAAGCCATTTTCACTCATATCCCACAGCTTTAAAGGAAATTTAGACAACGCCCGAAGGAGATCTTTCATTACTATTCTCCTATTGTCGCCATATGGACGCTGGAAGTTTCTTAAACGAAGTTCCTCGATAGGAAGATGCGGAAAGCGTTCAAACAAGGTCAGCAGTTGCGTGAAGTAGAATCTACGACCGTGGGATAAGACCAGTTTCGTCAAGGCTACGAGTGGTGCGAATACTTCAGGCTTTGCTTCGACCAGGATCACGTTAATTGATAACGATATCAGCGAGTGTAACCCAGTAAACAGACCTGCATTAAGCAGGTAGTTATAATCATACTGTAGACTTCGGGGGTCGGGTTGGGCGACAGTCAACTCCTCCAAATCGGAGAGATGCGAAAATGTCAACGTATCGAAGGGGAAATGCGGCGCGATCAGGGTGAGTCTCGTTGTGTTCGCGGAAACCTGCGCCAGTTGCTTCTGGACATCTTCACTGTTGACAGCTTCACACTTGACTTCCCACGTGATGTTGACGTCATCGCCACGCGGTCGACACGCGCAACCTGTCGGACAGGTGGCCGTGTTTGGCTCTAAGATCACCTGGCTTTGCGCAATATTGAAAGCTATGGACGCAGTTACTATGACAACCGTCAATAATTTTTCCTATAAGAGAGACGTCATCCTGTTTGTGATGGCAATTGTTCATAAATGTTCATGTACACCCAGATCTGACGTGAAGTCTGATGGGAAGTCACACTCGATCTTGTCTGGTTCCAGGGCGCTCCTGTTGATGCAAGAAAATTCACACGAATTACTTCACAGACGGCATGCAATGGACAACTGAGCAATCCAGCTTTTGTACCTTTTGTGATGGAACAGAATGGGTTATGATGGTGTTTTAAGCCAGCCTTGTAAACACATGGGCAAACACGGGTCTGGATTGACCTCCTGGAACATGATAAGATGAATGGTATGTAAAGCGATCGCCAGTCATGCACCGTGCAGGAGCGAGGATTGCTGTTTTGAAACAATTTAGTGGTAAAATAAGTGTGGGAGACTGAACCCTCCCCCCACTTCATACCAGACCAGTCATCACACCATATATCACGTACGTCAAGGCGCCATAATGTCCATCTTGGTAATGGCAGTTTTATTTTATTTTAAGTCGTATTCCCAATTATACAAAGAGGGTATATAAACACCACCGCGACAGACATATGTACTATACTGTGGAATTAGGCACATTATCGCCGAATTGTGGACAGACACATTAAGAACAGCGAACAGGAATACGGTGTGTGAAACTGATGACAAAGCAACACGCTTGTAAATATGATTATGTTAATATGATCCGACGAATCGTAACCCCTTGTAGCTGGCGAATAATTGTTCTCCTTCCAGTATTTAGTATGCAAAGTTGCTATAAACTGCATGATATCATCAGATATAACGCTATACAAGTGGGCTTTAAACAGGTGTGATATATGTTGTTGTTGCCAAGAACAAGTAGACACGGGCATGTATGGGTTTGCAGAATGCGAAGTTGTAAAACGCCTTTTGGCAAAACATGGACTGGTTCTGCTTGCTAAACGCTACATGTACTTTTATAAATATCAATCGTTGTCTCCAACGGTTCGGATGTTTGTGGCGCTTCAATGACATAGACTTCCTTTAGGGTAACACAATGACATCATACCTAATAAACAGCGTATACATATTTATCTTCACTTAACGCGACTTGTGCCTCATTCTTCGGTCGGGTGGTACAACAATATGCACTGTGGTATATACCAACGATATCAGGATCAGAGCCAACGTATTCCATTATTTCATCCTCATATCGGTTTGCGCAATGTTATAAGAAATACTTTATAAATGTTCTATTCTCGTAAACATATTCATGAGCAGCTGTAGAGAAGAAGAGTGCGTTCTAAAATGACGATTATGATTGGAAGTCGTAGGCTTCACCAGCCCTGCCACTTAACTATTTACAAAAACACATTTTGTACACACTGGTGGTTTTACGGAACTTCGGCGGCCTGCCTCCTGGGAGCTGCCACTGCATTCCACATGCTACCCAACAGAGGAATAAATTTACCTCTTCGCCCTGCTTACACGCAACCAGGCGTGACAGGGCCACGGCGATGACATAACAAGTACATATGTCACCATTACCTCACGGCCTGTTGCAGAGATATTAAAGTAAACCTCGCCTCGGCTGACAGCACCACAGCTGTAGCTCGAGTTTTCAACACTTTCATATGATAACAGCGCACATTAAATATCCTACAACTTATGCGAAGCCGGCCGTATATCACATTTGTTTTACAGCTTTCATGAAAACACTCCCTGTTATCGCTGGATCACGGTATGCTGAACGAACAAAGAAGAACACAATATAAGAAAACATGTATTTAAAAATGAATAAAGGTCATTCAAATTTAACTTGCTGAAACGACGCCTTCAATTGTTTAGAGAACCATCTACCAAAGTCCTTAAAATGCATGAACGGACAACTGTTTTGTTACACATCAAGTAGCATTCAACTGATACATGCATGGGGATGTGCTGTATTCAGGTACATTTTGCTGCATGTTATTAAATTCAAACAGGTGGGTTCTACTTACCGTTTGACAGAACATTGCTTGGTCGTCTCTCTGGCCCGAATATGTTCACATGGGAGAATTATTCACTGAGGAGGGAAAGCCCCAAACGCTCACCAAGTGACCGTCTCGGACATGGATGGCTGCCTATTGCTTCCTCATTCAGATTGGGTGGAGCGTATGGCAAGCCATTTGCCTCACACTTTTTGGAAATAAATGAATTTGTGTTTTAGGCCGCTTTTGTGCGCCCAATGGCAATCTGGACCAAGGACCCACCAGGGACGAAGAGGGAGGGTGGCACATGCCCCATGTTAGGGGCTCGGAGCTGAGTTTGAACCCAGGACCAATTAATTTGCGGTATGGCGGCGCTGGGCCCTGCCTCACGAAAGACCCTATATTTCTATGAAGCTAGGGCTCTCTTTGCTTATGTCTATAGACAGAGCTAGGTATATCTGTCCTTGTCTATGGACAGAGCTAGGTATATATGTCCTTGTCTATGGACAGAGCTAGGTATATCTGTCTCTTTCCATAAACAGAGATGGGTCTATCTGCCCCTGTACATGTATATAGATAGAGCTAGTTATATCTATCCTTGTTAGTAGACAGAGCTAGGTTTATCGGTCTCTGTCTATAGATAGAGCTAGGTCTTTCTGTCTCTTTCTATAAACAGAGCTGAGTCTATCTGTCCTTGTCTATAGACAGAGCTAGGTATATCTGTCCGTGTCTATAGACAGAGCTGAGTCGATCTGTCCTTGTCTATAAACAGATCGTGTTGGGTCTATCTGTGCTTGTCTATGGACAGAGCTAGGTCTATCTGATCTTGCATATAGACAAAGCTGAGTCTATCTGTGCTTGCATATAGACAAAGCTAGGTCTATCTGTCCTTGCATATAGACAAAGCTGGGCTTATCTGTCATTGTCTATAGACAGAGCTAGGTCTATCTGCCCTTGTCGATAGACAGAAATGGGTCTATCTGTCCTTTTCTATAGACAGAGCTGGGTCTATATGTCCTTGTTCATAGACAGACCGAGCTGGGTCTATCTGTCCTTGTCTATGAACGGAGCTGGGTTTATCTGTTCTTGTCTATAGACAGAGCTAGGTCTATCTATCCTTGTCTGTAAACAGAGCTGGGTCTATCTGTCCTTGTCTGTGAACAGGGCTGGGTATATCTGTCCTTGTCTATAGACAGAGCTGAGTCTATCTATCCTTGTCTGTGAACAGAGCTGGGTCTATCTGTCCTTGTCTATGAACAGGGCTGGGTATATATGTCCTTGTCTATAGACAGAGCTGAGTCTATCTTTCCTTGTCTGTGAACAGAGCTGGGTCTATCTGTCCTTGTCTACAGAAAGGGCTGGGTATATCTTACCTGGGCTGCCAGACCCGGTTTATTGCCTTAATGTTAGCAAGGTGACTGTGGTGTTTGAAAGTACCCTTGTGCTGAACTGGTTCTTGGGGAAGTGGCACAAGCATTGATATGTGGTAATTGCTATAAAGTTAGCCGCCAGGCCTGCCAGTTAGGCCCGAACCTGGATTTCACGACATTACGCGACAGTAAACCTCCTCGTTGCAGCTTGGAGCGATGCTATTGTAGCTTTTGTAGCTGCCATGGGGGAATGTGAAAACCCATCAAAGTATTATGTATTCAACGAGTTATTAAATATTCGTGTAAATTGTTATGGGTGGATGACGCCAGATTACCGAACGCTTGTTATGAGATGTTGCATAACCTTGATAAAGCTGGAAAAATTACATGAGCTTCCGGCGTTAAAAACACTCTCTGTAGACTAGGTTTTGGTATTTGTTGGATAACTTAGGAGCTGGGAACTGTTGAAATGTTTATTAGTGAAATTAGGCAGAGATTAAATGATGTGGCTCAACAAGAGAGACTAAGTGACTTAAACGAGTGCAGTAACCTTGATACGTTAGCGCAATTTAAATCCTTGCTAGAACCAGAACTGCATTTAAAGCATATCACCAAGGTGAATCACAGAAAGGCTTTAGAAAGGTGGACATGTTCTGCTTACCATTTAGAAATAGAGAGAGGAAGACACAGGAAATTAGACAGAGAAGACAGGTTTGCAAATATTGTGTTAGAATCGGTGAAATTTGCTGTTGAAGATAAATACTTGTGATGACTGGCGCCGTATATTCCGTGTCTAGAACCAAATCACCTTCACAAAGTCTTCACAAATTGATCTTATGTGTAACCTGGATCAAAGTATAATTAAAAACTTTGGCAACTTTGTATATGAAGCCTGCTCACAGAGACTGGCAGCTTTGGAAAACTTATTTAATATATATATTAAAACAGGGACCCCGGCTAATGCACATACCTGACAGTCAGTCACAAAACTGGCCAAACATAGGGAGCTATAACTTTTGTGTACATATTTGTAGAACATTCAGATGTAACCCGAGCCCAATATATCATAGTTGTCTGGACGATAACACGCTGGAGGCCCGAGCTTAGTACATACTGAGTAACCCCTAGCTACGGGGATGATGAAGTCCTAATCACATATGTTATCCAAACATCCAGTCTGTGAACAGGGCTAGGTCTATCTGTCCTTGTTTTTGAACCTGGCTGGGTCTATATGTCCTTGTCTATAGATAGAGCTGAGCCTATCTTTCCTTATCTATAGACAGAGCTAGGTCGATCTGTCCTTGTCTATAAACAGGGTGGGGGCTATCTGGTTATCCAAGCAGCAAACGATTGCTTACCGTCTGCTAACAATGCCATGAGACGGCATAGTGAATATGTATACTAGAATTTGTCAAGCATACCTTGAGAAGAAAGACGAAAATCGGGGTGATAGGTGCAACTTGAACATGTTAGTACCCGACTGCGACTATGTACATGCAATACCGACGGGATTATAGGCCGAAACGTCACCACGCCGTCAGTCATTTGGCGTATTGAAGCTTTTATAATCGCATTGGCCATGTTAAAGTGTTTATTTGCTAGCGAGTTGGATGCCATTTGGCAAACATGATGCCAACAATATGGGTACATATTGCACCCCAAATGAGTCATCTACCTGCATTCATACAGTCACAGCGATTTTTTTTTGGCAATGTCAAAATGAATCATCCAATGACCCAAAAACTATAATGTGAGGTAAAATCTAAGTCAATGTTGCGCCTCTCTCTGAAGAATACTCTCAAACAGAAAGCGAATCTCTAGACCAAATATTAACGAAGTTACACGGGAAAACATGTTTCGTGACCTTGACCTTGCTGTGATCTTGACCTTGCTGTGATCTTGACCTTGCTGTGATCTTGTACTAATCTCCTGTTTCACAGAAAGTGTCCTTTGTCTCACTGTTCTCCTTCATGGAGAAATTGAGGAGGCCCTGTTCCCGCCAAAATGCTCCCGTAGGGTCCCATGTTAAACTTTGGGAATATTTCATAGAAAAACTATTCGGGCGATTTGAATTTTTTTGAAATGTGATACAAGATACCTATGGGCCCAATACGTGAATTATTTTGGAGCATCATTAAAGAAAAACTGTGACAGAAGTAGCGAATTTCCCGAATTTTGGTCCTATCTTTCAATGGTTAAGCGAATTTCGAACAATATTGTGTGACCTTGACCTTTGATCTATATGGCCCATCTACGAAACGTAGCCTGACGATTGAGGCAAACAGACAGACAGACAGACAGACAGACAGACAGACACACACACACACACACACACAGATCCAGTAGCAGCAGCAGTAGCAGCACATATAATAATAATATAATGGCGAAACAGGTACAAACAGGTGGTTGCAGTTGCTTAAAGTCTTATATGCGCATACCCACCCTAGGTAATTGCCTAGCGCTTTGTAAGCAGTTATAATTAAGGGTGTATGCTCATAATGGCCGAACGGCAAAACGCCCGCCCTCTCCAAGACCCAGCCCCAGCCCCAGATGTGGATTCGGACTAACCTAGTACTAGTAGTAGAAGTAACACTGGCGGTAGTTGTTTCGTGGTAGTAGTAAGCTTACTAGTGGTCATTTTACGTTGAATAAATTTGCTGTTAAATCTCTTTTTAGTTACTTTTCTACCTAATTACCAAACAATCGATCACACCAACAAACACCATTGTAAACAAGTCCACACTAGCTTCGGGGTCACTCTGGTGAGACGGCGCGAACAGCAGCAACAGACAGTCCAATCGCTGAGTAGCAGAGTAATCCGCTCGCGGCTCGGCCAACCCCTACCAGCCCCCCCCCCCCACCTATGGTAGGGGTGGTGAGAGCGACTCGACCGTTACGCCTTTCGGCCATTCTGTACAACCTTCATGTACATAGCATGTTTTACCAGTTATCAGTTATAACAGCCGGTAATAACCAGTTAAGACACCTGACAGGTCCGACTGGCAGTATATTACTGTTGGAGTTTCCACCGCAGGTTGACACAACCCATAAGCCCAGTGGCTCAGGAGCTGTACGATGGCGAATGTGACGCTGCTGTGGACTGAACTGTCTTTCTGGTTTAAAGAAATAGCTGCGTGGCCAGTTCTATGAGGCGCCATAGTGGACAAAGGCCCCACGAGTTTGTGCCCGCAAGGATTGAGTTTAGTCCTGCAAGGGTTGAATTCGCACATGCAAGACCTGCAAGGGTTGAGTTGGTGCCTGCAAGGGTCGAGTTTAGTCCTGCAAGGTTTGACTTTAATCCTGCAAGGGTTGAGTTTAGTCCTGCAACGGTTGAGCTTAGCCCTGCAAAGGTTGGGTTTAGTCTTGAAGGGTTGAGTTTAGTCCTGTAAGGGTTGAGTTTAGTCTTGCAAGGGTTGAATTTAGTCCTGCAAGGTTTGAGTTGGTGTCTGCGAGGGTTGAGTTTAGTCCTGCAAGGGTTGAATTTGTACATGCAAGACCTGCAATGGTTGAGTTTGAGCCTGCAAACCTTGAGTCGACCTGGGCCTTTTTAAGTTTTTTTTTGCATGGGTTGAGATCGCATGCTGTAGCAACCGGCATCGTGTCTATAGTCGGCGATAGAGGGCGCCGTTACTTTAAAAGCACGTGTTTCGTATTGAAATAAATATCCTAATATTATATAAATTTATTTTCATAATAGAAATATATCTTAAAATATGATCAATATAAATTGTAATATTAACAACAATAACACCATTTATAATACATTTTTTCTGATATACCCCGTGTGACAATATTTTCCATAAAAAACTAATTTTTTTCTCAAAACTCCGACAGTGCTTGGCTCGTTCCTAAAAGGGGAGGGAGGGCCCCCGCCCCCTGCGCCCGCCCCCGGCGCCCCCCCCCCCTCCCCGCCTTGATCCGCCACTGACTGTACTGTAGCGGTTTCCGTGAGTGTCCAAGTAAATTCCTCGGATTTACGGCGCATATGCCATGTCACCGCAGGGGGTGAGTATGATATATACTGTGATTTATATGCACCTGAACATCGAAGATAGGAGAAGTGACGTCTGGAGTCATATTGGATACTGGCACGGTTGGCTGCCGGGCCGACTGTGGCTGCCGTGCCCGTCTCGCCGTCCCGTCTTTTCAGACAATTTTTCAGCTCCCCCTTGCCGATTTCATCTAAAGTCACTTTGCTGGGAACCAGCCTGCCTATGATGCCTGCGTCTAAGCCGGTTCCCAGCCTAATCTCGTCACCTTCGATCTTTCTGTCTATGATCCATACCAATAATTAATTGTTGGCAACTGAAGCTTAACACAATCAGGTCCTGACCATTTGACTCAATCCCGCGCGTCGTTTCAACACACACACGCAAAGCTCAACCCTTGCAAGTACAACCCTTGCAGGCACCAACTCAACCCTTGCATGTCTTGCATGTGCGAATTCAACCCTTGCAGGACTAAACTCAACCCTTGCAGGCACCAACTCAACCCTTGCAGGTCTTGCATGTGCGAATTCAACCCTTGCAGGACTAAACTCAACCATTGCAGTCACCAACTCAACCCTTGCAGGTCTTGCATGTGCGAATTCAACCCTTGCAGAACTAAACTCAACCCTTGCAGGCACCAACTCAACCCTTGCCGGTCTTGCATGTGCAAATTTAACCCTTGCAGGACTAAACTCAACCCTTGCAGGCACCAACTCAACTCTTGCAGGTCTTGCATGTGCGAATTTAACCCTTGCAGGACTAAACTCAACCCTTGCAAGCACCAACTCAACCCTTGCAGGTCTTGCATGTGAGAATTCAACCCTTGCAGGACTAAACTCAACCCTTGCAGGCACCAACTCAACCCTTGCAGGCACCAACTCAACCCTTGCAGGCACCAACTCAACCCTTGCAGGCACCAACTCAACCCTTGCAGGTCTTGCATGTGGGAATTCAACCCTTGCAGGACTAAACTCAACCCTTGCAGGTCTTGCATGTGCGAATTCAACCCTTGCAGGACTAAACTCAACCCTTGCAGTCACCAACTCAACCCTTGCAGGTCTTGCATGTGCAAATTCAACCCTTGCAGTACTAAACTCAACCCTTGCAGGCACCAACTCAACCCTTGCAGGCACCAACTCAACCCTTGCAGGTCTTGCATGTGGGAATTCAACCCTTGCAGGACTAAACTCAACCCTTGCAGGCACCAACTCAACCCTTGCAGATCTTGCATGTGCGAATTCAACCCTTGCAGGACTAAACTCAACCCTTGCAGTCACCAACTCAACCCTTGCAGGTCTTGCATGTGCGAATTCAACCCTTGCAGAACTAAACTCAACCCTTGCAGGCACCAACTCAACCCTTGCAGGTCTTGCATGTGCGAATTCAGCCCTTGCAGGACTAAACTCAACCCTTGCAGGCACCATCTCAACCCTTGCAGGCACCAACTCAACCCTTGCAGGCACCAACTCAACCCTTGCAGGCACCAACTCAACCCTTGCAGGCACCAACTCAACCCTTGCAGGTCTTGCATGTGGGAATTCAACCCTTGCAGGACTAAACTCAACCCTTGCAGGCACCAACTCAACCCTTGCACGCACCAACTCAACCCTTGCAGGCACCAACTCAACCCTTGCAGGTCTTGCATGTGGGAATTCAACCCTTGCAAGACTAAACTCAACCCTTGCACGCACCAACTCAACCCTTGCAGGCACCAACTCAACCCTTGCAGGTCTTGCATGTGGGAATTCAACCCTTGCAAGACTAAACTCAACCCTTGCAGGCACAGACTCGTGGGACTTTGTCCACTATGGCGCCTCATACAGTTCGATTGGGCGAAAACGAAAAGTCGTTCTTACCCAGGTGTAAAATAACAAGGGTCACTCAACCGAGGCGGCTCGTTGAACGCAAGGGAAACAGTTAAGCCGCCTACCTCGTGCCATTAAACTGTGTAGCGATCGGGCCAAAGGCGCAGGTTTTCGAAATCCGGATCTTTGCGTGTCCGTTGCCTGTACAACTGGCTTTATGCGGCGAAGAAACGAATGTCCAACGATCACACACATTACCATAAAACCAAAATAGTGACATTTTGTAGGTGCAACCCAGTGGCGGAGACAAGGGGGGGGGGGGGGGAGGGAACCAAACCCATCAAGCAAGGCTTCGTTAAGGACCATTAAACTGACAATTTGAGAAAAAAAATTCACAAAAAAACCTAAGGTTGCTGCAGCCCAAAAGTGATCGAAATTTTAAACATGTCGAAAAATAAACGGCAAATAAAGTAAGGTTCATTTCAATGATAGTGTACCTGTACCAGATATTCTTGTTACCCCCTAAAAATTGAATGTCCATTCAAGGTAACCATTTATATGTGTATACGATGTTGAAAACATCAGAAAATAAATTAAGTTTTTAGAAAACAAATACATGGCTGTCGATACAAAAGGACGCAGAGGCCTATGATAGCACATCATGCTCACCTTTAATTAAGTGAGGAATTACTCTGAAATGTTGCAAGCGGTCGATAGTTTTCAAAATCCTGGATCGGCACCTAGAGATGTGGGGTTCTGATTGTCGATTCAAAGGAGACGTTTTGTAACTTAATACAATGCCGGGCTGTAAGTGAACCTGAAGGCAGCGATATATTACATATTACAGCTAGACAAAGGGTGGTCCAAGAAGCTTCTCCCAAGAAGCACGGTCGCTAACTGCTATCCAGGCAATATAAAGTTTTAACAGCAGTTTTCCTTCTTGTGTTCAAAGATCGAGGTCATAGTTAACTATTTGACCATTTACTGTTGTTGAGCTTGGGCCTACTTACATGATAAATTTAACTATTTTGATTTTGACGAATGTATTGCATGTTTCTCATGTCTCTAGTCATTAATAATCGAATCAGTCGGTAGAGGAAAAAAAGAAACAGAATCAAGCAGGGCTCGAGAAGGAAGACGAGATCGGAGTTATGGGAGCAGTTGGACCATCTTAAGATCCATCGCGACGTTGTTCAGTGCAGAGAAGTAGAGCATGGCACCGTCGTTAGTCGCTAGTAGAGCCAGCAGACGGGGCCAACATCACAATTTCACTTTTCATAAACTCCCATGTTAAATTTGGATACTTTTGCTGTGTCCAAACGACTGGTTCGATTTTGCGACCACTTGACACACATGATGTCATTAACATTGGTCCTCCACCACATACGTCACGTTACAAACAGACAGACACACCGACAGTGCCGCAGTAGCACGCGGTGTTGTGGCACACGCCTATTTCTCAAAGGTCCCAGTGGCGGATCAAACCAGTCGGGAAAGGGGGGGGGGGGTGGGGTGCTAATGCCCCCTTCGCTTTTATATGGTGCGCTGAACCATCTACGAGTTTCGTGTTTTATCGATGTGTTCCGTGTCTCAATGTGTCTGTCTCTTTGTAACAGAACGCGATAATTATCGAACTCCTTCAGTTATCGACTTTAAAGTTCACCAAGATAATCCCGAATGGCGATGTACGTAAAAAGTCAAGGTCACAGGATTTCCTTGGAAATTCGCTTAACCATTGAAAGACGGGACCAAAAACGGGAAAACATATTTCACGTATTGGGCCTATAGGTGCCTCGTTTTGCAAATCACCCAAATAGTTTTTCTGCAAAAATTCCTGATCTTTAACATGAAGCATATAAGATCATTTTGGCGGGAAAATGCTCTATTTCTCCATAAAGGCTACTGAGACAAACTACACCTTCCGTATACAATAACACTGGTGTTTGGGTGTGGGTGACGATATCGATCAAGGTCACGAATCCAAGGTCAAGGTCACAATAAGGTCAGGGGTACGAAACATGTTTTCCAGCGTAACTCTGTATGCTACATTATAAAACTTACGGTAAACAATTGTAAATTTTCACTAGACACACCTATTTATATAATTATCACAACGTAATAATACAAAAAGGGTGTTCAGGCTACTTTTTTCCCCCAAAAGCGAGGTAGAAGCCCCCCCCCCCCCCCACCCCCACTATTACACTTTAACCTAGCTGTCTATGGGAGTTTCAGATATTTTCATATATTTTTTATTGTAAAAGCAAAACAAGACGGTAAAACATCCTGATTTTTGTCCAAGGAGTACTATGTTATATACTCACAAGAATAATATAGTCATACTGATAGGATTTAAGGTAGTTTTTTTACAATGTGAGCTTGAACCGTCCCACCCGAACCCCCTAAGGAAACTCAGCATTGTCACTTACGGAATTACTGGGATAAAAAAGAAAGAAATTGGCCAATGGTCCGGATATGTTTAGTTTAAATTATTTCCTGTTATGTCCCATTGTATTGATATTGAGATTTGGAAGAGAAAAAATGCTTGCAAAGTAGAAAAACCGTCCTATATCAACTTCATTCGCCCATATGCGGTGGAATATGTACCAATGTTTGTTGCATCATGTGTGCTAAATAGCATCTAAATCAAACAAGTAATTTTGACGCCAAAAATTAATCAAACTTTAATATGGCCAATGTCATTATCAAGCCTCGATGACTGACGGCGATGAGACGCTTCGGCCTGTAACACGGTCGATATTACATGTACAGAGTCGCAGGCGGTCTTAAAATATTCAAGCTGCACCTAACCCCCGATTTTCTTCTTCTCTTTCAAGCTACGCCTGACGGTCTCGTACTTCATATTGTCCTCCCTTCCTTGATGAAACATGCCCCTCGTCGCAACAATTTCAAATCGACACCTGCCCCACACTGTCGCAAGAATAATGAACCTTCTTTACCCCTCGGCCACATTATTTTCTAAATTATACATCCAAATAAACAAACATGGCACAGTATATATGGAGGCCATTTATTTCTTGATTATTGATATTTCGGTTTACACATGTGTACAAGAGCTGCAGCGTGAGTATAGAGAGTGTTTGAGTTCAGTTAAGAACAAGTAGACGCGGGCATGTACGGGTTCACAGAATAAGAAGTTGAAAAATACTTTCGGCAAAACGTGGACTGGCTCTGCTTGCTAAACGCTACATGTACTTTTGCAAATGTCAAGCGTCTCCATCCGTTCAGATTAGACTTCATTTAAGGTAACACAGTGACAGCATACTTAATGTGCTTATTTCTTCAGTAGCGTGACGTTATGGACCCATTGACATGTTGTGTTTCTGTACAACGTTGCTGAACCAACAATTATTTTTACAAACAATATGCACTGTGCCATATTCCAACTGTATTAAACAGGGTCAGAGCCAACACATTCCGTTATTTCACCCTCATATCGGTTTGCGCAATGTTATAAGACATACTTTATAAATGTCATATTTTCATCAATATATCCATGAGCTGTAAATATTAAAGAGAGTATGTTCTAAATTGACGATTATGATTCAAAGTTGGCTCCACCCGCCCTGCCACTTGACTATTCGCAGAAACACATGTTTTACCCAGTGTTGGTTTTGCGGTAGTCCGGCGACCGGCCCCCAGGGGCTGCCACTGCACTCCACATGTTACCCAACTGCGGAATAAATTTACCTCTTCCCCCTGCTTACAAGCAACCAGGCGTGACAGGGCCACGGCGATGACATAACAAGTACATATCTCACCATTACCTCACGGCCTGTTGCAGAGATATAAAAGGGATCATTGCCTTGGCACCACAAGGGTTGCTCGAGATTTCAACTCTTTCACATGATAACAGTGAACATTTAATATCCTACAATTTATATGGAGCCGACCGTATATCACATTAGTTTTACAGCTTCTATGAAGACACTCTTTGTTATCACTGTATGCTGAACGAAATTTAAGATTAATATTAAAAATAATGAATGAAGATAATGTAAATTTAATTTGCTAAATTGAGCACTGCATCACGAAGGACCCAATACTTATATGAAGCTGGGTCTATCTGTCCTTGACTATGGACAGGGCTGGGTCTATGTATCCTTATCCATAGACATAGCTGGGTCTATCTGCCCTTATCCATAGACAGAGCTGAGTCAATCTGTCCTTGTCTATGGACAGATCGAGCTAGGTCTATCTGTCTTTGTCTATGAACAGGGCTGAGTCTATCTGTACTTATCTATAGACAGAGCTTGTCTGTCCTTGTCTATAGACAGACAGAACTGGGTCTATCTGTCCTTGTCTAATGACAGAGCTGGCTCTATCCGTCCTTGCCCATGGACAAAGTTAGGATTATCTGTCCTTATCTATAGAAAGAGCTGGGTCGATCTGTCCTTGTCTATAGATAGACAGAGCTAGGTCTCTCTGTCCTTGTCTATAGACATAGCTAGGTCTATCAGTCCTTATCTATAGACAGAGCTGGGTCCGTCTGTCCTTGTCTATAGACAGACAGAGCTAGGTTCTATATGTCCTTGTCTATAGACAGAGCTGGGCCTACCTGTCCTTTTCCATAGACAGGGCTGGATCTATCTGTCAGTGTCTATAGACAGACAGAGTTAGGTATATCTGTCCTTGTCTAGGGACAAACCCAGGTCTATCTATCCTGATTGTCGGTCAATAGCATATGCGCTAATGACTTTTATATACCGACGTTAAATAAAACTGCATCTTTTTAAAAATCGTATCTTATCTTATCTATAGACAGAACTAGGCCTATCTGTTCTGGTATATTGACAGAGCTGGCTCTATCTGTCATTGTCTATGGGCAAAGCTGGGTCGTGCTGTCCTTATCTATAGACAGAGCTGGGTCTATCTGTCCTTGTCTACAGACAGGGCTAGATGTATATGTCCATGTCTATAGACAGACAGAGCTGGGTATATCTTACCTGGGCTACCGAAGCCGGTTTAGTGTCTTGGTGTTGGCTGGATGACTGTGGTGTTTGAAAGTACCTTAGGTCTATATTCAGCTCATGACAACATGCCCCCCCCCCCTCCCCATGTCCCTTAACCCACGTAGATGGGTAATTCCGTGTTAAGCTAAGGGGACACCTGGTCATATGTATATTCAACCCATGACAATGTGTCCCCCAATAACTAGTGCCCTCCTCCGCGCGTATACCCGAACTGCAGGGGGGACACGCTGTCATGGGGGACGGCGGGTCATGTTACAACGGCATAGTGGGGTGTAACATATATATAACCGCAAAAGTCAGTAGCAGCACAGAATGGCGGAATAGAACAAGTAGTTGCAGTGGCTTATAGTCTTATATGCGCAGACACATCTTAGGTAATTGCCTTGCGCTTGTTATCAGAACCAGTTATCAGTTATAACAGCCGGTTATAACCAGTTAAGATAATTATACATGACAGGTCCGCCTGTCAGTATATTACTTTCGGGATTTCCACCGCTGGCTGACACAAACCATACGCGGCCAGTAGTCCGGGATAACCCTATGCGTGGCCCAGTGACTCGTCAACTGTAAGCTTTGTAAGCGCGTCATCTGATATAGTTATGAAATATAATTCACTTGGTTATTTTAATCTATTCTATGCTGACGATTCCTTTCGTTGATAAGTGAATCGGTAGTGCCTGGTTAATGGAAACATAAGGGACTGGTGGAACCAATGAAGTTAAATTTGAACGATTGACAGAGGTTCGCGGAGAATTACAACAGATACATCCAATTTGGCCCCTAGAAAATATGGCTTCCTGCCTCCGGCGACAGTATCTAGACCTTGTCCGCCTTAATTGTGTAATAAGCGGGCAACAACAAGAAAATGTGCGTAATTATTGCGGGAAGGGTTCTCAGATGGCCTGGTTTACTACCTTCACGCACTTACGTACTTATCGGCCTTACCAGCTAGACTTTTTGACCCTTTTGACTAACCAATGCAGTATGCAATTAGGCGCATGTGTGCACAACTGTGAAGTGAAAGAGCAAACGGCGTTGATTCTCGGCAAGTCTCCAAACATACCGTTAATGGACAATGAGGGCAATGTTTTTAAGCTTTTGTGCCCGGTGTTAGGCAAGTCTTCGCATATTAAAGCGGGCTTCCAACCTGATATAATCGCGATCTGCACCGAAAGTTTCATCTTAAAAATATATTTGCGAGTGTTAACGCTTAGTTTATGCGGTTTAAGGCAACCCGCCCCAATCAATGTCGAGCAGCGCGCCATTTTGCCGGAGCAGGTGACGTATACTGTGATCTATGCGGAGCCGCCTGACGTTATAACTTGAAGCTATCGCGTGGAGGGAACTCTTCACAGTGGAGGTATCCTTCAGGGGAAACGCGATTTACGTATGAGTGGCGGCAGTTCCAAACCGCGCAGTAGACCATGATCTTAGTGTTTCATGGAAAATTGCATCCAAACAAATTCATATACGTGTGGCGACGATTGTCTCCGTAAAAAAACATGATGGAAGTTATTTGTATTAGCATTGATCACTGCTGCCTGGTTAAGCGGCGAAATCGTGGCTGGCGGTTACTTCTAAATTTTATTGTGAGTTACAAACAGGACGGAAGATTCTGTAATTTGTAGGATGGACACTTATTATATGAATAGGTAAAGCAGCGTTAGAGGTCAGGCTGGCGGCTTCCTTTAACATACCGTACCTTTGACCAGACCCGCCAACTTTTGCAGCTTTGTTATCGGTGTTAGGGCGTTGTTGTTGAATTGTATGTTTCTCATGTCTCTAGTCATTAAAAACTAGGTCGGTCGGTCGGGGGAAAAAGTAAAAGAGAGAATAGAAAGTCAATACTGATGATGAAGTGCCCACATCGTGCATCGTATCGCACGGACTTTAAGCTACGTGGACCCACACAGCGACCCGTGGCGTGGATAGTGTAGTCGGTGAACAGCCTAACAGCCAGTCGTGATCCCGCTTTTTCTGGTCGGTCGCCTCGCTGGAGAGTCGGTCGCGAAAGAATAATACAAATATCCTTTTTATGCTCAAGTCGGGGCCGTAAACGTCTGTCGGTCGAGACATACATACATAATAACGCCGCCTAAGTACGACTCCAGCGAACGCACTCGCCATGACGGAGCACTACATGCATATGCGTTTTGTTTCGCACAGTGGTATGACTTGGCGGTCCACACGGCGACTTCCCTAGCCATACGGATTGCACTGACATTGTCGGAGTAGCACGCGGTGTTGTGTCTATAGCACCCCCATTTTTATATGGTGCCATGAACCATTATGAAGTCGATTTTGCGTCTTTTGTCTGTGTGTGTTCGGTGTGTCTGTCTGTCGGTCTGTCTCGTAGTGTGTGTGTGTGTCTGTCTGTAACGCAACGCAAATTTACAAAAATATGCCAAGTTCGCAGAAGGGCTATGTAGGTCAAAGGTCAAGGTCACAGGAATTTTCTGAATTTCGCTTATTTATTGACAGATAAGACCCAAAATCGGGAAGATCGCTATAACGTTCACAGTTTTCATTTAATCACGCTCCCAATTATTTTACGTATTAGGCCTACAGAAACCTTGCATGGGGTGTTTCAACGTTGCAAATCGCCAAACTAATATTTCTATCACAAATTCGTGGGACACTAGTAGAGCAAATTGGTCCGGAAAATGTCCTTCTCAATTTCTCCATGAAGGGGGCAAATCAGACAAACGACACTTGGGCGCGAATGACTATATTGATCGAGGTTTTGCATCCTAGGTTAAAGTCACGGCAAGGCTAAAGTCACGCATCCAAGATCAAAGTCAAAGCAAGGTTAAGGTCACGAAACATGCTTTCCTGCACACTCTGTTAACATTGGGTCTAGAGATCCGCTGTTTGTTTGAGAATATTCTTCAGAGAGAGGCGGAAGCGCATTATTGGCTCAGATTTTTCCCCATACGTCAGGCTAAGCGTTGGTGGGCGATGTAGGTCAGAGGTTAAGGTTCAAGTTCAGAATTAAAATTTGCTTAACCATTGAAAGATAGGACCAACAATCGTGAAAATCGCTATAACGTTCACAGTTTTTAGTTAATCACGCTGAACATTGTTTCACGTATCAGGCCTAGAGTTATATGGTTTTGAAAATCGAACGCATATTTTTTTCCAAAACAATCATAAAAAGTAGAGCATTTTGACGGAAAAATGACCGGCAACATTTATCAAAGCAACAATTGAGACAAACGACATCTTGCGCAGCATATTACACTAGTTGTTAGGCGCGGATAACGATATTGATCAAGGTCACGTATCAAATGTCAACGCTGCAGCATAGTCAAAGTCACACCAAGGTCAAGGTCACGAAACATGTCTTCCAGCGTCAATATTGGGTTTAGAGAGCTACTGTTTCCTTGAGAGTATTTCCGGATATTGAAACTTTTTCGAATAATTGGCCAGTGACACTTCATTGTCGTTAAAACTGTAAAAAATTGCTGTGACTAAATGAATGCAGGTAGATGACCCATATGAGGTGAAGTATGTACCAATGTTTGTGACATCATGGGTGGCAAATGGCATTGAAATCAAATCCGCATAATCTAACTTTAACATGGCCAATCCAATTATGAAGCCTCGATACGCCAACTAACTGGCAGCGCTGCGACGCAACGTGCCTGTAACACGGTCGATACTACATGTACAGAGTCGCAGGTCGGTCTTAAAATGTTTAAGCTGCATTTAACCCCCGATTTTCTTCTTCTTTCGCAAACTATGCTTAACGGTGTCGTACATATTGCCCCCCCCCCTCCCTTGATGGTATGTTCCGCCATCCCCCACCTGGTCGCAAGATTGATAAACATGCTTTACCCCTCTTCCACAAAAAAATGAAACATGCATCCAAATAGACAACCATGGCACAGCATATATGGAGGCTATTTATTTCTTGATTATTGATATTTCGTTATACACATGGAGTACAGGCGCTACAACTTGAGTATAGAGATAATGTTGCGGTATCAGATGGACACATCCGCTGGACAGAGCCCCGGTTCTGACAGGTCCTCTGCGCGGGTCAGTAGTAGCCACGGATACTCTTACTTTAAGGGATTAAGTTGGCACTTGGGCCTTAACCTAAACCGCATGCATATTACATTCATTGTTATCCTATCCTCAACAAGCGTTAATGCTGTTCATATACCATTATGTTGTAATTATAAGTACACATATGACGAAAATCAGTTGAACATTGAGCGTTATCGTATACGAACACGGGAGTTCATCTTATTATACACGGTACTGACGATCATAGCCAGGTTCATTTATAGATGACAACAGCCAGTGCATGGCCAGGAATAGTTCTCTTGATGTGTAGCACGAGTCACAGGACCTGAATTTGTCAGTCCTCTTGAAGTGCTCGCACCAATTGATCCCAGAAGATAAGCTGAACGTATCTGTCCTCGTCCCACTTCATGTACGTCTTGGAATCCAGCAATCGTGACAACGTCTTGCTCACGCCAGCCACGGGCAAGTCTCGCAGGATAACGAGAACAAGCAGGTCCAAACCTTCCGAGATGTATTTCATGCGCGCCATCTGCATCTCAAATGAACACCACGAACTCTCGAGGAAAGCCGGCGACAGCACGACCAGCATCTTCCGGCTGGCCTCAATGCTGTTGACGATCTCATCTTCAATGTTGTGTCCCGGGTTGAAGTCCCTGTAGTGGATGCACAGCTTCAGGCCATGTACGTCCTCCAGTTGTACCCTCAGTGTGTCGTGACCCCAGGCACGGTCTTCAGAATTATAAATCACAAAGGCATCGTTTTCGAAATTGTCGACTCTGGCGTTGTTCCTGTATTTACCCCACGCCCGCCTGGCCGCGTACAAGTAAAACCGAATCCGCCATCGTTTCTTGCACACCAGGAAGACTAGGCAGGACAGCAGAATCCCACCTCCGCATCCCAGGGCCGAGGATACCGCTATGTGTGTGTATGAAGGGTGACAATGGGCTTCAAGAACCTCCAGGTCTACATTTTCAATCGGGACTCTTCCGGTCAAACGGTAACTGCAGTAGTAATTGTTGCGACCTACAAGTACCCCAGCCACAGTCTGAACCCAGTGAACAAATTCCAAATGTAAACATGAACAAGAGTGAAGATTTCCTGTGAGATCTACGCTCAAGTGATTATCTACAATCTTTGTCATTATTGCTGTACTGAGAGCTGCTATGTCGTTGTCCCGAGCATTTATTTCAAGAAGAGAGAACGGAGTACCGATGAGCAATTCTAGAGTTGTCAGAGCGTTGTTGCTCAGATTGAGCGACTCTAGATTGATTAGCGAGTCAAAGACACCGCTATGAATGGCGGTGATGCCATTATCAGCAAGATCCAGACTCCGTATCTTCGTCAGACCTTCAAACAAAGCAGTAGCGGCCTCAGTCCCAAGGCTGATGTTATTGCCTCCCAGGAGAAGGATTTCAACCCCATGGAAACCTCTCAGCATCTTGTAATTGTTAATATTAAGTACATTGTACTGTAGGTTGAGATATTTTACATTTCCGAAGCCCAGGAACGTGACATTGATTGGATTAAGATAGCCGCCGAAGTTTACATAAGACACGTCTAAATAGTTCACCTCATTGCTTCCGACACAGTATGTGATGTCATTCTGGAACTTGCCAAGATTGGAAAATTGCGAATTGCGGCGTATTGAGAGGAATTCTAACTTCGGGGGTACAGGCATCTGTATACCGTAATGGCAACCAGGGTATTCAGCGATAACACTGGCGAAAGTTGGAGCGAGTCGGCAGGGAATCGTTGTGAGGTTGGCGCAGAAACAACCCATGAGTTGGCATATAATTTTAGACCAGCTGAGCGAACGGTCAAATGGACACCCATCCGGCAGAGCATCCGACACACTTCGTTTCTTGCGGGAATGGTTCAGGGTCTTCTTGCTGTAATACGTATGCCTTTGCGGATAATTACTTGTCCGTCCTGTATATTCTCCGACCCGGATCCTCTGTTCTTCAAAATGATCTTGTCCATGGAAAAGGTCGCTAGCGGTTATGACGTCATGATGGTTCCCATGCCGCCATGCATCCATTTCAACTTTTCGCTTCCGCCGATTTCGGTTGTTTTCTGTGGGGACGCCGATGTTTGCAAAGTCGCTTATGTCGAAATGACGCAAGGCTGGGTGAAGCAAGATGTCCAGCCAAAAACAGTTTTGGTAGGCTCGATTCACATCAAAGATGGTATGAGTGAATGTGAATACCTCAAGGCGAGGCAGGAACTCGATTAGTCCCGGGCTGTAGGCCACGAAGCCAGTTTCACTCATATCTCACAGCTTTAAGGGAAATTTAGCCAACGCCCGGAGAAAGTCTTTCATAACTATTTTGCTATTGTCGCCAAGAGGACGCTGGAAGTTTCTTAAACGAAGTTCCTCAATGGGAAGATGCGGAAAGTGTTCAAACAAGGTCAGCAGTTTACTGAAGTAGAATCTACGAATGTTGGACAAGTCCAGTTTCGTCAAGGCTACGAGTGGTGCGAATACTTCAGGCTTTGCTTCGACCAGGATAACGTTAATTGACAACGACATCAGCGAGTGTAACCCAACAAACAGTTGTGCATTAAACAGGTAGCTATAGTCATATTGTAGACTTCGGGGGTCGGGGTGGGCGACAGTCAACTCCTCCAAATCGGGAAGATGCGAAAATGTCAACGTATCGAAGGGGAAATGCGGCGCGATTAGTGTGAGTCTCGTTGTGTTCGCGGACACCTGCGCGAGTTGCTCCTGGACATCTCCACTGGTGACAGCTTCACACGAGACATCCCACGTGAACTTGACATCATCATTACGTGGTCGACACGCGCAACCTGTCGGACAAGTGGCCATGCTTGTCGCTAAGCTCACCTGGCTTTGTGCAATATTGAAGGCTAGTGACGCAGTTACTACGACAACCGTCACTAAGTTTTCCCATAAGAGAGACGTCATCTTGTCTGCGATGGCAAATTTCATTTTTCATGAAAATTCCGGATCAGAACTTGCTTGTGAAGAGAAATCACACACGATCTTGTCAGTTTCCAAGGCGTCCCTGTTGATGCAAGAAAATTTACATCAATTACTTTACATACGGCATGCCATGGACAAATGAGCAATCCCGGGCTAGTACTTTTTGTAATCGAACAGAAACGGTTATGATGGTGTTTTAAGGCAGCCTTGTAAACACATTGGCAAACACGGGTCTGGATTGACCTCCTGTGATATGATGAGATGAATGATGTGTGAAGCGATCGCCAGTCACGCACCGTGCCTGAGCGATTATTACTGATTTGGAACAATTTGTAATGGAATAAGCGTGACAGATTGAACCCTCCTCCCACTTCATACCAGCATATAAACACCACCGTGGCAGAAATATATACTATACTGTAGAATTATGTGTATTGTCGTCGAAATGTGGACAGACACATTAAGAACAGTGAACAGGAATACGGTTTGTAAAACTGAAGACAAAGCAACCCGCTTGTAAATATGATTATGTTAACATGATGCAACAAATTGTAACCCCTTCTAGCAGACGAATAATTGGTCTCCTTCCAGTATTTAGTATAAGAGGTTGCTATAAACTGCATGATGTTGTCAGATATAACGCTATACAAGTGGGCTTTAAACAGGTGTGGTTTATGACGTTGTTGTCAAGAACAAGTAGACATGGGCATGTATGGGTTTGTAGAATGCGAAGTTGTAAAACGCTATTGGCAAAACATGGACTGGTTCTGCTTGCTAAAGGCTACATATATTTGTGCAAAGGTCTCTGTTACAACGTTGCTGAGCCAACAATTATTTTTACAACAAGTATGCGCTGTGCCATATACCAACGGTATTAAACAGGATCAGAGCACATTCCGTCTTTTTCCCTTCATATCGGTTGGCGCAATGCGATAAGAAATACTTTATAAATGTCCTAATCTCATCAATATATTCATGAGCCGCTGTAAATAAGAAGAGCGCGGGGTGGTTTTGCGGTACTCCGGGTGCCGGCCTCCCCGGAGCTGCCACGGCATTCCACATGCTACCCAACAGCGGAATAAATTTACCTCTTCGCCGTGCTTACAAGCAACCAGGCGTGACAGGGCCACGGCGATGACATAGCAAGTACATATCTCACCATTACCTCACGGCCTGTTGCTAATGCATTAAAGTGAACATCTCCTTGCCTTGGCGCCACAATTGTAGCTCGAGATTTCAACACTTTCATATGTTAACACTTTAAGAACATCTGTATTTAAAATAATGAATAAAGGTCATTCAAATTTAATTTGCGGAATCGACGCATTCATTTTTTTAGAGAACATTTGCCAAATTCAAGTGCTCAAGTGTCCTTGAAATGCATGCGCGGACAACTGTTTTGTTACAAATCAAGTAGCATTCAATGTGTTGCATTCAGATACTTTTTGCTGCATGTTATTAAATTCAACGAATCAGGGCAAATAGTGTACAAACAGGTAGGTGTCTACTTACCGATCGACAGGACATCGCTTGGTCGTCTCTCTGGCCCAAATGTGTTCACACGGGAGAATATTATTCACCGAAGAGGGAAAGCCCCAAACGCTCATCACGTGACCGTGTCGGATATGGATGGCTGCCGATTTCTTCCTGCATCTTCACATAGACGGTTCCAGATGCCCCAGGCGACATCTATCGTCAAAACTGGACACTGCGTGTTCCGTGTTAGAAAACAGATTCTCGGGTGCGTTTACCATGCATGCCTATGGAGTTGGTTCAGGTGCCCGCCTTCAACGTTCCTTTTGCCAGGGGTAGATTTGTTCTATGGCATTGTAACTCACAGAACAAACAAATAAGATGTCTCTATCAACTTTCCTGCAAGTATTACATTATATAATGGAAGCACAGCTTATATTTCACTAGATTAAGAACAGTTCAACACTCTTTGTTACGCTTCCCATTCGACATTCCTGGTTGGTACGCAACAAAGCTGGAGCCACTCCAGTGCACTCAGATTTGCTTTGACAAGACAGCGACAGTCCATATCATCGCTTTCCTTCGTACCATCTAACGACAACAGCTATTGTTCACCAATATTTAAGGAAATGTTGCATGTCCAAACCTCTACAATTTTCAAGTTATGGACTTTCCAATGTCAAAGGTCTAAGGTCAAGGCCGTCCGGTTAAAGGAAAAACGTAGAACTGCTAAGGCTTTCTTAATATTTGTCCTAAAGAGATGCGACTAGCATCAAAATGTTCCACTGACTAGGGGAAATAACTTTAATATAGATTATTTTTTGCGCGTAGGAAGATGTTTCGCGCAAAATGACGTCATAGTTCACCTTCCCCTTATGTTCAAACCAGATGCACTTTATTTTCCCGCTTAAACTTTCTCAATCGTCGTCAACCCCCAAAGAGATATTAATGGAGTCGGTATGACCCAGTTCCCGCAGAAAAGTGTGCCGTCAATGACGTCACATGACGTCAAAAAATGAAATATTTAGATACGAAGTAAATTCACTGTATAATTAATATTAGGACTATAGAGATCTGATTCGGGTCACAGGACGTCTAATTTTACAGCCTAGTTGTTTCTTAGTTAACAAAAGATTCCCATGGTAAAGTCGGGCGCCGGATCCAGACCGCGCGGGCCGGGGAGGGCAGTGAGTGAGCGGTTCGCGATAAGGCACCGTGTTGTTTATATATTGTGATGTGATTTATCGGGAGAGGCGATCAGGCACAGTCGTGGGGAGGGAGGGGAGCAGGTGGCATACAAATACAGCGCATTGATATTGTATACAAAGAGTTCCGAAAGAATCGCCCCCGCAGCCGCCCACCAGCCTCACGGACTCATGCCCTTCCGCCCCCCACCCCCCCTCGCCCACCCACACCAACCAGTGTTAATGCACTCCTCTCTGCTCATCCCCGACACCCATCCACCCGACTCCTGCAGCCCCCCAGCCCTTCGACACTCCTCAGACTCCTGCACTGGCCCGCTCTCCGCTCACAGGCATCCACTAGACTTAAGCTAGTTCGTATCTTCTACTGACCTAACGACAACATCTATCGTTCACAAACTTTTATGGAAATGTAGCATGTGCCCCCCCTGTACAGTTTTCAAGTTACGGTCTTCCCAATGTCAAAGGTCAAAGGTCGAGGCCATCCGATTAAAGGAAGAACGTAAAAGTGCTAAGGCTTGCTTAATATTTGTTCTAAAGAGATGCGACTTCCACTGATCAGGGGACAAAACGTTCATATGGAACATTTTCAGTCATAATTCACCGTGTCACCGTGTCCTCATGTTCAAACTAGATGGACATGGTAATACTCCGTCGGTCAGTCTCATGCCCCCCCCCCCTACCCCCCCCGCCCCCCCCCCCCCCCACCAAGACAATACTTGCTCGATCAGCCCCATGCTTAATCCCGCCCCACCCCCACGACTATACTCCCTCGGGTAGCCCCATGCCGCCTTTTCCCATGACAATACCTCCTTGGTCAGCCCGACGCCCCCTCCCTCCTCATGACAATACTCCCTCGATCAGCCCCATGCCTCCTCCCCCCAGAACAATACACCCTCGGTCAGCCCCATGCCCCCTTTCCCCCCGAGACAGTACTCCCTCGGTCAGCCCAATGCCCCCTCCCCCCATGACAATACTCCCTCGGTCAGCCCCGTGTCCCCGCTCCCCTAAGACAATGCTTCCTCTGTCAGCCTGAGCTAGGAGCCTAGGCTAACGGCTTAAGCTAGCGGCCTGGCCTAGCAACCTGGGCAAAGCTGCCTGGGCTAGGGGCCTGGGCTAGCGGCCTGAGCTAACGGCCTTGGCAAGGCCTGGATTGATGCCCTGGCTGGCCGCCTGGGTTGTGCCCTGGCTAGTGGCCTGGGTTAGCATACGGGCCTAAACCTGGGTTAGCATAGTGGACTATAACTGCGCTAGCGGCCTAGGGTAGCTTACGGGGGTAGTGGCCAGAGCCAGCGGCCTGGACTAGCGGCCAGGACTAGACCAGGGGCCGTATTCATAATCCCCTCGTAAGTTACGCACGAAAAGTGCATTTTCGTCTTAGCCTCACCAGCTCTTTAAGGTGGTGCTCATGATTAAGAAATCCTCTTTAATACAGTTTTAGAACTTTCTTAATTCAGAAAATCCACTTCTTGGGTGACTACTTATGTATTTTCCACCCGATAATCGCTGGACAAATTTTCCACTAAGTCTAGTGGCGTAGCCTAAGTGCCGATTATGATTACGGCCCCTGGCCAACAAAAATACTGAGTATCTTGGAAACAAGAGGGATAGAACTATCATTTTGATACTTGTACATATTTTTTCGGGGTCGCTGAATTCGAAAGAAAATAATTATTGAATATCCTGTTGCAATGATGATTTTTATGTTTATGTAAACGTTTTGGGGAATAAAGAAGTGCTATTGTGTAAGTTGGGGCAACGCATCTGCCATTTTTGCAAGATGGCGGATACGGTCTGTAACAGTACACAACATCTCCAAAACGAAGTGGGATCACTCTAAATAGGTCTATGTATTGGTTTTCGGGGTCAAAGAATTCAACAAATTGTCTTCAAGAGCAAGGCGTCTTTAATTTTCCATAATGGCGGCTATTTCAACAATAATACACAATATCTGAAAATCTAAAAGGCGCAGGGGCGTCATTGTGATAACCATATGTACCGTGGTCACAAATCTACACACAATGGGCTACAGATATCGAGATCTAGGATCATTCCGCTCATATCTCGTTGCCTTTTGCTCGCAAAAAGAATCATCCGCGTCCGCCATCACTACGAATAAATGTAATGTGGTGACTACAAGTAGAACGCCATCCCAAGCAATTGGAGAAACCTGGCGACAAAGCAGAACCTTCTGAGTGAGAAGGTGTAGGCTATAAATACAGGCTCTAGGCTACAGATAAACAAACCATCCATAACTGTTTATATGACATACTTCGAAACTGAAAAGCTATGGATAGACACCAAAATAACACTTTTATCCTTGTCAGTTTAAAAGATACTATGGGACTGGCCGCCATGGCCGTCAGGTGTCAAATCTAATTTGACACTATGGCTCAATTTGATTAGCCATGAATTACTACAACATGCACGATTGTTTCGCATATGCGCGGGACTATCAGCTATTATACGGTATGGCGACTCCCGGTGTATTTGACGTTACACGCCGTCTTCAGAGACACCTTATGGCGAGGGGGCTAACTCAGATCACGTTCATGAATATTCGGATCCACGCCCTATCTCACGTGACCTCGAAGTGTCGAATGGTGAGACAGAATTTAATGTTAAATCAACGAGCAGAAAATTACTTTAACATATAAAGCTAATTAAACGTAGCTGCTACCGTTCATCTAGCGCTAATTGAACGTTGGCATTGTATCTGGGTATTGTCAGGAGCAGAGATGCACCAATGTTTAAAGTGTCCTTCCTCACACAAACGGATTTTGAGCTCTCGATCGGGGGTGAGTGGGGCGGGGTAAGGGGCAGGAGTATAGGTGGTGAGAAAGCTTGTTAGATGAAGTCGTTTGTATGGTATGCACTAAGACGTTGGAAAAGGCTTCCGTTGAGACAATAACGATGTCGGACTCAAGGAAGTTTGCAAAATACGGTGGGGTTCAACTTAGGAACTTAGCGAAACTCAGCAAGGTAGAAACAACAGATATAGATGGATTAACCGCGCGCTGAGCAAACGTGCGAAGGCAGGGGGTGGAGTGAACCTTGCCGTTGCTAGGGTGGTGCCCTCAGCTAGGAAGGGGTGGTGAGCGAGGGGTCACGACCGCGCCCGACGAGTCCTCGCGGACTGGTAGGGGGTAGCGGGAACCTGAAGTTGCCAGGATGGTCCCCTCAGCTAGGAAGGGGTGGTGAGCGAGGGGTCACGACCGCGCCCGACCGAGTCCTCGCGGACTGGTAGGGGTTAGCGGGGAATCTGATGTTGCCAGGGTGGTCCCCTCAGCGTAGAGAGGGGGTGTATGACAGCACATCAGGCTCATCTTTAATTATTTAAGCGGCAGGATCCGGACCGCAGTGGGCCCAAGTCCTCGTATGGCTGGTTGCTGGTGGGGGAACCCTGAGTTGGGTGATCCCCTCAGCTTTAGCGGGAGATGGGGGAGACCCTGAGGTTGCCGGGTGGTCCCCTCAGCAGTAATTGGGGTAGAGGGGTTCTTGGCCTATCCCATATATAAGGGTTGGGATCATGAGAAAGGAGCCGGAGTTAGCAGGGTGTAGAATGAACAGGTGTTCGCAACCTGAGGATGTGGGTGGAATAAACAACCGAAAAGAAAAACACATTCGTTTTCTCTGCTTTGACGTCTAAAAATAGAGTGGCGTCTGAAGCAAATAAAGATCACCACAATATGATCGACGGTGAAGGTAGCATCCGTCATGCCAGAGCTTTTTTCAAATCCTGCCTGAGAAAACTAATCAAAAGAGTGAGTGATGCAATCACTGATTCTCAACAAGAAAAATATCATTTCTAATAGAAACGTACGTCACAAGGACAAGCTATGCTTATTGTTCTCTGGCCTGATCCATTCCGTATTCAGCAGTGCAATGTCCGGTAGGTGCCTAATATGTAAGCACTCAGCATTTGCAGGCCTGCCTTAACAGGTTACATTTTGTGCCGCAAACATGAAACAAAGGCTAATAACACGCAATTTTACTCTGTCGATCTATTTTTTGCAAACATTTGTAATTTCTCTTATTCAACTAGGCAAACAGGAGGGTTCTACTTTTCTACAGTTTGGTTCTACAGTTTGGTTCTACAGTTTGATCGAATATCCTTGGTCGACCCATGAAGAGGGAAATCCCCAAACGCTCATCACGTGACCGTGTCGGACATGGATGGTTGCCTATTGTTTCCTGTATCGGGTGTGGCGCGTGGCAAGGCTCATGCGTCACAATTCTTGGAAATGAAATACATGTTGTGCACAACTGGGTAACGTGGGCCTTGTCTATGAACAGAGCTAGATCTATCTGTTCTTGTCTATACACAGGGCCGGGTCTATACGTCCTTGTCTATGGACACCTTCCCCCTTTCCAAAAACCTCACCCCCACTACTCCCACAACTTTCAACCCCCCGCCTCCCACAACCTTCACCCCCACGCCTCCCACAAACCCCGCCACACTGCTGCGTCCCACAAATCTCACCCCCACCTTCCACCAACCTCAACCCCACGCCTTCCACAACCCTCACCACAATGGCTCCACAAATCTTACTCCCACGCCTTCCACAACCCTCACCACAATACCTTACACCAACCTCAGCCCCACGCCTTCCTCAACCCTCACCCCCACTACTACCACAACCCTCACTCCCACGCCTTCCACAACCCTCACCCCCACGCCTTCTACAACTCCCACACCTACGCCTTCCACAACCCTTACCTCCGCGCCTGCCCCAATCCTCATCCCCGCCTCTCACAACTCTCACCCCACGCCTTCCACCACCCTCACCCCTACGCCTTCCACAACTCTCACCCCCACGCTTTCTAAAACTTTCCCCCTCACGCCTTCCACAACCCTCACCCCCACGCCTTCCACAACTCGCACCCCAACGTCTTCTAAAACTCTCACCCCCACGCCTTCCACCATCCTCAACCCCACGCCTTTGACAACGCTCACCCCCACGCCTACCATAACCCTCACTCCCACGCCTTCTACAACCCTCACCCCCACGCCTTCTACAACAGTCACCCCCACGCCTTCTTCAACCCTCATCCCCCCGCCTTTCACGACCCTCACCCCCTACGCCTTCCACAACCCTTACCTCTACGCCTGCCACAATCGTTATCCCCGCCTTTGACAACTCTCATTTCTACATTTTGTAGGTGCAACCCAGTGGCGGAGACAAGGGGGGGGGGCCCATACCCATCAAGCAAGGCTTTGTTAAGGACTATTAAACTGAGAATTTGTTCAATGTCCCTTGACAAAGATCTATTTCAAAATATAAATTATAAGTTGATAAAGGTTTCCAGCTACTTTACAACGGTAAACCAAGGTTTATTTTTTGTTTGCAAACAATCTTTTGCAAGTTAAACTGAACATGCACGTTAGGAAAAACGTTCAAAAAAACCTAAGGTTGCTGCAGCCCAAAAGGGATCGAAATTTTAAACATATCGAAAAACAAAAAGCAAATAGGGTAACATTCATTTCAATGATAGTGTTTTAGTTAATAGTACCCTGTGCCAGATATTCTTGTTACCACCTAAAAATTGTAAAAACAATTAATGTCCATTCGAGGTAACCATTTATAAGTGTATACGATGTTGAAAACATCAGAAAATAAATTAAGGTTATAGAAAACAAATACATGGCTGTCGATACAAGGACGAAGAGGCATATGATGGCATATCATGCTCAAGCTCCTGGATCGGCACCTGGAGATGTAGAGTTCTGATTGTCGATTCAAGGGAGACGTCTTGTAACCTAATACAATGCAGGGCTGTGAGTGAACCTGAAGGTAGCAATATATTACATATTACGGACAAACGGTGGTCCAAGAAGCTTCTCCCAAGAAGCACGGTCGCGTGCGGCACTAAACTGCAGTGCCGCTAACTGCTATCCAGGCAATATAACAGCCGTTTTAACAGCCATTGGCCTTCTTGTGTTCAAAGATCGAGGTCTTAATTAACTATTTGACCATTTACTGCTGTTGAGCTAGGAATTACTTACATAATAAATTTAACTATGTTGATTTTGACGAAGATTTACGTGTAGTCGTGAGCATTATTATCATTTTTCCGTGTTGACGTAACTAACGAATGTGCCGATAACCTCAGCCAATGTGTGACGTCACGCCTTGGGCCCGAATTCGAACCCAGGAGCTATCAATCTGCGCTCTGGTGTGTAAACCATGACACGAGGGAGGTCACGCATACTTTTTTTTAATTTAAATGCGAAATCCATATGTAAATTATGTATTTCAGATATTTCATTATGAACGTAAATGCGCGTTATTGAAATAATAAACAACCAAACTATTATTCTCGGCAATTATCAGAATGGTGCATATTAACTGCACATATTATAACAACAAGTATCTTGATATAAGCTGCCAACTCGCTCAAGGCATCTTTTTTCAATTTTGGTAACGATGTTAGGACGTTGTTGTTAAATTGTATGTTTCTCATGTCTCTAGTCATCAATAATCGAATCAGTCGGTTGAGGAAAAAAGAAGAAAGAGACAGAATCAAGCATGACTTGAGAAGGAAGACGAAGATCGGGGTTATGGGAGCAATTGGATGATGTTAAGATCCATCGTGACGTTCATCAGCGAAGAGAAGTAGAGGGGTCTCTATGCCACGTCATAATGCACCTCAACCCCGCGTGACATCGTCGTTAGTCGCTAGGTGGCACCAGCGGACGGGGCCAATATCACAATTTCACTTTCCATGAACTCCCATGTTAAAGTTGGATAATGTTGCGGCGTCCAAACGAGTGGTTCGATTCTGATACCAATTGGCACACATGATGCCATTAACATTGGTCCTCCACCACATACGTCACGTTACAAACAGACAGACATTGTCGCAGTAGCACGCTGTGTGGCAGTAGTCTCAGTAGAAACATGTTTTCCCGCGTAACTGGCTATAGCCAGTTTAGGCAGGACCAAAATCAAATGGAAGAGGGCCTGTGGTCCCAGGGGCGTATCAAAGCAGACGAGAGGTGGGTCGGGGTAGGGGGGGGGGGGTGATCACCCCCCCCCTTTATATGGTGCCCTCAACCATCTTACCATAGATAAAAGGTCAAGGTCACAGGAGTTTTTTTTTTCAAATTCGCTTAACCATGGAAAAACAGGGCCAAAAATCGGACAAAAAGTATTTAACGTATTGGGCCTTGTTTTGCAAATCACCCGAATAGTTTTCTGCACAAAATTCCTAAACTTTAACATTGAACCTATGAGGGGATTTTGGCGGAAAATGACCTCTATTTCTCCATAAAGGCAAGTGAGACAAACGAAACCTTGCGTAGAGCATAACACTACTATTGGGGCCGGCGCGACAGCTCAGTGGGCTAGAGCGCTCGCATTGAGTGCTCTGGTCACCTGAGAGCCTAACGGCACGTGGGTCGGTGGTTCGAGCCCTGCTGTGGCCATGTCTGTGTGGTCGCAGGATAGAGATCCCATGTCTTTCTTCGTAAAGAGTAGGCGGTTACCCCCGGGGACATGGCTCCACTCTTCCTTCCTTCTCCCATTGACGCGATATGACCAAAAGTGGTTAAAGCGTCCTGACTAACCAACCAACCAACACTACTATTTGGGCGCGGGTGACGATATCGACCAAGGTTGCGTGTCCAAGGTAAGGTCACATCCAGGTCATGATCACGAAACATATTTTCCCGCGTAACTCCGTTAAAATTGGCTTTAGAGAGCTATGATGAAACGTCTGCCACCCGGTCGTATGATTTATGAACCTCTCGCCCATAAGATTTTTTTTAATATGCATCCAAATAGACAAACATGGTACAGTATATGTGAATTAATGAGTTTTTTGTAGAAAACGGCCACCGGCCAAAGTGCATACATGATGCAATTATCGTGTGTGTGCTCATTGTCCGTAGGCTATAGGGCAAATGTATACAGTTCAGTTAGCTTTCCTAAATTTAAACATATTATAAACAAAAACAGCCAGTTGACAGAATAAAACTTTATCTCTCGTCGAAATAATTCTAACCAAGGAAAAACTTCAATCAGACGATCTAACAGTTTGAAGATTTAAAGGCAAATAATTTAAACGCAAACCAGATAATGAGGACATGAACTTGGTTTTCTACAACCCTTAGATTACAATGAGTACAGATCCTGGCTTCATATGGTATGTTGTGGTGCCCGCCTGTCTCAACATAACGCAATAAGCGGGCCTAGGGTGTCTTGGGGCATATTACATATATTAATTTAGGCATACTAAGCTTAGTAAGCAATTTATATCTCATTAAACTAGCTTTCAGCTGATTTTAATGATAATAAATTATGTTCATACACATAATACGCATATTTTTATAGACATATTTAATTGACATAAACACCATGTAAAACAATGTATTATTCATAATGGCTTACATGTCGTCATTATCAGTTACCACGTCAGTATTTCACGTATGTTTTTAGACACTATGCAAATTAGTTATGTTTGCGGATGTCCGCAAACATACAGTAAAACAGATTACTTGCTATCTTCTACTGTCAAAAAAACAAACAAACCCACATGTTGCTTGTTAATTGAGCGGGTTACACCTAACAACGCTCTTTCACACTTTTACGGCGGGTAGGATTATCTTGCAAAGAAGTGTCCATATAGTACGGAATTCTTGGGCCAACTACAACGCCGGGGATTCGATTCAAACGACATTATTTTTTATTCTATCCTCAAGAGTTGTTAGTGCTGCTCCTTTATGATTACATGATAGTTACAAGTACACATATGACGATGTTTGGGTGAATATTAAGCATTATCGTATACCAACATGTGTGTTCATCTTATTATTATACACTGTACTGCGATCATAGCGAGGTTCATGCGTGGACGACAACACAGGGTGTCTGGCCAGGGAATGGTTCATGGGATGCATAGAACGAGTCACGTGACCTGAGTTTGTCAGTTTTCTTGAAGTGCTCGCACGAGTTGATCCCACACGATAAGCTGGGCGTCTCTGTCCTCGTCCCACTTCATGTACGTCTTGGACTCCAATAATGGTGACAACGTCTTGTTCACGCCAGTCACGGGCAAGTCTCGCAGGATAACGAGAACGAGCACGTCAAGACCTTCCGAGATGTATTTCATGCGCGGCTCTGCATCTCAAATGAACACCACGAACTCTCCAGGAAAGCCGGCGACAGCACTACCAGCATCTTCCGGCTGGCCTCAATGATATTGACGATCTCATCTTCGATGTTGTGTCCCGGGATGAAGTCCCTGTAGTGGATGCACAGCTTCAGGCCATGTACTTCCTCCAGTTGGACCCTCAGTGTCTCGTGAACCCAGCCACGGTTCTCAGAATTATAAATCACAAAGGCATCGTTTTCAAAATTCTCGACTCTGGCGCTGTACCTGTATTTACTCCACGCCCACCTGACCGCGTACAAGTAAAACGAAGAACCTCCAGGTCTACATTTTTAATGGGGACCCTCCGGTTAAAGGGTGACTGCAGTAGTAATCGTTGCGACCTACAAGTATCCTAGACACAGTCTGAACCCAGTGAACAAATTCCAAATTCAAACATGAACAAGAGAGGGGATTTCTTGTGAGATCTACGCCTTAAACGATTCTCTACAAACTTTGTCATTATTGCTGTACTGAGAGCTGCTATGTCGTTGTCTCCAGCATGTAGTTCAAGAAGAGAGGACGGAACACCCATAAGCAATTCTAGAGTTATCAGAGCGTTGTTGCTCAGATTGAGCGACTCTAGATTGACCATGGACCATTCCATGCCCCACCCCACTTTTACGGGGGTCTTGGGAGCAGGTGATGGTGGCAGGCAAAGTGCGGTCACCAGGCCTTGCTTATGAAACCTATTGTCTTTATTTAAAAGTAGCATTAGGTCACTCTAACCCAGCGGTTCACCTCAACCCACTTGGCCCTATTGTTCCCCAAAATATCGAACAACAGATCTTGCCTAATCATGTGATATTCGCGAGCATTGAGTCGCAACCAAAGACGCGAGGACAATATCCAAGGTCATATCCTGGCCTCTCTGAGACTGTGACCCAGCCGTGGCGACCCGACTTACTTAATACTCTCACCATGTCACTATAAACACTGGCTTATGTAAAAGGCTGTTTTCGTCGAGCGTATACTCTTATCTGAGATAACCAAAGGTCAGCAACAGCGAGCGTCAGAAAAAGCTAAGCCATAATCAAGGCTGGCTTCGTAAACCGTAAGGGGGTTGAATATGGTAAAATAAAATAAAATAAAACATTCAATTTTCTAAAATACCTGAAGGAGCACATTTTACAATGTGACAAAATGTAGCCTATGTACAGCCCAATATAACACGCACCAAATAAGCAGGCGGGCAGTTTGTCGATCGCGCGGCCTCAGATCGCAACTCACATTAGATTTTCTTGTCTTTTGTTATTTTTTGAACTTGGGATCTTTTAATTTTTATTTTTGTAAAACTCCTCACGCCGGGCTGAAGAAGGGCATTTTTACACCATGACCAATTGAGTTTGCGGTATGGTGGCCCTGATCACTGCATCACGGAGGACCCAATATTTCTATGAAGCTGGGTGTTTCTTTGTCCATGGATGGAGCTGGGTCTATCTGTCCTTGTCTATAGATAGAGCTAGGTCTATCTGTCTTTATCTATAGACAGAGCTGGGTATATCTTACCTGGGCTACCAGACCAGGTTTAGTGCCTTAATGTCGGCTAGACGACTATGGTGTTTGAAAGTCCCCTTGTGCTGGATTAGTTCTTTGGGGGAGTGGCACAAGCATGGATATGTAGTAATGGCTGGAAAGTTCGCCTACCAAGTTCGCCAGTCAGTGTCCAGGCCTCCCAGTTGGACCCGGACCTGGATTGCAGGAAAGTACTTTCAGTGAGCTTCCACGTTGCAGCCTTGAGCGATGATATACAGGTATTATAACAGGAAGTAATGGATCTCTGCCCATCCCACCTGGGGAAGACCCCGACCAATGCACATACCTGACAGTAAGTCACAAAACTAGCCAAGCACAGTGAGTTACAACTGTGTCATTTTTGGTATATTTATTTGTACAACATTCAGATGTAACCCAAGCACAATACATCATAGTTGTCTGCTAGACAAAACGCCTGGAAGCCCGTGCTTATTATATACTAAGTAACCGTTAGTTACTGGGATGATGAAGTCCTAAACACATGTTATCCAAGTATGTATTGATGCATGGATCTCTTGACGCATTATTAGTAGGCAGTGCAGACCCACAACCCCCAATCTGTGTGTGAGGGGAGGGTATTTCAGTTCGTCGTGGCCTAAGTGAGTAGCGTGGCCATGTCGGCTGTGCCTGTTGTAACCAGGCCTGGCTCACTCTAAGGAGAATTAAGTGCATTTGTTCACAACTGTGAAGAGAAAGAGCAAACGGTGTTGATTCTCGGCAAGTCTCCAAGCATACCGTTAATGGACAATGAGCGCAATGTTTTTTAAGCGTTTGTGTCGGTGCATGGCAAGTCTTCGCATATTCAAGCGGGTGTCCAACCTAATATAATTGCGATCTGCACCGAAAGTTTACATCTTAAAATAAAATTGGCGAATGTTAACGCTTCGTTTCGGGCGACCGGTAAGGAGAAAACAAATTAAGGCAGTCCCGCCCCAATCAATGTCGAACAGCGCGCCATTTTGCCGGAGCAGGTGACGCATACGGTGATCCTTCATGTGGAGCCGTCTGACGTTATAACTTGAAGCTATCTCGTGGAGGGAACTCTTCACAGTGGAGGTACCCTTCAGGGGAAACGCGATTTACGTGTGAGTGGCGGCAGTTCCAAACCGCGCAGTAGACCATGCTCTTAGTGTTTCATGGAAAATTGCATCCAAACAAATTCATATACGTGTGGCGACGATTGTCTCCGTAAACAACCATGATCAGACTTATTTATATTAGCAATGATCACGTGCTGCCTGCATAAGCGGCGAAATCGTGGCTGGCGGGTTACTTCTAAATTATTTTGTGAGCTATAGACAGGACGGAAAATTCTGTAATTTGTAGGATGGACACTTATTATATGAATGGGTAAAGCAGCGTTAGAGGCCAGGCTGACGGCTTCCTTTAACGTACCCTGAAACACTTTTGACCAGACCCGCTAAAATGTTGCTGCTTTGTTATCGGTGTTTGGGCGTTGTTGTTTAATTTTATGTTTCTCATGTCTCTAGTCATCAAAAATTAGGTCGGTCGGTCGGGGGAAAAAGTACAAAAGAGAATAGAAAGTCAATACTGATGATGACGAGTCCACATCGTGCATCGTACAACACGGACCCACACTGCGACCCGTGGCGTGGATAGTGAAGCCCGTGAACAGCCTCGTCGGAGAGTCGGTCGCAAAGGAGTAATAAAAAGTATCCGTTTTCTTTTCTTGTCAGCGGTGTAACTTTCTGTCGGTCCGGACATACATACATAATAACGCCGCCTAAGTACGACTCCACTGTACGCACACGTCGTGACGGGGCACGACATGCATGTGCGTGTTGTTTCACTCAGTGGTATGACTTGGATTTTTGTCTTGCCTGCGCTGGCTATAGACTCTATAGCCAGCGTAGGCAAGACAAAAATCCAATGGAAAACGGACTGTGGAGTCGCTACCTCAACGTCGGTCAATGGCAGACAGTCTATCAGTCTGTCTGTGTGTGTGTGGTTGTCGGTAATGCAACACAACGTTCCAAGTGTACAAAAAGATGTGCAATTGCCATCGTCAGTTTGTAGATGGGTCAAAGGTCAAGGTCACAGGAATTTTCGGAAATTCGCTTATCGATTGAGAGATAGGACCATAAATCGGGAAGATCGCTAAAACGTTCACAGTTTTCATTTAATCACGTTGCCAATTATTTTACGTATTGGGCCTACTTATATCTATATGCGGTGTTTCAACTTTGCTAATCGCCCGAATATTTTTCCGATAACAAAATAGTATTTGGGCGCGAAGACTACATTGATCAAGGTCACATCTAAGGTCAAAGTCACAGCAAGGCCAAGGTCAGGCAACCAAGGTCAAAGTCACAGCAAGGCCAAGGTCAAAGTCACAGCAAGGTCAAGGTCACGAAACATGCTTTCCCGCATAACTCCGTTAATATTGGGTCTAGAGATCCGATGTTTATTTGAGAGTATTCTTCAGATAGAAGCGGAAGTGCATTTTTGGCTCAGATATTTCCGCATTTGTCAGGCTAGGCTGTGGTGGACGATGTAGCTCAAAGGTCCAGGCTCAAAGTCAGAATTGAAATTTGCTTAACCATTCAAAAATCGTGAAAACAATCGTGAAAATCGCCATAACGCTCACAGTTTTCAGCTTTTGCAGCAAATTTATAAAATGTAACATGGAACCCCATGAGAGCCTTTTGGCGGGAAAATGACCTCCGCAATTTATCATCGATCAAGGTCACGTATCAGATATCAACGTCACAGCAAGGTCAAAGTCACACCAAGGTCAAGGTCACGAAAAATGTTTTCCAGCGCAACTCCGTCAATATTGTTTTTAGAGAAATACTGTGTCTTTTTTCAGAGTATTCTTCAAAGGGCCAGAAAAGCATTCTTGGGTGAGATTTTCGGGATACTGAAATCTTTTCGAGTAATTGGCCAGTGATAATGTTACGAGCGTAACTTGTCAGGATGGCCGAAAGTAATATATTTTAAATGGACAAGAAATAAGCTAATAAAAAAAAACTATTGACAAAGATAATCTCAGTCTCCAACCATGGGCGGCATTTATTCAAATCTTCTTCTGAAGGCAGGTACAATGCGAATATAAAAGTAAACAAATCTGTATGTACACCGGACCCCTAGTCTGGTATAGACTAATCAAAATGATAATAATACACACTGGTACAATGAGATAGACCTCTACCTAATGACTGACACCAAAAATGTGCCCCTACCCCTAGGCAGTGCCAGTAGTCTATGCTATCAATCTGAGTCTTAAAACAACAGACTAATCACACAGATGCTAGTTGGGATATGCAAGGGTTAGGTTAGTTAGGTGGGTGAAATTCTATCCAGTGGAGTGGGAGGCCAGGAAACATCAACAGAGGTTGTCATCGACATCGTATCATCGGGTCATCGGGTTCACGCATCGTCAAATCACCTGGGTCATCGTGGTCATCGGCATCGTGGTATGGTGGTTAATAAGAAATGGGGGGGGGGGGGGCGGGGATGTGGATGGGGCACTAACCGACTGGGTCAACGGTCCCAAGACTAAGCTCTGACTTCTACATCTAAACCTCTGAATCTGAATGCCTCTGAATGCGAATCTGAAATGCCTAAACTCCCAGCCGGCGTCTCCTCTTATACCCCTCTCACCGGAAGACGCACCCAGAAATAATGCACTTCTTTTTTTTCGTTTCTCATTAATTTAAGGGTCTAAAGTATGCAATGCAGGTTGCTGGCTTACATTAAAATATTAACGAAATATCAGACAAAGTAAAGAAGATCAGAAACCAGTGTATTATACATAAATGTGCGTTATGTTGGCAGCGAGGTTACAAAACGTTGGTAATTAACGTTGCAAGCGCCACCTACCCCACCCGGTCGCAATAGTGATCAACCTGCTTTACCCCTCTGCCACAAAAAAAATTGAAATATGCATCCAAAATAGACAACCATGGCATAGCCTATATGGAGGCTATTTATTTCTTGATTATTGATATTTCGTTATACACATGAGTACAGGAGCTACAACTTGAGTATAGAGGTCATGTTGCGGTCTTAGATGGACACATCCACTGGACAGAACCTCAGTTCTGACAGGCCCTCTGCGCGGGTCAGTAGTAGCCACGGATAATCTCACTTTAAGGGATTAAGTTGGCACTTGGGCCTTAACCTAAACCGCATGCATATTACATCCATTGTTATCCTATCCTCAACAACCGTTAATGCTGTTTATATGTAATTATATTGTAATTACAAGTACACATATGACGAGAATCAGTTAGACATTGAGCGTTATCGCATACCAACATGGGTGTTCACCTTATTATTATACACTGTACTGACGATCATAGCGAGGTTTATTCATGATTGACAACAAGGAGTGCATGGCCAGGGAATGGTTCTCGGGATGTGTAGCACGAGTCACGTGACCTGAATTTGTCAGTCGTCTTGAAGTGCTCGCACCAGTTGATCCCAGAAGATAAGCTGAGCGTCTCTGTCCTGGTCCCACTTCATGTACGTCTTGGACTCCAATAATCGTGACAACGTCTTGCTCACGCCAGCCGCGGGCAAGTCTCGCAGGATAACGAGAACGAGCACATCCAGACCTTCCGATATGTATTTCATGCGCGCCATCTGCATCTCAAATGAACATCACGAACTCTCGAGGAAATCCGGTGACAGCACTACCAGCGTCTTCCGGCTGGCCTCAATGCTGTTGACGATCTGATCTTGGATGTTGTGTCCCGCGTTGAAGTCCCTGTAGTGGATGCACAGCTTCAGGCCATGTACGTCCTCCAGTTGTACCCTCAGTGTGTCGTGAACCCAGCCACGGTCCTCAGAATTATAAATCACAAAGGCATCGTTTTCGAAATTCTCGACTCTGGCGTTGTTCCTGTATTTACCCCACGCCCGCCTGGCCGCGTACAAGTAAAACCGAATCCGCCATCGTTTCTTGTACACCAGGAAGACTAGGCAGGACAGCAGAATTCCACCTCCGCATCCCAGGGCAGAGGATACCGCTATGTGTGTGTATGAAGGGTGACAATGGGCTTCACGAACCTCCAGGTCTACATTTTCAATCGGGATTCTTCCGGTCAAAGGGTGACTGCAGTAGTAATTGTTGCGACCTACAAGTACCCCAGGCACAGTCTGAACCCAGTGAACAAATTCCAAATGTAAACATGAACAAGAGAGAAGATTTCCTGTGAGATCTACGCTCAAGTGATGATCTACAATCTTTGTCATTATTGCTGTACCGAGAGCTACTATGTCGTTGTCTCGAGCATTTAGCTCATGAAGAGAGGGCGGAGCACCGATGAGAAATTCTAAAGTTGTCAAAGCGTTGTTGCTCAGATTGAGCGACTCTAGATTGATTAGCGAGTCAAAGACACCGCTATGAATGGCGGTGAGGCCATTATCAGCAAGATCCAGACTCCGTATCTTCGTCAGACCTTCAAACAAAGAGGTTGCGGCCTCATTCCCAAGGCTGATGTTATTGCCTCCCAGGAGTAGGATTTCAACCCCATGGAAACCTCTCAGCATCTTGTAATTGTTAAGATTAAGTGCATTGTACTGTAGGTTGAGATATTTTACATTTCCAAAGCCCAGAGCCGTGATATTGAATGGATTAAGATAGCCGCCGAAGCTTCCATAAGACATGTCTAAATACTTTACCTCATTGCCCCAAACACAGTATGTGATGTCATTTTTGAAATGGTTGAGATTGGAAACTTGCGCACTGTGGTGGAATGACAGGAATTCTAACCTCGGAGGTACAGGCATCTGTATCCCATTAACACAACCAGGGTATTCGGCGATAACACTGTTAATGGTTGGCGCGAGTCGGCAGGGAATCGTCGTGAGGTTGGCGCAGAAACACCCTATGAGTTGGCATGCAATTTTAGACCAGCTGAGCGAATGGTCAAAAGGACACCCCTTCGGCAGAGCATCCACCACACTTCGTTTCTTGCGGGAATGGTTCAGGGTCTTCTTGCTGTAATACGTATGCCTTTGCTGATAACCGCTTTGCCGTCCTGTATGTTCTCCGACCCGGATCCGCTGTTCTTCAACATGATCATATCTATGGGCAAGGTCCGTAGCGGTTATGACGTCATGATAGTTCACATGACGCCATGCATCCATTTCCACTTTTCGCTTCCGCCGGAGTCGGTTGTTCTCTGTGGGGACGCCGACGTTTGCAAAGTCGCTTATGTCGACATGACGTAACGCTGGGTGAAGCACAACGTCTAGAACTATACATTGGAGGTCGTCATCATCCGCAGCCAAGATGTTATTAGTGAATGTGAATACCTCAAGGCGAGGCAGGAACTCGATTAGTCCCGGACTGTAGGCCACGAAGCCATTTTCACTCATATCCCACAGCTTTAAAGGAAATTTAGACAACGCCCGAAGGAGATCTTTCATTACTATTCTCCTATTGTCGCCATATGGACGCTGGAAGTTTCTTAAACGAAGTTGCTCGATAGGAAGATGCGGAAAGTGTTCAAACAAGGTCAGCAGTTGCGTGAAGTAGAATCTACGACTGTGGGATAAGTCCAGTTTCGTCAAGGCTACGAGTGGTGCGAATACTTCAGGCTTTGCTTCGACCAGGATCACGTTAATTGATAACGATATCAGCGAGTCTAACCCAGTAAACAGACCTGCATTAAGCAGGTAGTTATAATCATACTGTAGACTTCGGGGGTCGGGTTGGGCGACAGTCAACTCCTCCAAATCGGGAAGATGGGAAAATGTCAACGTATCGAAGGGGAAATGCGGCGCGATTAGTGTGAGTCTCGTTGTGTTCGCGGACACCTGCGCGAGTTGCTTCTGGACATCTTCACTGTTGACAGCTTCACACTTGACTTCCCACGTGATGTTGACGTCATCGCCACGCGGTCGACACGCGCAACCTGTCGGACAGGTGGCCGTGCTTGGCTCTAAGATCACCTGGCTTTGCGCAATATTGAAAGCTATGGGCGCAGTTACTATGACAACCGTCACTAATTTTTCCCATAAGAGAGACGTCATCCTGTTTGTGATGGCAATTGTTCATAAATGTTCATGTACACCCAGATCTGAAGTGAAGTCTGATGGGAAGTCACACTCGATCTTGTCTGGTTCCAGGGCGCTCCTGTTGATGCAAGAAAATTCACACGAATTACTTCACAGACGGCATGCAATGGACAACTGAGCAATCCAGCTTTTGTACCTTTTGTGATGGAACAGAATGGGTTATGATGGTGTTTTAAGCCACCCTTGTAAACACATGGGCACACACGGGTCTGGATTGACCTCCTGGAACATGATAAGATGAATGGTATGTAAAGCGATCGCCAGTCATGCACCGTGCAGGAGCGAGGATTGCTGTTTTGGAACACTTTAGTGGTAAAATAAGTGTGGGAGACTGAACCCTCCCCCCACTTCATACCAGACCAGTCATCACGCCATATATCACGTACGTCAAGGCGCCATAATGTCCATCTTGGTAATGGCAGTTTTATTTTATTTTAAGTCGTATTCCCAATTATACAAAGAGGGTATATAAACACCACCGTGACAGAAATATGTACTATACTGTGGAATTATGTGCATTATTGCCGAATTGTGGACAGACACATTAAGAACAGTGAACAGGAATACGGTTTGTAAAACTGACGACAAAACAACACGCTTGTAAATATGATTTTGTCAACATGATTCAACGAATTGAAACCCCTTCTAGCAAGCGCGTAATTGTCCAGTATTTACTATACAAAGTTGCCATAAACTGTATGATATCATCAGATACAACTCTACACAGGTGGGCTTTAAACAGGTGTCGTTAAGAACAAGTAGACGCGGGCATGTACGGGTTCACAGAATGCGAAGTTGTAAAACGTGGACTGGCTCTGCTTGCTAAACACTACATGTACTTTTACAAATGTCAAGCCTCTCCATCCGTTCAGATTAGACTTCATTAAAGGTAACACAGTGACATCATACTTAATGTGCTTATTTCTTCAGTAGCGTGACGTTGTGGACCCATTGACATGTTGTGTTTCTGTACAACGTTGTTGAGCCAACAATTGTTTTTACAAACAATATGCACTGTGCCATATACCAACGGTATCAAACAGGGTCAGAGCCAACACATTCCGTTATTTCACCCTCATATCGGTTTGCGCAATGTTATAAGACTTATAATTTACTTTATAAATGTCCTATTTTCATCAGTATATCCATGAGCTGTGAATATTAAAGAGAGTATGTTTTAAAATTACGATTGTGATTAAAAGTTGGCTCCACCCGCCCTGCCACTTGACTATTCGCAGAAACACATGCTTACCCACGGTTGGTTTTGCGGTACTCCGGCGGCCGGTCTCCAGGGGCTGCCACTGCACTCCACATGCTACCAAACAGCGAAATAAATTCCTCTCTTCTGGTTGCTTACAAGTAACCAGGCGTGACAGGGCCACGGCGATGACATAACAAGTACGTATATCACCATTACCTCACGGCCTGTTGCAGATATCTCAAAGGGATCATCACCTTGCCTTGGCACCACAACGGTTGCTCGAGATTTCAACACTTTCACATGATAACAGTGAACATTAAATATCCTACAATTTATGTGGAGTCGACCGTATATCACATTAGTTTTATAGCTTATATGAAGACACTCTTTGTTATCAATGTATTCTGAACGAAAATTAAGATTAATATATAAAATAATGAATGAAGATAATTTAAATTTAATTTGCTAAATAGAGAAAATCTACCAAATTTAAGTGCTTAAGTGTCCTTGGCATGAATGGACAATTGTTTTGTTACAAATCCCAGGACCAATTGACTTGCGGTATTGTGGCACTGAACACTGCATCACGAAGCACCCAATACTTATATGAAGCTGGGTCTATCTGTCCTTGACTATGGACAGGGCTGGGTCTATGTATCCTTATCCATAGACATAGCTGGGTCTATCTGCCCTTATCCATAGACAGAGCTAAGTCAATCTGTCTTTATCTATGGACAAATCGAGCTAGGCCTATCTGTCTTTGTCTATAAACAGGGCTGAGTCTATCTGTCCTTATCCATAGACAGAGCTTGTCTGTCCTTGTCTATAGACAGACAGAACTAGGTCTATCTGTCCTTGTCTATAGACAGAGCTAGGTCTATCTGTTATTATCTGTAAACAGAGTTGGGTCCATCTGTCCTTGTCTTCAGACAGAGCTGGCTCTATCCGTCCTTGTCCATGGACAAAGTTAGGATTATCTGTCCTTATCTATAGAAAGAGCTGGGTCGATCTGTCCTTGTCTATAGATAGACAGAGCTAGGTCTATCTGGCCTTATCTATAGACAGAGATGGGTCTATTTGTCCTTGTCTATAGACATAACTAGGTCTATCTGTCATTATCTATAGACAGAGCTGGGTCTGTCTGTCCTTGTCTACAGACAGGCAGAGCTAGGTTCTATATGTCCTTGTCTATAGACAGAGCTGGGTCTACCTGTCCTTTTCCATAGACAGGGCTGAGTCTATCTGTCAGTGTCTATAGACAGACAGAGTTAGGTATATCTGTCCTTGTCTAGGGACAAACCCAGGTCTATCTATCCTGATTGTCGGTCAATAGTACTTGCGCTAATGTTTTTTGCTGACTTTTATATACCGACGGTAAATAAAACTGCATTTTTTTTTAAATCTTATCTTATCTTATCTATAGACAGAACTAGGCCTATCTGTTCTTGTATATTGACAGAGCTGGCTCTATCTGTCATTGTCTATGGACATAGCTGGGTCGTGCTGTCCTTATCTATAGACAGAGCTGGGTCTATCTGTCCTTGTCTATAGACAGGGCTAGGTGTATGTGTCCTTATCTATAGACAGACAGAGCTGGCTCTATCTGTCATTGTCTATGGACATAGCTGGGTCGTGCTGTCCTTATCTATAGACAGAGCTGGGTCTATCTGTCCTTGTCTATAGACAGGGCTAGGTGTATGTGTCCTTATCTATAGACAGACAGAGCTGGCTCTATCTGTCATTGTCTATGGACATAGCTGGGTCGTGCTGTCCTTATCTATAGACAGAGCTGGGTCTATCTGTCCTTGTCTATAGACAGGGCTAGGTGTATGTGTCCTTATCTATGGACAGACAGAGCTGGGTATATCTTACCTGGGCTACCAGAGCCGGTTTAGTGTCTTGATGTTGGCTGGATGACTATGGTGTTTGAAAGTACCTTAGGTCTATATTCAGCCCATGACAACATGCCCCCCCTCCCCATGTCCCTTGACCCACGTAGATCGGTAATTCCGTGCTAAGCTAAGGGGACACCTGGTCATATGTATATTCAACCCATGACAATGTGTCCCCCAATAACTAGTGCCCTCCTCCGCGCGTATACCCGAACTGCAAGGGGGACACGCTGTCATCTGGGACGGCGGGTCATGTTACAACGGCATAGTGGGGTGTGACATATATATAACCGCAAAAGTCAGTAGCAGCACAGAATGGCGGAATAGAACAAGTAGTTGCAGTGGCTTATAGTCTTATATGCGCAGACACATCTTAGGTAATTGCCTTGCGCTTTGTAATTTGCTATCAGAACCAGTTATCAGTTATAACAGCCGGTTATAACCAGTTAAGATAATTATACATGCCTGTCAGTATATTACTTTCGGGATTTCCTCCGCTGGTTGACACAAACCATACGCGGCCAGTAGTCCGGGATAACCCTATGCGTGGCCCAGGGACGCATTAACTGTGCGCTTTGTAAGCGCGTCATCTGATATATTTATGAAATATAATTCGCTAGGGTTATTTTAATCTATTCTATGCTGACGATTCCTTTCGTTCATAAGTGAATCGGTAGTGCCTGGTTAATGAAAACATAAGGGACTGGTGGAACCAATGAAGTTAAATTTGAACGATTGACAGAGGTTCGCGGAGAATTACAACAGATACATCCAATTTGGCCCCTAGTAAATATGGCTTCCTGCCTCGGGCGACAGTATCTAGACCTTGTCAGCCTTAATTGTGTAATAAGCGGGCAACAACAACAAAATTTGCGTAATTATTGCGTGAAGGGTTCTCAGATGGCCTGGTTTACTACCTTCACGCACGTAAGTACTTATCGGCCTTACCAGCTAGACTTTTTGGATCCTTTTGACTAACCCCTGCAGTATGCAATTAGGCGCATGTGTTCACAACTGTGAAGTGAAGAGCAAACGGCATTGATTCTCGGCAAGTCTCCAAACATATCGTTAATGGACAATGAGGGCAATGTTTTTTAAGCTTTTGTGCCGGTGTTAGGCAAGTCCTCGCATATTAAAGCGGGCTCCCAACCTGATATAATCGCGATCTGCACCGAAAGTTTCATAATAAAATTATATTTGCGAGTGTTAACGCTTCGTTTAGGCGGTTTAAGGCAACCCGCCCCAATCAATGTCGAGCAGCGCGCCATTTTGCCGGAGCAGGTGACGTATACTGTGATCCTTCATGTGGAGCCGCCTGACGCTATAACTTGAAGCTATCTCGTGGAGGGAACTCTTCACAGTGGAGGTACCCTTCAGGGGAAACGGGAAAAGGGATTTACGTATGAGTGGCGGCAGTTCCAAGCCGCGCAGTAGATCATGATCTTAGTGTTTCATGGATAATTGAATCCAAACGAATTCATATACGTGTTGCGACGATTGTCTCCGTAAAAAACCATGATTGGAGTTATTTATATTAGCATTGATCACGTGCTGCCTGGTTAAGCGGCGAAATCGTGGCTGGCGGTTACTTCTAAATTTTATTGTGAGCTATAGACAGGACGGAAGATTCTGTAATTTGTAGGCTGGGCACTTATTATATGGTTGGGTAAAGCAGCGTTAGAGGCCAGGCTGGTGGCTTCCTTTAACATACCCTGAAGTACTTTTGACCAGACCCGCCAACTTTTGCAGCTTTGTTAGGGCGTTGTTGTTAAATTGTATGTTTCTCATGGCTCTAGTCATCAAAAACTAGGTTGGTCGGTCGGGGGGAAAAGTAAAAGAGAGAATAGAAAGTCAATACTGATGATGAAGTGCCCACATCGTGCATCGTATCGCACGGACTTTAAGCTACGTGGACCCACACCGCGACACGTGGCGTGGATAGTGAAGTCGGTGAACAGCCTAACAGCCAGTCGTGATCCCGTTTTTTCTGGTCAGTCGCCTCGCCGGAGAGTCGGTCGCAAAAGGGTAATACAAATATCCTTTTTATGCTCAAGTCGGGGCCGTAAACGTCTCTCGGTCGAGACATACATACATAATAACGCCGCCTAAGTACGACTCCAGTGTACGCACTCGCCGTGACGGGGCACGACATGCATGTGCGTCTTGTTTCGCTCAGTGGTATCACTTGGCGGTCCACACGGCGACTCCCCGGGCCATACGGATTGCACTGACATTGTCGGAGTAGCACGCGGTGTTGTGTCTATAGCACGCACATTTTTATTTGGTGCCATGAACCATTATGAAGTCGATTTTGCGTCCTTTGTCTGTGTGTGTTCGGTGTGTCTGTCTGTCGGTCTGTCTCTGTGTGTCTCTGTGTGTGGGTGTCTGTCTGAAACGCAACGCAAATTTACAAAAATATGCCAAGTTCGTAGAAAGGCTATGTAGGTCAAAGGTCAAGGTCACAGGAATTTTCTGAAATTCGCTTATTCATAGAAAGATAAGACCCAAAATCGGGAAGATCGCTATAACGTTCACAGTTTTCATTTAATCACACTCACAATTCTTTTACGTATTAGGCCTACAGATACGTTGCATGGGGTGTTTCAACGTTGCAAATCGCCAAGCTAGTATTTCTATCACAAATTCATGGGACAGTAGTAGAGCAAATTGGGCCGGAAAAAGTCCTTCTCAATTTCTCCATAACGGGGGCAAATCAGACAAACGACACTTGGACGCGAATGACTATATTGATCGAGCTTTTGCATCCTAGGTTAAAGTCACGGCAAGACCAAGGTCACGCATCTAAGGTCAAAGTCAAAGCAAGGTTAAGGTCACGAAACATGCTTTCCCGCACACTCTGTTAATATTGGGTCTAGAGATCCGCTGTTTGTTTGAGAATATTTTTATTTTTTTTTGGCTCAGATTTTTCCGAATACGTCAGGCTAAGCGTTGGTGGGCGATGTAGGTCAGAGGTTAAGGTTCAAGGTCAGAATTGAAATTTGCTTAACCATTGAAAGATAGGACCAACAATCGTGAAAGTCGCTATAACGTTCACAGTTTTTAGTTAATCACGCTGAACATTGTTTCACGTATCAGGCTTATAGGTATATGGTTTTAAAAATCGCCGGCATATTTTTTCTCCAAAACAATGAAAAGTAGAGCATTGTGACGGAAGAATGACCGGCTCCATTTATCAAAGCAACAAGTGAGACAAACGACATCTTGCGTAGCATATTACACTAGTTTTTAGGCGCGGATAGCGATATCGATCAAGGTCACGTATCAAATGTCAACGTTACAGCATAGTCAAAGTCACGAAAAATGTTTTCCAGCGTCAATATTGGGTTTAGAGAGCTACTGTTTCTTTGAGAGTATTTCCGGATACTGAAACTTTTTTGAATAATTGGCCAGTGGCATTTCATTGTCGTTAAAACTGTAAAAAATTGTTGTGACTAAATGGATGCAGGTAGATGATCCATATGCGGTGGAGTATGTACCAATGTTTGTGACATCATGGGTGGCAAATGGCATTGAAATCAAATCTGCATAATCTTTACCCTTGACATGGCCAATCCAATTATGAAGCCTCGATACGCCAACTAACTGGCAGCGCTGCGACGTATCGTGCCTTTAACACGGTCGATACTACATGTACAGAGTCGCAGGCGGTCTTAAAATGTTTAAGCTGCATTTAACCCCCGATTTTCTTCTTCTTTCGCAAACTATGCTTAACGGTGTCGTACATATTGTCCCCCCCTCCCTTGATGGTATGTTCCGCCCTCCCCCATCCGGTCGCAAGATTGATAAACATGCTTTACCCCTCTTCCACAAAAACATGAAACATGCATCCCAATAGACAACCATGGCACAGCATATATGGAGGCTATTTATTTCTTGATTATTGCTATTTCGTTATACACATGAGTACAGGAGCTACAACTTGAGTGTAGAGATAATGTTGCGGTCTCAGATGGATACATCCGCTGGACAGAACCCCGGTTCTGACAGGACCTCTGCGCCGGTCAGTAGTAGCCACGGATACTCTCACTTTAAGGGATTACGTTGGCACTTGGGCCTTAACCTAAACCGCATGCATATTACATTCATTGTTATCCTATCCTCAACAACCGTTAATGCTGTTTATATGTAATTATATTGTAATTACAAATACACATATGACGAAAATCAGTTGAACGTGAAGCGTTATCGTATACGAACACGGGAGTTCATCTTATTATTATACACTGTACTGACGATCATAGCGAGGTTCATTTATACATGACAACAACCAGTGCATGGCCAGGAATAGTTCTCTTGATGTGTAGCACGAGTCACAGGACCTGAACTTGTCAGTCCTCTTGAAGTGCTCGCACCAGTTGATCCCAGAAGATAAGCTGGGCGTCTCTGTCCTCGTCCCACTTCATGTACGTCTTGGACTCCAATAATCGTGACAACGTCTTATTCACGCCAGCCACGGGAAAGTCTCGCAGGATAACGAGAACGAGCACGTCCAGACCTTCCGAGATGTATTTCATTCGTGCCATCTGCATCTCAAATGAACACCACGAACTCTCGAGGAAAGCCGGCGATAGCACTACCAGCGTCTTCCGGCTGGAATCAATGCTGTTGACGACCTGATCTTCGATGTTGTGTCCCGGGATGAAGTCTCTGTAGTGGATGCGCAGCTTTAACTCATGTACTTCCTCCAGTTGGACCCTCAGTGTGTCATGAACCCAGGCACGGTCCTCAGAATTATAAATCACAAAGGCATCGTTTTCAAAATTCTGGAATCTGGCGTTGTTCCTGTATTTACCCCACGCCCGCCTGGCCGCGTACAAGTAAAACCGAATCCGCCATCGTCTCTTGTACACCAGGAGGACTAGGCAGGATAGCAGAATCCCACCTCCGCACCCCAGAAAAGAAGATACCGCTATGTTTGTGTATGAAGGGTGACAATGGGCTTCAAGGACCTCCAGGTCCACATTTTGAATGAAGACTCTTCCGGTCAAAGGGTGACTGCAGTAATAATTGTTGCGACCTACAAGTACCCCAGACACAGTCTGAACCCAGTGAACAAATTCCAGGCGTTGTTGCTCAGATTGAGCGACTCTAGATTGATTAGCGAGTCAAAGACACCGCTATGAATAGCGGTGATGCCATTATCAGCAAGATCCAGAGTCCGTATCTTCGTCAGACCTTCAAACAGAGCAGTTGCGGCTTCAGTCACAAGGCTGATGTTATTGCCTCCCAGGAGAAGGATTTCAACCCCATGGAAACCTCTCAGCATCTTGTAATTGTTAATATTAAGTGCATTGTACTGTAGGTTGAGATATTTTACATTTCCAAAGCCCAGGAACGTGACATTGAATGGATTAAGATAGCCGCCGAGGCTTACATAAGACACGTCTAAATAGTTCACCTGATTGCTTCCGACACAGAATGTGATGTCATTCTGGAACTTGTCGAGATTGGAAAATTGCGAATTGCGGCGTATTGAGAGGAATTCTAATTTCGGGGATAAAGGTATCTGCATACCGTCATGGCAACCAGGGTATTCAGCGATAACACTGGCGAAAGTTGGAGCGAGTCGGCAGGGAATCGTTGTGAGGTTGGCGCATAAACAGCCCATGAGTTGGCATATAATGTTAGACCAGCTGAGCAAATGGTCAAATAGACACCCCTTCGGCAGAGCATCCAACACACTTCGTTTCTTGCTGGAATGGTTCAGGGTCTTCTTGCTGTAATACGTATGCCTTTGCTGACAATTGCGTTGCCGTCCGGTATGTTCTTTGACCCGGATCCTCTGTCCTTCAAAATGATCATGCCCATGGGAAGGTCCGTAGCGGTAATGACTTCATGATGGTTCTCATGCCGCCATAAATTCATTTCAACTTCTTGCTTCCGCCGGTTTCGGTTGTTTTCTGTGGGGATGCTGATGTTTGCAAAGTCGCTTATGTTGAAATGACGCAACGCTGGGTGAAGCAAAATGTCCAGGCTAAGACAGTTTTGGTAAGCACGATTCACATCCAAGATGTTATGAGTGAATGTGAATACCTCAAGGCGAGGCAGGAACTCGATTAGTCCAGCAAACAGATCTGCATTAAGCAGGCGGTTATAGTCATATTGTAGACTTCGGGGGTTGGGGTGGGCGACAGTCAACTCCTCCAAATCGGGAAGATGGGAAAATGTCAACATATCGAAGGGGAAATGCGGCGCGATCAGGGTGAGTCTCGTTGTGTTCGCGGACACCTGCGCCAGTTGCTTCTGGACATCTTCACTGTTGACAGCTTCACACGTGACATCCCACGTGATGTTGACGTCATTGCCACGTGGTCGACACGCACAACCTGTCGGACAGGTGGCCGTGCTTGGCGTCAAGGTCACCATGCTTTGCGCAATATTGAAAGCTAGTGACGCAGTTACTACGACAACCGTCACTAATTTTTCCCATAGAAGAGACGTCATCCTGTCTGCGATGGCAAATTTCATAGATTTTCATGAAAATTCCGGGTCAGAACTTGCTTGTGATGAGATCATGTCAAATGCCAAGGCGCCCCTGTTGATGAAAGGAAATACACCAATTACTTCACACAGGCATGCAATAGATAACTGAGCAATGGGGCATGCACGTGAATCTCGTTTTATGTGTGCGATAACGGTTTTGTTTTCAACACATCTATTTATCTCGTTCAAAGTAGGTAATTGATGAACTTCACAGTATTGACGCACATGGATCATTTTATAAGACGATATGATTTAGCCACTTGAACTGATCAATTTTTGTTGGATCTATTTTGGCCGCGATCGATTTTATTCCTGTCTTGTCCAAATCAAGATAGCAATCATCAAAGCTTCGATAACTTATGATTAAGCATTAGTTAAATAAAGCTTTGAGTAGGAATAACACTTATAAAAATAAAAATATTTAAAAATTATATTCACTTAAATATTGCACGTGTCTATATATATAAATCCTCAATCATGTCCTTTGTATTTTAGCAAATATTTGATATCAAATAATTTGTACCCACATTTTTGTCTGAGATATATTACACGTAGATATTGATCTAAGCTTATGATTAATAAATACTTATGGTACATATTTTTAATGTGTGATTAATTCTGTTTCAATCTGTCTTTGTTTTTGGATAAGATTGGTGTTTCTTGCAAGTAAACTGTCAAGTGACCATACCAAAAAAACATTGCAAATTGTGTAAATATGAATTGTAATGGCCAACCAAATCTATATACCATAGACATTTTGATTTTGCGAATGTCCTGAATAACGTTAGTCATCATGGTAAGTAGAAAGTTGAGGATAATTATAGCCTATTGAAACGTAATGTCACTGTAATTTTAAATGTCGTAAACTGATTTTTTCAGATAATTGACAACATTATATTATACACTATAGCAACCGAGTAGAATATATGATACGGAATGATTTATTTATTACGACACACGGGAATTATCAATAAAGCAACATGTCTTGGGGCTCCTGTTATAACCGTAGTAGTCCTAAAATGTAGGAGAAAGCATTATCAGTGACAAATTGAAATTGTTTGTTAAAACGCAATACATACAATACAATACATATACAGCATTGCGCTTTCGAAATTTGCCTATTTGACTCTACATACTTGACTTACATACACATAGAGACACACAGACGCACAAACACACAATGACACACAGACACACAGACACACAAAGACACACAGACACACAAAGACATGCAGACGCACGCACGCACGCATATTACTGTTTTGGAACAATTTAGTAATAGTGTGGGAGATTGCGCCTTCACCCCACTTCTTACCAGAACAATCATCACGCTATATAAAACTCACAAACGTCTGAACGTGGGGGCTGGTCCACCTAGCCTAGAATGGTTTGAGAGGGTTCCGCTAAATAAAACCATCATTTCAGCTCCAAAATCCGCTCTGAAGGGTAACCTTTTGGCATTAATCCCCTCTACATCGCAGTCCCCTCCAGGCAGTTGGTTTGCCGCAGCCTCGCTCATATCCACTTACTATTGTTGCATGTTATTCAAACGAAATGAATTGGCTGTCCAACTAATCATGGCAAACATGTGGGTTCTACTTACCGTTTGACATCGAACATCGCTTGGTCGTTTCTCTGGGTAGAATGTGTTCACATGGGAGAATGATGCCCTGAAGAGGAAGAGCCCCAAACGCTCACCACGTGACCGTATCTGACATGGATGGCGGCCTATTGCCCCCTGTATTTGCAAAGCGGGTGTAGCGTATGGCAAGCCACTTGCGTCACAATTCTTCGAAATTAAATTAATTTTGTGCACAACTGGTAACTTCGGTCAGCTGACACATGCCCCATAACAGGTGCGCGGAGCCGGATTTGAACCACCGAGCACTACACCAGTGAGGACACATATGTTTCTATTCAGCTTAGTGTCTCTTGGTTTACAAACAGCTGGGTCTATCTATGGACAACGCTGGGTCTATATCTCCTTATCTATATTCAAGGCTACGTTTTTCTGTCCTTGTCTATATACAGGGCAGGGTCTGTTTGTTCCTCCACAACCCTTACCACCACGCCTTCTACAACCCTCACCCCCACGCCTTCCACAACCTTAACCCCCACGACTTCTACAACCCTCACTCCCATGCATTCCACAACCCTCACCGCCGCGCCTTCCACCACCCTCACCGCCACGCCTTCCACAACCCTCACTCCCATGCATTCCACGACCCTCACCACCACGCCTTCCACAACTCTCACTCCCACGCCTTCCACAACCCTCACCGCTACGCCTTCCACAACCCTCACTCATGCATTCCACAACCCTCACCGCCGCGCCTTCCACCACCCTCACCGCCACGCCTTCCACAACCCTCACTCCCATGCATTCCACGACCCTCACCACCACGCCTTCCACAACTCTCACTCCCACGCCTTCCACAACCCTCACCGCTACGCCTTCCACAACCCTCACTCATGCATTCCACAACCCTCACCGCCACGCCTTCCACAACCCTCACCGCCACGCCTTCCACAACCCTCACTCCCACGCCTTCCACAACCCTCACCACCACGCCTTCTACAACCCACACCAAGACGCGTTCTACAACTCTCACACCCACGCCTCCCACAATCCTCACCCCTACGCGTTCCGCAACACTTCCCCCCACGCCTTCCACAACTCTCACCCCTGCGCCTTACACAAGCCTCACCCCTACGGCTGCCACAACCCTCCCCCCTCCCCTCCGCCTTTGACACTCGGCCCCACGCCTTCCACCACCCTCACCCCACGCATTTGACAACCCTCAACCCCACTCTTTCTACAACTCCCACCCCCACGTCTTCCCCAACCCTCACTCCCACGCCTTCCACAACCCTCACCCCTGCGCCTTCCACAACCCTCACCCCCACGGCTGCCACAACCCTCACCCCTCGCCCCGCCTTTGGCAACTCTCACCCTCAGGCCTTCCACCACCCTCACCCCCACGCATTTGACAACCCTCACCCGCACGCCTTTCACAACTCTCACCCCGACGCCTTCCACAACTCTCACCCCCACGCCTTCCACAACCCTCATCCCAGGCCTTCCGCAGGCTGTAAATGTGCACATTGAGCCAGTCTATTTAAGTTGACACTGATCAAAGACACTTCGCACTGTCCAGTGCACGCCCCTTCGTTTGTCCCAATGGACTGTTTTTTCACAAGTAGTTTGCCAAATCACCTCTCTACTGTTTACTGTCGTTCATGATCAGAGCCAGGATTCTGTATGCGTCTTAAGTCTAAGATTTTGCCCAAAACTTAGTTTTGGTCTAAGTTTTATCTAAGTTTGCGAACGCGTATACTGCATACATCTTAAACATCTTAAGCTAGGATCTCACTTGAGAACCGTTAAAAACGTCAGATAACTTTACGGTGACTTAAGTTTTGATGTTTGACAGGATGGACCGCATTCATGCATATTGGCGTCGCAGGAGCAGGCGTGATGCGAGATTTAACATTGAGAGCCGTACCAGTCAGATTGAACCTGCCTGCCCCCGCTTGAAATAGGGGGGCGAAAAAGAAACATTCGCGAGGAATAGATCGCGCTCCATTAGCAGGAGCGGATCTATGAATTCGGAAACAGAGGTGGGTTAAAGCCCGTTTGTAAGGCGGGTTGGTTATAAGGGGGGGGGGGGTGCTAGTGGGTAAGAGGGTTGGGAAGGACGTTTCCGGGTTAACTTTAGAAGCCACCGCAGGGCGGTCCCGGCGTGCCGGATTCGGCTCTTGCTGATGACACCATCCCACCCATTGAGTCATTCTCGAGCATCGCAACGTCAACTGGAGACCTGCAAGTAGAGGAAAACAAAACTGAAAAATGAACATGCAGAAAAGACTTATTTACTTCGCCGGGGACCTGTATTTATGGTGTCGGCTGTTTGTTATGGCACAATGTCCATAACGTTTATAACAGTCTTGGCAGCGGTGGATGCGATTAATTATTCAAAAAAATAAATTAAGCTATTTATTTCTTGGGCAGATTAGGCTAAGAACTATTAAGTGTTACTTAAAGACCAAGCCAACACTGAACTTATCATGCTGAATTGCACACTGCTGACATAGGATATAAATATATGTTGGTTATTTATACTAAATTTATCAATTTATTTATACGAAGCGGCAAAGTTGCACCAAACAAACGGCGAATCTTAAATCTTATATATCCAGTTACACCGAGTCATTTATGTAACCCTGTATGTGCTGCGGGCCTGATGGCCTCATATATAGGAATAAACTTACTTACAAAATCTTCTGTGAAACTATGGAAAAAAAGCGTCACCTACGCCATGTATGATAAAAGCCGTGCTTGAGTCGGATGGCTGGCTTGACATAGGGAGCTACAAGTAGATCATATCGTGACAATGGACGTAGAGGCTAGATTGCAGCCTCCGAGGCACGTTTGGGTTTTTGGGTGAATGTTAGGGTTATTGGAGGTTAGACTGCATATTCTGAGGTATGCTTGGCAATTTGGGTCATTGTTAGTGTGAAGCTTATATTGCAATTATTCTCATACTTGGCATCGTCACCTCCTTGAACCATTCCTCTCCGCACCCACTTTCTTCAACACACTGACAATAATCATGGACCCGCGCCTGAACCTCTGGCCGATATTAAGAATTTCGGCTTACTCTTGTTTTGGTTTAGAGAGATTTTACTGTTGAAGTGAATGCGTTGTTTATTATGGAATAACAAGTACGGTTGAAACGAACACCTCGCCCATAACGGGGTAGGGGTGCGGAAAGGGTCGGGGGGGGGAGGCGGGGAGAGTTCTCCGAAAATAATACGAGAGCGGGGGCGGGGGCGGGGGGCAGGGCGGTTAACTACAAAGATGTCGGGGACAGGGGGTCCATGTACAGCGGAGAGTACAGTTTGCATTGAAAAAGGTCTCGCTCACAAAATGGAGGGGGCAAGGGGATGGCACTGGTTAACCCACCGCGCCAAAGTCACGTTTTCATCAATTTTTATGATCGAAAGTAATAACTGATCGAAAGTATGGACTATATAACCTTACGTCGTGTCGATAAGGGACGATGTCGTTGGCAGGAGTTAAGTTTTTGCCCATGGATATCGCTTGTCTCCTAGGTCTTGACGTCGCATGTCGATTTTAAGGCAGCCCCAATGTCGCATGTCGACTTAAAGGCAGCCCCAGTTTCGCATGTCAATTTAAAGGCAGCCCCAATGTCGCATGTCGATATAAAAGCAGCCCCAATGTCGCATGTCGATTTTAAGGCAGCTTCAATATCGCCTGTCGATTATAAGGCAGCTTCAATGTCGCATATCGTTTATAAGGCAGCCCTCATGTCGCTTATCGATTTTAAGGCAGCCCCAATGTTGCATGTCAATTTTAAGGCCGCCCCAATGTCGCATGTCGATTTAAAAGCAGCCCCAATATCTTATGTCGATTTAAGGGCAGCCCCAATATTGCATGTCGGTTTTAAGGCAGCCCCAATGTCGCATGTCGATTTAAAGGCAGCCCCAGTGTCGCATGTCGATTTTAAGGCAGCCCTAATGTTGCATGTCAATTTAAAGGTAGCCCCAAAATCGCATGTCGATTTAAAGGCAGCTTCAATATCGCCTGTCGATTATAAGGCAGCTTCAATGTCGCATATCGTTTATAAGGCAGCCCCAATGTCGCATGTCGATTTAAAAGCAGCCCCAATATCTCAGGTCGATTTAAGGGCAGCCCCAATATTGCATGTCGGTTTAAAGTCAGCCTCAATGTCGCATACCGATTTTAAGGCAGCCCTAATGTCGTATGTCGATTTAAAAGCACCCCCAATGTCGCATGTCGATTTAAAGGCAACCCTTATGTTGCATGTCGATTTTAAGGCAGCCCCAACATCGCATGCCGATTTAAAGGCAGCCCCAATATCGCATGTCGATTTTAAGGCTGCCTCAATGTCGCATGTTGATTTTAAGGCATACCCAATGTCGCATATCGATTGAAAGGCAGCCCCAATATCGCATGTCGATTTTAAGGCAGCCCTAATGTTGCATGTTGATATAAAGGCAGCTTCAATATCGCATTTCGATTTTAAGGCAGCTCCAATGTCGCATATCGTTTATAAGGCAGCCCTAATGTCGCTTATCGATTTTAAGGCGGCCCCAATGTTGCATGTCAATTGTAAGGCAGCCCCAATATCTCATGTTGATTCAAGGGCAGCCCCAATGTCGCATGTCGATTTTAAGGCAGCCCCAATGTCGCATGTCAATTTAAAGGCAGCCCCAATGTCGCATGTCGATATAAAAGCAGCCCCAATGTCGCATGTCGATTTAAAGGCAACCCTTATGTTGCATGTCGATTTTAAGGCAGCCCCAATATCGCATGTCGATTTTTAGGCAGCCCAAATATCTCATGTCGATTTAAGGGCAGAGCCAATATCGCATGTCGATTTAAAGGCCGCCCTAATGTCGCATGTCAATTTAAAGGCAGCCCCAATGTCGCATGCCGATATAAAAGCAGCCCCAATGTCGCATGTCGATTTTAAGGCAGCCCCAATGTCGAATGTCGATTTAAAGGCAGTCCCAATGTCCCATGTCAATTCAAAGGCAGCCCCAATGTCGCATATCGATGTTAAGGCAGCCCCAATGTCGCATATCGATTTAAAGGCAGACCTAATATCGCATGTCAATATCAAAGCAGCCCCAATGTCGCATGTCGATTTAAGGGCAGCCCCAACGTAGCATGTCGATTTTAAGGCAGCCCCAATGTCGCATATCGATTTAAGGGCAGCTCCAATGTCGCATGTCGATATAAAAGCAGCCCCATTATGGCATGTCGATTTTAAGGCAGCCCCAATATCGCATGTCGATTTTAAGGCAGCCCTAATGTCGCATGTCCATTTTAAGGCAGCCCTAATGTCGCATGTCAATTCCGAGGCAGCCCCAATGTCGCATGTCGATTTTAAGGCAGCCCCAATGTCGCGTGTCGATTTAAAGGCTGCCGCAATGTCGCATGTCAATTTAAAGGCAGCCTCAATGTCGCATATCGATGTCAAGGCAGCCCCAATGTCGCATGTTGATTTTAAGGCAGCCCCAATGTCGCATATCAATTTAAAGGCAGCCCCAATGTCGCATGTCGATATAAAAGCAGCTCCATTACGGCATGTCAATTTTAAGGCAGCCCCAATATCGCATGTCGATTTTAAGGCAGCCCTAATGTCGCATGTCGATTTTAACGCAGCCCTAATGTCGCATGTCAATTCCGAGGCAGCCCCAATGTCGCATGTCGATATTAAGGCAGTCCCAATGTCGCGTGTCGATTTAAAGGCTGCCGCAATGTCGCATGTCAATTCAAAGGCATCCTCAATGTCGCATATCGATGTTAAGGCAGCCCCAATGTCGCATGTCGATTTTAAGGCAGCCCCAATGTCGCGTGTCGATTTAAAGGCTGCCGCAATGTCGCATGTCAATTCAAAGGCAGCCTCAATGTCGCATAAAGCAGCCCCCTTATCGCATGTCGATTTTAAGGCAGCCTCAATGTCGCATGTTGATTTAAAGGCAGCCCCAATGTCGCATGTCGATTTTAAGCCAGCCCCAATGTCGCCTGTCAAGTTAAATAAAGCCCCAATGTCGCATGTCGATATAAAAGCAGCCCCAATGTCGCATGTCGATTTTAAGGCAGCCCCAATGTCGCATGTCGATTTTAAGGCAGCCCTAATGTCGCATGTCGATTTAGAAACAGCCCCAATGTCGCATGTCGATATAAAGGCATCCTTTATGCTGCATGTCGATTTTAAGGCAGCCCCAATATCGCATGCCGATTTAAAGGCAACCCGAATATCGCAAGTCGATTTTAAGGCTGCCTCAATGTCGCATGTTGATTTTAAGGCAGTCCCAATGTCGCATGTCGATTTTAAGGCAGCCCAAATATCTCATGTTGATTTAAGGGCAGCCCCAATGTCGCATGTCGATTTTAAGGCAGCCCTAATGTCGCATGTCAATTTAAAGGCAGCCCCAATGTCGCATGCCGATATAAAAGCAGTCCCAATGTCGCATATCGATGTTAAGGCAGCCCCAATGTCGCATATCGATTTAAAGGCAGACATAATATCGCATGTCGATATAAAAGCAGCCCCAATGTCGCATGTCGATTTAAGGGCAGCCCCAATGTCGCATGTCGATTTTAAGGCAGCCCCAATGTCGCATATCAATTTAAAAGCTGCCCCAATGTCGCATGTCGATATAAAAGCAGCCCCAATATGGCATGTCGATTTTAAGGCAGCCCCAATATCGCATGTCGATTTTAAGACAGCCCTAATGTCGCATGTCGATTTTAAGGCAGCCCTAATGTCGCATGTCAATTCCGAGGCGGCCCCAATGTCGCATGTTGATTTTAAGGCAGCCCCAATGTCGCGTGTCGATTTAAAGGCTGCCGCAATGTCGCATGTCAATTCAAAGGCAGCCGCAATGTCGCATATCGATGTTGAGGCAGCCCCAATGTCGCATATCAATTTAAAGGCAGCCCCAATGTCGCAGATCAATTTAAAGGCCGCCCCAATGTCGCATGTCGATATAAAAGCAGCCCCATTATGGCATGTCAATTTTAAGGCAGCCCCATTATCGCATGTCGATTTTAAGGCAGTCCTAATGTCGCATGTCAATTCCGAGGCAGCCCCAATGTCGCATGTCGATTTTAAGGCAGCCCCAATGTCGCGTGTCGATTTAAAGGCTGCCGCAATGTCGCATGTCAATTTAAAGGCAGCCCCAATGTCGCATGACGATTTAAAAACAGCCCCAATGTCGCCTCTCGATATAAAGGCATCCTTTATGCTGCATGTCGATTTTAAGGCAGCCCCAATATCGCATGCCGATGTAAAGGCAACGCGAATATCGCAAGTCCATTTTAAGGCTGCCTCAATGTCGCATGTCGATTTTAAGGCAGCCCAAATATCTCATGTCGATTTAAAGGCAGCCCCAATATCGCATGTCGATTTTAAGGCTGCCTGAATGTCGTATGTTGATTTTAAGGCATACCCAATGTCGCATGTCGATTTAAAGGCAGCCGTAATGTCCAGTTAACCCGTCAACCGAGCTCTGAGATCCATCGCCCTCCATATATCTTAAGAAACCAAAATCGAGAGCCAAATTGTAAGGACGATATTGAGGGCGAAATTATCCCCGAGATATCGCCCTCGTGTACGCGCCATCTCGTCTTCTCGCCCAATGAAACGAGAACGCGAGTTAGGGATGATCCTTTTCGGGTCTACGTAATGCAAAAAGAGAAAACGGATTCTCTAGAGTGTTACCCATGTTCGTTTTGACGTTCGAGAAAAGGTTAAAAGGTGATCGCGTGGAAGTTACCTATTTTCGTTTTACTCTTTTCAAAGGGGTAGACAGTTTCTGATGATATTTTTATAGCTTTTTCAGGTTTCAAAACGGGAATGGTAAAAGAAATTACTGAATGCTTGAATGAGCAGGATACGGTCCGTGTATGGATCCGTGTATGAACGTGACATCTATTTCCTATCTACTGAGAAACAAAAATAGGAAATAGGTAAAACTTACTTATTTCCTATTACCTGAAGTGATATAAAAAAGGGGACTTAACCAGTTACCTATTACCTGTTGCAAATAAGCAAGCACAAATAAGTAAACAGACCCTTTTTTTACCTGCTACTCGAAACCGAAATCAAGTTTACTCGCTACATTCATCTTGCCAGTCATGAATGGGTGATAGGAAATAGAAAAAAGACTTGTATCCTGCTCATTGAAGCACTCAGAGGAACCAGCCTATGACTTGCAGTCACCAAGCGGTATTTTTGCAATCATACTATTTCTTCTGTTGCCGCCATCGCCGGTTATAACGCTATTCCAGATATTATGAATTCAACCCATCGAACACCTACCGGTTCCCTCTCTTTTCCAAAAAAGCCGCCAATTCATCTGAATATTTACATAAACCCTTCACCCGCCTATATCTAACAATTAAACCGAAACCTGCATAAAATTCACTGGGCGCGAAAATTACGCCTTTTGTCGTTGATTGTAGAGATCTCGTTATTAACACGTGCCACACTTACCAAGTTATGAAGCACACAACTTGCACAATCACCCTGATTGTCGCTTTAGTACTTACTCTTTGTTGGTATTTATCATACCAAGTAATTGACTCAGAAGCTGGCTTTTAAGTACGCAATTATATCGCACAATGGGAGAACACATACACCTTCCTGAATAACATTAGAATTACAAACTTAAAAAAAAAACTTACTATTTATAATTAAATACATACATGTACAGCATGTCATTTACTAGACCCCCGCCACTCACGGATGGTACCTGTATATATACATAGCTTGCTACCTACTTATAATGAAATACTTGTCTTGTGACTGCCAGCTTAACCGTTCATGCGTCGATGCGATAAGATCAGTGACTAAGATGTCTTACTTAGATCTGTCTTTAGGAAATGTTTTAAGTATTTCGATCTCTACCTTCAGGATCCGGGCCGCATTCATAATCCCCTCATAAGTTAAGCACGAAAAGTGCATTTTCGTCTTAGCCTCACGAGCCCGCTGTGGTGGTGTTCATGATTAAGAATTGTCTTCGAGATAATGTTAGCACTTTCTTAATTCAGAAAATCCATGATAATCGCTCGACAAATCTTCCACTTAGTGCTAAGTCTAGTGGCGTAGCATAAGTGGTGATTATGAATACGGCCCCAAGTACTGATGCTGAGAGGCGAGGCTCCTGTCTGGGTTTCCGTACGACAATAGGCTCCAGTGGCTTTGTACGGGCCTTAAAGACGCCTTCATCGATCAGGTTCGTTGTATTGTCACCCACAGCGGAATATTACTGGATTAACTACATTTAATTATGAACCGAATGTGTGTAATTATATAGACACTAGCATTGTTCTCTTGCTTACCAGAATACACATCAAAACCAGCAAAATACCATAGATATTAGGCTACAACACAACACCATAAGTATTGGGCGATAGCAAAGTTCATAATGCGACCTTTCAGCCTCCTTAATGTTTTCGTACCTCTCATGGTTTGCTTGTGACCATGTTCTTAAGTTGCTCACACTGGTGAAGTGTATGGAAAGCCACTTGAATGTGTTCACCTGAGAGAATAATGCGCTGAAGAGGGAAAGCCCCAAACGCCCACCACGTGACCGTGTCGGACATGGATGGCTGCCTATTGCTACTTAATACAGATCGGATGAAGCGTATGGCGTCACATTTCTTGGAAATGAAATGAATTGGTGTTTTAGGTGGCCCATATTACTATGAAGCTGGGTCCTTGTTCATGGACAGAACTGGGTGTTATGCAATTGATAATTATTGGCTGATAAAGATGATTTCGGTATTTTGACACTGTGATCGTGTGGTCATGTGACACTGTCATCTGGCAATTCTTGGCATTAAAAATGGAGCCGGCAAAGTATAAGGACTAAATACAATCAAGAAAATGTAACACTGGTCATATCTGTCCTTATCTATACACAGAGCTAGGTTTATCTGTCCATGTCTATGAACAGGGCTGGCTATATCATATTACGCTGTGCGCATTTTAAAAAGTGTCACGACTGCATTAAACAACAGACATTTTCCTCGACACTCGCTCCGCCATTTTGGTTTATTTTTCGTTGCGAAATTCTCAAGATGGCGGAGCGAGTTTGTGTAAACTTCGAGTTATTTAAGGCATGTGTAAAAGGCCAATATTAAGTATGAAGCAACGAAAGAAAAGTGTAATACTTGTGGAATTACTTTTTATCACTTTTGATAGGAGGTAAACTGATAAGGGCAAATAGCTACATGATGCACAGACACCGCCACCAATTCCTGGTCAAATATGAGTTGCACGTCATAACTATATTACTGTTGGGATGTCCACCGCTGGGTGACACAAACCATACGCGGCCCGTAGTCTAGGGTAGGCCTACGCGTGGCCCAATGGCTCAGTAGCGGTACAATGATGAATGTGACGCCGCTGTCGACTAAACTATCTTTCTTTTAGTTCTTACGTTAGGTCGTTCTTACCCAGGTGTAAAATAACAAGGGTGAAGGTCACTCAACCGAGGCGGTTCGTTGAACGCATGGGACTGTTAAGCCGCCTACCTCGTGAAATAAAACTTTATAGCGATCGGTTGGTTGGTTGGTTATTCAGGACGCTTTAACCACTTTTGGTCATATCGCGTCAATGGGAGAAGAAAGGGAGAGTGGAGCCGTTTCCCCGGGGGTAACACCCTACTATTTACGAAGAAAGACATGGGATCTTTATCCTGCCGCCACACAGACATGGCCACAACAGGGCTCGAACCACCGACCCACGTGCCGTTAGGCTCTCAGGTGACCAGAGCACTCAATGCAAGCGCTCTAGCCCACTGAGCTGTCGCGCCGGCCCCTTGTAGCGATCGATCCCAAGGCGCCGGTTTTCGAAATCCGGATCGTTGCGTGTCCGTTGCCTTCACAAATTGCATATGTGCGGCGAAGAAACGAAAATCCAACGATAACACACGTTACCATGAAACCAAAATAGTGACATTTTGTAGGTGCAACCCAGTGGCGGAGACAAGGGGGGGGGGACCCATACCCATCAAGCAAGCCTTTATTAAGGACTATTAAACTGAGAATTTGTTCAATGTCCCTTGACAAAGATCTATTTCAAAATATAAATTGTAAGTTGATAAAGGTTTCCAGCTACTTTACAACGGTAAACCAACGTTTATTTTTTGTTTACAAACAATCTTTTGCAAGTTAAACTGAACATTCACGTTAGAAAAACATATTGAAAAACAAAGGGCAAATAGAGTAAGATTCATTTCAATGATAGTGTTTTAGTTAATAGTACCCTGTACCAGATATTCTTGTTACCACCTAAAAATTTTACAAAAAATTAATGTCCATTCGAGGTAACCATTTATAAGTGTATACGATGTTGAAATCATCAGAAAATAAATTAAGGTTATAGAAAACAACTACATGGCTGTCGATACAAGGACGCAGAGGCATATGACGGCATATCATGCTCAAACTCCTGGATCGGCACCTGGAGATGTGGGGTTCTGATTGTCAATTCAAGGGAGACGTTTTGTAACCTATTACAATGCAGGGCTGTAAGTGAACCTGAAGGCAGCGATATATTACATATTACAGACAAAAGGTGGTCCAAGAAGCTTCTCCCAAGAAGCACGGTCGCGTGCGGAACTAAACTGCAGTGTCGCTAACTGCTATCCAGGCAATATAACAGCCGTTTTACCAGCCGTTTGCCTTCTCGTGTTCAAAGACCAAGGTCTTAATTAACTATTTGACCATATACTGTTGTTGAGCTAGGAATTACTTACATAATAAATTTAACTATTTTGATTTCGACGAATATTTACGTGTAGTCGCGAGCATTATTATAATTTTTCCGTGTTGACGTAACTAACGAATGTGCTGATAACCTCAACCCAATGTGTGACGTCACGCCTTGGGCCCGAATTCGAACCCAGGAGCTATCAATCTGCGCTCTGGTGTGTAAACCATGACGCGAGGCAGGCCACGCATACTTTTTTTTAATTTAAATACAAAATTCGTATGTGAATTATGTATTTCAGACATTTCATTATGAACGTAAATGCGCGTTATTGGAATAATAAACAACCCAACAGCGTATTTTTCTCGGCAATTATCAGAATGGTGCATAATAACTGCACATATTATAACAAGTATCTCGATATAAGCAGCCAACTCGCTCAAGGTATCTTTTTCAGTTTTGGTAACGAAGGACGTTGTTGTTAAATTGTATGTTTCTTATGTCTCTAGTCATAAATAATCGAATCAGTCGGTAGAGGGAAAAAGAAGAAAGAGACAGAATCAAGCATGACTTGAGAAGGAAGACGAAGATCGGGGTTATGACGTGACGTTGATCAGCGAAGAGAAGTAGAGAGGCCTCTATGCCACATCATAATGCACCTCAACTCCGCATGACATCATCGTTAGTCGCTAGGTGGCACCAGCGGACGGGGCCAATATCACAATTTCACTTTCCATGAACTCCCATGTTAAAGTTGCATTATGTTGCGGCGTCCAAACGACTGGTTCGATTCTGGGTTCGAGGTGGGTCGGGGTAGGGGGGGTGGGGTTATCACCCCCCCTCTACTTTTATATGGTGCGCTGAACCATCTTACCATAGATAAAAAGCCAAGGTCACGGGAGGTGTTTTTCAAATTGGCTTAACCATGGAAAAACAGGGCCAAAAATCGGACAAGAAGTATTTCACGTATTGGGCCTATAGGTACCTTCTTTTGCAAGTCAACCGAATAGTTTTCTGCACAAAATTCCTAAGCTTTAACATGGAACCTATGAGGGGATTTTGGCGGAAGATGACCTCTATCTCTCCATAAAGGCAAGTGAGACAAACAAAACCTTGCGTAGAGCATGACACTACTATTTGGGCGCGGATGACGATATCGACCAAGGTTAAGTATCCAAGGTAAGGTCACATCCAGGTCATGATCACGAAACATCTTTTTAACTTAAAATTGGCTTTAGAGAGCTATTGTTTCTCTAAGAGTATTCTTCAGAGAAAGCCGGAAAAGCATTGCTACTGAAAGTTTTTCGAATCATTGGCCAATGATATTTCAGTGTCGCTAAAAGTGTAAAAAATTCGCTGTGACTACGCGAGTACAGGTTGATGACCCACATGTTGTGGAATATGTACCAATGATTGTGACGCGGTGACGAGTCGGCCTATAACTCAGTCGATGTTGCATGTGCAGAGTCGCAGGCGGTCTAAAAACGTTCAAGTTGCAACTAACCCCAGATTTTTTTTGCCCCCTACCTTGATGAAACGTCTGCCCCGTTGCAAGAATTTCGAAGCGAAACCTCCCGCACCCGGTCGCATGATTTATGAAACTCTCGGCCATAAGAATTTTTTAAATATGCATCCAAAAGGACAAACATGGCACAGTATATATGAATTAATGAGTTTCTTGTAGAAAACGGCCACCGGCCAAAGTGCATACATGATGCAATTCTCGTGTGTGTGCTCATTGTCCGTAGGCTATAGGGCAAATGTTTACAATTCAGTTACCTTTCCTAAATTTAAACATATTATCAACAAAAACAGCCAGTTGACAGAATAAAACTTTTATTTAAAAATTAAAAAAAAAAAAAAATCCAACGAAGGAAAAACTTAAATCACACGCTCTAACAGTTTGAAGATTTAAAGGCAAATAATTTAAACGCAAACCAGATAATGAAGACATGAATTTGGTTTTCTACAACCCTTAGATTACAATGAGTACAGATTCTGGCTTCATATGGTATGTTGTTGTGCCGGCCAGTCTCAACATGCAGCGAATAGCTAGAGCAACGGAAGCGTGCAAGTGCGACTTTATGGTGTCTCATTGTAACTGACATTAGACACCGCTCAGGTTCTAACATTGCCTTAAACTGACAGCATGCTTGAAGTTTACTGCTTGAACCTACGTCCGAGTTCAATTCCTGTAAGCAACAATCACTTATTGTGTGTCGAAATTGTCTCATAAATAAAGTATTGTTTCCTGCATTTGGTTCATCCATATGATTCCAAAACCATCTTTCGTTAACAGTTCTCTCACACAACTGGCCCAGGTTCTTCCCCCCTCATTTAATGACTTAAGCATATTATAGCACGCCCATGGATATCTACCTAACGACATGGCTATAATTCTTAACCAGTATTTAACAAGTCGGCTGTAATACTGTACAGCTAATGGGTAGCGCCCACGCTCTCCGAGAACTGCGGCTCCATTTGTAGCATTTTTCACTCGTAATAAAGCTCTACAGAACCTCAAGTGTACATGTTCTAAATCATGTGAAACCTCATGCGCCCATATGTCTGAACCAAAGCATATCATGGGGAATGGTGTCGAAAGCTTTGAAAAATTCTATAAAAAGACAGTAAAAGCGAACCCTTTTCTTACATAAGTATTTTTGCTCAAGTCACTTGAGTATAGAGAGTCCAGCATTTAGGTCAAGAAGAGAGGACGGGAACACCAACGAGCAATTCTAGTTGTCAGAGCGTCCTTTCTCAGATTGAGCACAGTTGCCTCAATGGTGGGTTTGTGGGGCGGGAGGGAGTGGGGGGGGGCGGCTTCACACATATGCCATATAAAGAGAGAATGTAGGAAAAGCATTTTGCAGCCAGAAAACTCAACCCGAACAACATCGGTCGATTTCGTCCACAAAATGCCACGACTGTGCGGTTTCCTCGCTTCATTCAATACTACAACTCTTTACTCACGAAATTATCACGCAATCCACTTCAAACACACCTTCAAATCGCTGCATCAAGACATTTTTCCGCCAACTTTACACGATTTTGACGGTTGGGGCGGTTTCCGCGGGTGTCTTGATGCCTGAGAGAGCGGATATTTGTGGCTCTGGACCGGGGTCTATGAAGTTTTGGACGACCGGTGAAGTAGGGGGCGGGGGCTCCACTGAATACTTGTGACCGGGTGGCGGGTCCACGCCAAAAAAAAGGGGCGGTGGGGTGGGGGGGGGGGGGGGGGGTCACGGCTCAGATGGCCTACATTTTGCATTGAAAAAACGCCATTGGTCCTCAAAGAAGTGGGGGGGGGGGGTCCCCTTCCGAGGAGAGAAAATTCCGCCCTGACCGAGCGGATTTTGGGTCGTGTTCCTAGTTCACCAAGCATTTTCAGCGCATTTGTAAATTTATGTCACAGCAATGACAATGAAAGTGACAGTGATATTGAATGGATTAAGATAGCGGCGGAGGCTTAGATAAGAAAAGTCCAGATACTTTACCTGTGTGGCTCCGAAACATAAGGTGATGTAATTTTGGTTCTGGTCGAGATTGGAAAATTGCCCATTGTGGTGTAATGACAGGAATTCTAACTTTGGGGGTAAAGGTATCTGAATCTCGTTAAGGCAACCAGGGTATTCAGGGATAAGAATGTCAATGGTTGGAGCGAGTCGGCAAGGAATCGTCGTGAGGTTGGCGCCGAAACAGTCCATGAGTTGGCATGCCATTTTAGCCCAGCTGAGCGAATGGTCAAATGGACAATCATCCAGCCGAGCATCAAACACGCTTCGTTTCTTGCGCAAATGGTGCAAGGTCTTCTTGACATAAGACATATCCGAATTTTGCTGATAATCGCTTTTCCGTCCTGTATGTTCTTCGACCCGGGCACGCTCTTCTTTAAAAGGGTCATGTTTATGAGAAAGGTCGCTAGCGGTTATGACGTCACTATGGTTCTCATGACGCCACGCATTCAATTCCACTTTTCGTTTCCGCCGGTTTCGAGAGTTCTTTGCAGAGGCCTCGATGTTTGCAAAGTCGCTGATGTCGAAATGACTTAACGCTGGGTGAAGCAGAAAATCGACAAATACGCAGAATCTGTAACCTGTCGGACAGGTGGCCGTGCTTGGCGTCAAGCTCACCTGGCTCTGCGCAATATTGAAAGCTAGTGACGTAGTTACTACGACAACCGTCACTAAATTTTCCCATAAGAGAGACGTCATTCTGTTTAGGATGGCAAGTGTTCATAGATTTTCATGAACACCCAGATCTAAACTTGATTGTGATGGGAAGACACACACGATCGTGTATCAGTGGGCTAGAGCGCTCACATTGAGTGATCTGGTCACCTGAGAGACTAACGGCGGGTGGATCGATGGTTCGAGCCCTGCTGGGGCCATGTCTGTGTGGTGGCAGGATAAAGATCCCATATCTTTCTTCGTAAAGAGTAGGGGGTTACCCCCGGGAACATGGCTCCACTCTCCCTTTCTTCTCTCATTGACGCGATATGACCAAAAGTGGTTAAAGCGTCCGGAATAACCAACCAACCAACCAGAACGCTCCTGTTGATACAAGAAAAAAAATCGCATCAATTACTTCACACACGGCATGCAATGGATAACTGAGCAATGCAGTTCTAGTATTATTTAGTTGATCGATCAGCCCGAGTAATGATGATGATTACTGTTTTTAAACCCTTTAGTAATAGCGTAGAAGATTGAACACTGACCCCACTTCATACCAGACCAGTCATCATATTATCTAATACTCACACACGGCGTCTTTCGGCTTTTGTTTACTTTTTGACGCTTTATGTTTTTCGAAAAACGAAAAAAATACACTTGACAAGTTTTTCTGTCATTTGAACCATTTAAGTTGAATATGTAGCTCTCTGACTCTCGGTGGTCAAACAAGAATTAGAATAATTTGTGTGAAATCTGAGATTTTTCGCATCCGTCATACAGCGTACGAGGACATAATTTCCCGTCAAAAATGGGAAATAAGATGGCGTCATATTGTAGGGGAGGTAGTGACTCGTATAGCTGGATAAAAAACAAATGGTCCTATCTTACTTCCGCTTTTTTTAACGTTGTACCTTATATCCATGGACAAGTATTGCCGTGCGTACCCAGTCAAACCGACGAATACGACGGTCGGGGAAAAACTATGTTCCAACATTTCTTCGCGAAAATATAACCGAAACAACCTTTCTTGACGTCAGAAGACAGAACAAGCTATATAGCATACGTAAACACTATGATTGTACGCGCACACATTATGATAAAAGCCTCAGTCCATTCCCGACTGGCGTCTAAAGAACTTTGCATGGACACCGTTGTGCCCCTAGAAAGCGGGCTTGCCTGGGGGCACTTGCGCCAAGCTGGGACCATGCTTGGCATGGAAGACACTGGTCGTGAACAATACGGTTTGTGATTGAACGTGTCGTTGATAGACGGCACTAGACATGACAATTAACAAAACCTGTCCTGCGCGTACGTGTTCAGGACTCCACCAATGCACAACAATACAAAAAGACAGGAGCTCGTTGAAAGTGAAAATAGATTGCCATCTCTTTTCACAGGCGTTACATGGCGTGTCAAGTTCGTAAGGAAAACTGAAAGACTGCTTCTCTCACGAGAATCATCCGTGTCCGCTATCACTACGAGTAGATGTATGAGGGTGAATACAAGTAGAACCCCATCCCAAGCAATTGCGTTTTGAAACTCCCTGACGACAAGGCAGAACTCTTTACGATTCAGAGTATGTAAGTTTAGGCTATAGCAAGGATAGTGTATAATAGGATGCCCAACTGTGAACTTCCCCTATGGGCCAATTGTGACAAAACAAACCGAGGCGCCTCCTGGGAAATACCGTGTTAGAATGTAAACAAAAGCACGTGGTTGAATGGTAGCGCCGTATTCTGAACGGTATCGTATCAACAGAAACGTTTATGTAAATTTAACAATAGCTTCAAGATCCTCGTAGGGTGTGGATTTTGTAGAAGCTTTGTCTTTGGTGGGGTTACCGAGCTGCACCGGGGGTCTTGGGTGGGGGACGGGTGCCAGGGGTGGGGGAGGGGGGGGGGGGATAAGATATCGTTCTGATTGTGATTTTGTGCGACCGGTTTTGATGGGGCGGGAAAGCCGGGATCGGTAAAATCTGGTAGGGCAGAAATTTGGGTGCAGAGGCCGTCGTGCATCTTTATCACCTCCTCCCTGTGAGGGTTGCTGGCGGTGGGGTGTTGGGGGAACGGCGAAGGGGGGGGGGGCGGTGGCTTTGCTATTCTTGAGTTATGTACTAGTACCCGCGGCGGTCCTGCAATGTATTGTACTCTTGCGGTAAAAGAACCAAATTTGGTACACTTGTAGAGTTTGAGGTAGGGAAAAATTGGACTATGGATTCAGGTCAGATATTTCAAAATGGCCGCCATTTTTCAAGATGCCCGCCAATATATATATTTTTTTTTAAATAGCAAAAAGTCCAAGAAATTTATTTTTTAGCACACTTTTGAAGTTTGACCAGCTGAACGTAAAACCAACGTAAAGCAAGAATTTGTTGGAATAATTCAAAATTGCCTATATTTTTCAAAAAGAATCAAATCTTTCGAACAAAATCAGACAATTGCAAATAACTTGATGTTTTCAAGTTATAACAGGAAAATATTGTAAAATTGAATACTGTAATAACTGTGACAAAGTAAGAAATAAACAAGTGATTTGCTCTAGGTATTCACATTTAATTGATCACATAAACATTCAAACACAGATGTACAGTCTCAGTAAATTGAAGTCTCTGGTCATGTACACTACATATTGCCTTGTACATATCATCTCATTGTTAAATGCGCTTTAGTCTAAACTATTTATTCTTGCATGCTAACAAATAGTTCTAATTAAGCTGTTGGAACATAACTGTGTGAGAACATTTCAGCAATTGACAGAACTATACATCAATGATGACATCACATTTTGTCCGGTGATAAAAATTGTTATATGCCATATAGTGTACAGTATCAAGTTATGACAATAAACAGCAATTAGTCCATATACCCATATTTATATATACTTATGTTATATTATTTATATTATCCATTGTAAATATGACACACAACATCAGACATAATTGATTGCTTAACCTAGGAATGTTAATGTCAGTATATTGATGGTTTTATTTTACAATACAGTTCATACAATAAAATCAGTTTTTATATGATTTATATAATATAAAATGCTTTGAAATACTAATGCTGACAATGTTAAGTTATATTCATCACCAAAATGTTGGCACTGTCATCTCAGGCTTTACTTCATAAATATTTTTGAATATGGAGTCCTTAAGCAGAGTTTGAGCAGACCACACAGCTCTTGTGAAGACACTTGCTGTCCCTTTTCAGCAGATCCTCACGCTGCAGACTGATTACCCATTTACCTGAAATATAAGGTAAATAACAAGTTACCAACAAATACCAGTAATACAGTGGTCTGTATATTATACAACCTTCCGCTACACCACCTTTAAAATGAATTAAATGTATTTCAGAAATCTAGGGTTTCCACTGTCTGCCCTGGTACGAGAAGGAGGGGGGGGGGGCAAGGGGAATGGAGTAGTAAATAAACGACCATCGTGATCAAGGGTTTTCATTAATCGTGAACTAGAAATCTTAATATTAAATAACCATGGAATGGGAAATCGCTAATTTATATCATGTATCTATCCGTCCCATGTATACTGGGAGTTATCCTTTTTAATTCATTGTCACCTGGGTGATCTGGCAACACAACCTCCCTGTACTCCCCGGCAGCTAGTAGCCCTGGTAGCCCCACCCGCATGTATACTGGGAGTTATCCTTTTTAATTCATTGTCACCTGGGTGATCTGGCAACACAACCTCCCTGTACTCCCCGGCAGCTAGTAGCCCTGGTAGCCCCACTCGCCTTTTGGATCTGCCAATGAAAACCAATTAGGAAGTGGGATAATTAGCTAGTTAACTTTTTGGTCAATCAGTTAATAGTGACTACTTGTTTGTATGTTCCCTTACTGGGCCTTAGTCTGAAACTGCTTGGAACAATGGCCTGGTTATGTCTCCCAGGCTAGCCATCGTATAGCCTGAATGTGCAGACGTTACAGTTTGACAGTCTGATGCAAGTGTCAAGACTGTACCGTCTGAACATTCAGGCTAGCCATCGTAGTGAGTCACATCTCTCTTTATCGCTCAGGTAGCAGACACTTGCCGGCAAAGTTTACACCAACATGAAAGCAAATAACCTGTTACAGAATTTCAAACATTTGCTTACCCCTCTTGGTCCTTCGAAAATCCCCAAAATCCAGATGCTGGCTTCTTTACTGGGCAATTTGTACATCAATTGTTGGCACGAAGCTGCCCGCCGGTCTTCCAGCTGCTCGCCGACATGTTGACATTTCTAACACGGTCTCTCATAGATGGCGCTGCGAACGGCGTATCACCGGGCGAAATGCAGAGTTGGCTATCCTATTATACACTATCCTTGGCTATACTTAAAGATAAACAAGTCATCAATAATTATTTGTGTGGCATCAGCCTACCCGAAAATCTATGGACAGGCTGATAGTAGGGAACATAATCTCCAGATTGCAGACGAAAGAAAAACGTTGTTGGCATTTTTTTTTCGCCCGCTCGTCTGCTCTTTTTCATGTATTCCCAATGATGAAGTATAGCATTTTTTGGTAATTTCGTCAAGCCATATCTCATGGTCTGATGCTCCTGCCGCCGTGCTGGTCAAAGTTTTGGGATGTGGGGTAAAAATGTTGCGTCTTATTATTTGGACGTTGCCGTGCGTCATGCCATGAGATATCACCATGAGGCGATGAAGTCATTACTCCACTATTATGCGTCATAGGGACTTCCGGTTTATACGACGTTGTAGGACTACCTTATACCAAGGGGAAAGTAGTGCCGTGCTTAATCTGAGCCCAAAGGGGCTGCAAATAGGGGTACCTCGATCAATCAGTTCGCTCAGTACTTTCTCAATGATACAAAGAGGGCATATAAACACTACGGTGCCAGAAATGTGTACTATACTCTGGAATTATCGCCGACATGTGGACAGACACATTAAGAGCAGCGAACGGGAATATTGTCTGTAAAACTGATGACAAAGCAACACGCTTGTATGTATGATTATGTGAACATGATCCAACAAATTGTAACCCCTTCTAGCGGCCAAATAATTATCCCCCTTCCAGTATTTAGTATACAAAGTTGCTATAATCTGCATGGTATCATCAGATACAACGCTATGCAAGTGGGCTTTAAGCAGGTGTGGTTTATGTTGTTGTTGTCAAGAACAAGCATACACGGGCCAGGGGCGTAGCCAGGGACTTGAGCAAGTGTACACACCTGCTGCACATTAAATGAAACAAATTACGCCAGAACAATAGGATGTATGGGTTTGCACAATGCAAAGTTATAAAACGCTATTCGCAAAACATTGACTGTAGAGTAGAGTACACCAGTAAGAGTCGCAACTTGCGCCCCATTCCTCAGTAGCGTGACCCATTGACATGATATGCTGCGGTACAACTTTGTCGAGCCAGCAATTGTTTTTACAGGAAATATGCCCCGTGCCATAGACCAGCGAATGAAACAGGGTCCAAACCAACACATTCCGTTATTTCACACTCATATTGATTTGCGTGATGTCATAAGAAATACTATGTAAATGTCTTCATCAATATATTCATGCGCAGCGGTAAATAAGAAGAAGTCTGCTTTTAACAATGATTATGACGATTATACGTGTCATTGGAAGTAGTCGCAGGTCACAGGCCTGCCACTTGACTATTAGTAGAACTAGTTATATTTTGCACACTGGTAAATTTGCGGAACTTCGGCTGCCGGCCTCCCGGAGCCAGTAACGGCACGCCGCATGATAACCCAACGGCGGACAAATCCCAACAAACATGACAGTAATGGCCTGGTAACGGCAACTTTGCAGCTGATACCGGCGGTACCGGCAGCAGTGTTATAACGTGTTTCCAGTACTCTGCCATTACCATTACAGTATACTTATCTACTGGCTCGTCGGTACTACAGGATAGTTAAGGCCCGGTACAGGCCCAGTACCACAGGAAAGTAAAGGCCCGGTACAGGGCCAATCGCGAAACATATTATTACTCAAGGCCGTCACATGAACCGTTCATATTTTGCAGGGCCACGTATCGGGTAAGCCAGCAGGTCAGCCGGAATTTGAATATCTGTTCGCCATCCTCGACGGGAAAGTATTACCTCTTGCGCTTGCATTGCATCCACATCACATGTGTCAACCAAATCGATTGTTTCATTCTATGAATTCAGAAACCTAATAATCATCCTCTTTTCGGCTGTGATATTATAACGTGTCTACCTCGGTTGACAACACCACAAATGTAGCTCGAGATTTCAACACTTTCATATGTTAACAGTCAACATTAAATATCCTACACTATATATGGAGCTGGCCGTATATCCCATTCTACAGCTTCCATTAAAACACAGTGTTTAAGAGACTTATGGCGTTTGGTTTTTATTTTTTATTTTTTATTTAAATTTAAGCTTTTATGTGCTTATGTCACATGTTATTGGATTCGAATGGATTGGCTCTCCAATTAATAATGGCAACTATGTACAAACAGGTGGGTTCTACAATTTGATCGAACATCGCTTGATCGTAAGTCTGGCCGGAGTGTTTCGACAGGGCTAATCTGGACCAAGGAACCACCAGGGACGATAAAGAAGGAGCGGATGGCACTTGCCCCATTTTAGACGCGCGGATCAGATAATTGAACCCATGACCAATTGATATTGCGGTATGGCGGTGCTGGGCACTGCATTACGAAGGACCCAATATTTCTATGAAGCTGGGTGTCTCTTTGTCCATGGATGGAGCTGGGCCTATCTGTCCTTGTCTATAGACAGAGCTAGGTCTATCTGTCCTTACTATAGACAGAGCTGGGTATATCTGTCTTTATCTATAGACAGAGCTGGGTATATCTTACCTGGGCTACCAGACCAGGTTTAGTGCCTTAATGTCGGCTAGATGACTATGGTGTTTGAAAGTCCCCTTGTGCTGGATTAGTTCTTTGGGGAGTGGCACAAGCATGGATATGTAGTAATTGCTGGAAAGTTCGCCTACCAAGTTCGCCAGTCAGTGTCCAGGCCTCCCAGTTAGGCCCGAACCTGGATTTCAGGAAAGTACTTTCAGTTAGCCTCCACTTTGCAGCCTGGAGCGATGATATACAGGTATTATAACAGGAAGTAATGGATCTCTGCCCACACAACCTGGGGAAGACCCCGACCAATGCACATACCTGACAGTAAGTCACAAAACTAGCCAAGCACAGTGATCTACAACTGTGTCATTTTTTGTATATTTATTTGTACAACATTCAGATGTAACCCAAGCACAATACATCATAGTTGTCTGCTCGACAAAACGCCTGGAAGCCCGTGCTTATTATATACTAAGTAACCGCTAGTTACTGGGATGATGAAGTCCTAAACACATATGTTATCCAAGTATGTATTGATGCATGGATGTCTTGACGCATTATTAGTAGGCAGTGCAGACCCACAACCCCCATTCTGTGTGTGAGGGGAGGGTATTTCAGTTCGTCGTGGCCTAAGTGAGTAGCGTGGCCGTGTCGGCTGTGCCTGTTGTAACCAGGCCTGGCTCACTCCAAGGAGAATTAAGTGCATTTGTACTGTGGCCCATAGGGACAATTTCTGCGCGGAGTCGACCAAATTTCAGCGCGGAGTCGCCTAAATTTCAGCGCGGAGTCGTCCCAATTTCCGCGCGGAGTCGTCCCAATTTCAGCGCGGAGTCGCCTAAATTTCAGCGCGGAGTCGACTAAATTTCAGCGCGGAGTCGCCTAAATTTCAGCGCGGAGTCGACTAAATTTCAGCGCGGAGTCGACTAAATTTCAGCGCGGAGTAGACTAAATTTCAGCGCGGAGTCGACTAAATTTCAGCGCGGAGTCGACTAAATTTCAGCGCGGTGTCGTCTAAATTTCAGCGCGGAGTCGTCTACATTTCAGCGCGGAACCGACTAAATTTCAGCGCGGAGTCGACTAAATTTCAGCGCGGAGTAGACTAAATTTCAGCGCGGAACCGACTAAATTTCAGCGCGGAGTCGACTAAATTTCAGCGCGGAGTCGACTAAATTTCAGCGCGGAGTAGACTAAATTTCAGCGCGGAACCGACTAAATTTCAGCGCGGAGTCGACTAAATTTCAGCGCGGTGTCGTCTAAATTTCAGCGCGGAGTCGTCTAAATTTCAGCGCGGAGCCGACTAAATTTCAGCACGGAATCGACTAAATTTCAGCGCGGAGTTGACCACATTTCAGCGCGGAGTCGACCTCATTTCGGCACTAAGAATCTGCGTTGCGGCTAGTGTTACAGTGCATCACGGTCTCCTTAAACGTGCTCACATGCATTATCAATACACATGATGAAGCTCTGTTTCTTGATTGTTTGCATCATTTTGCAATTATTATCATACGAGTAATCTGGTTGACTAACCATCCATTTTTTGTGATGCTGGACGCGGAAAACGTTTGTGCATGCACGATGCGAGGATAAGAGGGGGGCACTTCCGCCATAGAATGTTTTGAATGTGCCGTCTATAAGACGCATGGCAACCGGGGAGATAGAGAGTAAACTACATGATTCTGTTAGCATGTGTAGCTGAAAAGAGTGCGGTTGAGAAAAAAAGTATGTCATCCTGTGGACAATGAGAGAATAAGGGACTAGCAGCAGTGATATTGAGAGAAAAGTTTGTCATTCAGTGTTCATTGAGCGAGAATTACTGGGTCAAGTGGCACCTAACCATTAACCAAGCTAGCTATGCTAAATTTTCAAGAAGAATTTTGATTCCCAGAACCCAGAAGTGTACAAAAAATACCAGTAAATGTACAAAATTAAAAACAATCCTATGCAAGCGACACTAAGTCTATATTTATTATGAACACAAAGGGTCACCAATTATGTTCTTCTTAAAACTTAAGGGTTGATTGGGGAAATGTTGCTGCCTTAGATGGGCACATCAAAACCAAATGCTGGATTCTAGTAAAGGTAATGAGTAGTAGAAAAATGAGTTATTTGGCAGGGGTGGAGCTCTCTAAAAAGTTGCGACCGGGCCGGTGGGAAATGACCGCGGGTGTCCCCACCAATTTATTTCACCACCGGGGGGAGGGGGGGGGGGAGGCGATCTACATCTCAGAAAGCATTGACTTCGCGGGGGAAATTAGGAATTCTTCAATAAGTCATTGAAAAAAAATCGACTTCTTAGGCTACGTGTTGGGTGTTCACCCCCCCCCCCCTCCTCTCCTTGGATCTATTGTCCGTCACTGGGTTGCATCTACAAAATGTCACCTTGCTATGTACTTCCTCGGCAAGCCCCTCTTACAGTAATTTCTCAAGTTCCCAAGGGGTGGGGGGTTGACACGCCTACCCCCCCCCCCCCCCCTCCTAGATCCGCTCCTGTTTGTGCAGCACATATGTGTATGCTATTTATGCATAGTGCCTTCCCCGATTAATGGGTCAAGATCTGTTGCCTCGGCCACCTGCAGGACCTGAGTGACCCTATACAAATATATATTATGGTTCGGCATTGTGTGTGCCTCTATATTGATGGCTCTGGCTGATTGTTTTCTCTTCACAACACGAGTACAGTGATTGTTGATAAATAGGCTATTGCCGGCTTTCATGCGAACGGCTTGGAAAGTCCGCTGGATTGAAGCACGTGCCACGAGGAATGTTGTCACAGTTTTACTGCTTGACGACTCCGCGCCGAAATTAGGTCGACTCCGCGCCGAAATTAGGTCGACTCCGCGCTGAAATTTAGTCGACTCCGCGCTGAAATTTAGTCGACTCCGCGCTGAAATTTAGTCGACTCCGCGCTGAAATTTAGGCGACTCCGCGCCGAAATGAGGTCGACTCCGCGCTGAAATGAGGTCGACTCCGCGCTGAAATGAGGTCGGCTCCGCGCTGAAATTTAGGCGACTCCGCGCCGAAATGAGGTCGACTCCGCGCCGAAATGAGGTCGACTCCGCGCTGAAATGAGGTCGGCTCCGCGCTGAAATTTAGGCGACTCCGCGCTGAAATTTAGGCGACTCCGCGCTGAAATTTAGGCGACTCCGCGCTGAAATTTGGTCGACTCCGCGCTGAAATTTAGGCGACTCCGCGCTGAAATTTGGTCGACTCCGCGCTGAAATTTAGGCGACTCCGCGCTGAAATTTAGTCGACTCCGCGCTGAAATGAGGTCGACTCCGCGCTGAAATGAGGTCGACTCCGCGCTGAAATTAAGTCGACTCCGCGCTGAAATGAGGTCGACTCCGCGCTGAAATTAGGTCGACTCCGCGCTGAAATGAGGTCGACTCCGCGCTGAAATTTAGGCGACTCCGCGCTGAAATTTAGGCGACTCCGCGCTGAAATTTAGGCGACTCCGCGCTGAAATATGGTTGACTCCGCGCTGAAATTTGGCCTCATTCAACGCCGCGCCGAAATTTAGTTGATTCCGCGCCGAAATGTGGTCGACTCCGCGCTGAAATTTAGGCGACTCCGCGCTGAAATCGGTTCTCACGCGACTCCGCGCGGAAATTCCGTCTAGTCCGCGAAGAAATTGTCCGTATGGGCCACAGTACATTTGTTCACAACTGTGAAGAGAAAGAGCAAACGGCGTTGATTCTCGGCAAGTCTCCAAGCATCCCGTTAATGGACAATGAGCGCAATGTTTTTTTAAGCGTTTGTGTCGGTGCATGGCAAGTCTTCGCATATTCCAGCGGGTGTCCAACCTAATATAATTGCGATCTGCACCGAAACTTTACATCTTAAAATAAAATTGGCGGGTGTTAACGCTTCGTTTCGGGCGACCGGTGAGGAAAAAAAAATTAAGGCAACCCGCCCCAAGCAATGTCGAGCAGCGCGCCATTTTGCCGGAGCAGGTGACGCAGACGGTGATCCTTCATGTGGAGCCCCCTTACGTTAAAACTGGAAGTTATTTCACGGGGAGAACTCTTCAGAATGAAGGTACCCTTCAGAGGAAACGGGCGATCAGGGCCTCGATTTACGTATGAGTGGCGGCAGTTCCAAGCCGCGTAGTAGACCATGATCTTAGTGTTTCATGGAAACTTGCATCCAAACAAATTCATATACGTGTTGCGACGATTGTCTCCGTAAAAAAAACATGATCGAAGTTATTTGTATTAGCATTGATCACGTGCTGCCTGGTTAAGCGACGAAATCGTGGCTGGCGGGTTACTTCTTAATTTTATTGTGAGCTATAGACAGGACGGAAAATTCTGTAATTTGTAGGATGGACCCTTATTATATGAATGGGTAAAGCAGCGTTAGAGGCCAGGCTGGCGGCTTCCTTTAACGTACCCTGAAGTACTTTTGGCCAGACCGCCTAAATTTTGCAGCTTTGTTATCGGTGTTCGGGCGTTGTTGTTTAATTTTATGTTTCTCATGTCTCTAGTCATCAAAAATTAAGTCGGTCGGTCGGGGGAAAAGTAAAAAAGAGAATAGCAAGTCAATACTGATGACGAAGAGTCCACATCGTGCATCGTACAACACGGACCCACACTGCGACCCGTGGCGTGGATAGTGAAGCCCGTGAACAGCCTAACAGCCAGTCGCAATCCCGTTTTTTCTGGTCGGTCGCCTCGTCGGAGAGTCGGTCGCAGAGGAGTAATAAAAAGTGTCCGTTTTCTTTTCTTGTCAGCGGTGTAACTTTCTGTCGGTCGGGACAAACATACATAATAACGCCGCCTGAGTATGACTCCAGCATGGCAAGGGAATGGTTCTCGAGATGTGTAGCACGAGTCACATGACCTGAATTCGTCATTCCTCTTGAAGTGCTCGCACCAGTTGATCCCAGAAGATAAGCTGAGCGTCTCTGCCCTTGTCGCACTTCATGTACGTCTTGGACTCCAATAATCGTGACAACGTCTTGTTCACGCCATCCACGGGCAAGTCTCGCAGGATAACGAGAACGAGCACGTCCAGACCTTCCGAGATGTATTTCATGCGCGCCATCTGCATCTCAAATGAACACCACGAACTCTTGAGTAAAGCCGGCGACAGCACGACCAGCGTCTTCCGGCTGGCATCAATGCTGTTGACGATCTCATCTTCGATGTTGTGTCCCGGGATGAAGTCCCTGTAGTGGATGCACAGCTTCAGGCCATGTACGTCCTCCAGTTGTACCCTCAGTGTAACATGAATCCAGGCACGGTCTTCAGAATTATAAATCACAAAGGCATCGTTTTCGAAATTGTCGACTCTGGCGTTGTTCCTGTATTTACCCCACGCCCGCCTGGCCGCGTACAAGTAAAACCGAATCCGCCATCGTGTCTTGTACACCAGGAAGACTAGGCAGGATAGCATAATCCCATCTCCGCATCCCAGAGAAGAAGATACCGCTATGTTTGTGTATGAAGGGTGACAATGGGCTTCAAGAACCTCCAGGTCTACATTTTCAATCGGGACTCTTCCGGTCAAAGGGTGACTGCAGTAGTAATTGTTGCGACCTACAAGTACCCCAGCCACAGTCTGAACCCAGTGAACAAATTCCAAATGTAAACATGAACAAGAGAGAAGATTTCCTGTGAGATCTACGCTCAAGTGATTCTCTTCGAACTTTGTCATTATTGCTGTACTGAGAGCTGCTATGTCGTTGTCCCGAGCATTTAGTTCAAGAAGAGAGGGCAGAGCACCGATGAGAAATTCTAGTTGTCAGAGCGTTGTTACTCAGATTGGGCGACTCTAGATTGATTAGCGAGTCAAAGACACCGCTATGAATGGCGGTAATGCCATTATCAGCAAGGTCCAGACTCCGTATCTTCGTCAGACCTTCAAACAAAGCAGTTGGGTCGGTCACAAGGCTGATGTTATTGCCTCCCAGGAGAAGGATGGAAACCTCTCAGCATCTTGTAATTGTTAATATTAAGTGCATTGTACTGTAGGTTGAGATATTTTACAATTCCGAAGCCCAGGAACGTGACATTGAATGGATTAAGATAGCCGCCGAGGCTTACATAAGACACGTCTAAGTAGTTCACCTCATTGCTTCCGACACAGTATGTGATGTCATTCTGGAACTGGTCGAGATTGGAAAATTGCGAATTGTGGCGTATTGAGAGGAAATCTAACTTCGGGGGTACAGGCATCTGTATACCGTAATAGCAACCAGGGTATTCAGCGATAACACTGGCGAAAGTTGGAGCGAGTCGGCAAAGAATCGTTGTGAGGTTGGCGCAGAAACCACCCATGAGTTGGCATATAATTTTAGACCAGCTGAGCGAACGGTCAAATGGAGACCTATCCGGCAGAGAAATCCAACACGCTTCGTTTCTTGCGGGAATGGTTCAGGGTCTTCTTGCTGTAATACGTATGCCTTTGCGGATAATTACTTGTCCGTCCTGTATATTCTTCGACCCGGATCCTCTGTTCTTCAAAATGATCATGTCCATGGGAAAGGTCGCTAGCGATTATGACGTCATGATGGTTCTCATGCCGCCATGCATCCATTTCAACTTTTCGCTTCCGCCGGTTTCGGTTGTTTTCTGTGGGGACGCCGATGTTTGCCAAGTCGCTTATGTCGAAATGATGTAAGGCTGGGTGAAGCAAAAGGTCCAGCCAAAAACAGTTTCGGTTGGCACGATTCACATCCAAGATGTTATGAGTGAATGTGAATACCTCAAGGCGAGGCAGGAACTCGATGAGTCCAGTACCGTAGGCCACGGATCCATTTTCACTCATATCCCACAGCTTTAAGGGAAATTTAGACAACGCCCGAAGAAAGTCTTTCATTACTATTTTGCTACTGTCGCCAAATGAAGTTTCTTACACGAAGTTCCTCAATGGGAAGATGCGGAAAGTGTTTCAAACAAGGTCAGCAGTTCACTGAAGTAGAATCTACGAATGCTGTACAGTCCAGTTTTGTCAAGGTTACGAGTGGTGCGAATACTTCAGGCCTTGCTTCGACCAGGAGCACGTTAATTGATAACGATATCAGCGAGTGTAACCCAGCAAACATGTCTGCATTAAGCAGGTAGTTATAAAAAATATTGTAGACTTCGGGGGTCGGGGTGGGCGACAGTCGACTCCTCCAAATCGGGAAGATGCGAAAATGTTAACGTATCGAAGGGGAAATGCGGCGCGAGTCTCGTTGTGTTCGCGGAAACCTGCGCGAGTTGCTCCTGGACATCTCCACTGGTGACAGCTTCACACGAGACATCCCACGTGAACTTGACATCATCACCACGTGGTCGATACGCGCAACCTGTCGGACAGCTGGCCATGCCATGCTTGTCGCTAAGTTCACCTGGCTTTGTGCAATATTGAAAGCTCCTGTCTGCGATGGCAAATTTCATAGATGTTCATGAAAATTCCGGATCAGAACTTGCTTGTGAAGAGTAGTCACACACGATCTTGTCAGCTTCCAAGGCGTCCCTGTTGATGCAAGAAAATTTACCTCAATTACTACACATAAGGCATGCCATGAACAAATGATCAATCCCGTGCTAGTACTTTTTGTAATCGAACACAATGGGTTGTGATGGTGTTTTATGCCAGCCTTGTAAACACATGGGCAAACACGTGTGGAGGATTGCTGTTTTGGAACAATTTAGTGATACAGTGTGGGAGATTTAACCTTCCTCCGCGTTTTTACCAGGCCAGTCCTTACCCTCTATATGACGTGGGTCAAGACGACATAACGTCAATCTTCATAATGACAGCTTTATTTTATTTTTAGTCGTTTTCCCTATTACACAAAGGCATATAAACACCACCGTGGCAGAAATATTTACTATACTGTAGAATTATGTGTATTGTCGCCGAAATGTGGACAGACACATTAAGAACAGTGAACAGGAATACGGTTTGTAAAACTGATGACAAAGCCAGCCGCTTGTAAATATGATTATAATGACATAATGCAATGAATTGTAACCCCTTCTAGCAGACGAATAATTGTTCTCCTTCCAGTATTTAGTATACGAAGTTGCTATAAACTGGATGATGTTGTCAGATATAACGCTATACAAGTGGGCGTTAAACAGGTGTGGTTTATGACGTTGTTGCCAAGAACAAGTAGACATGGGCATGTATGGGTTTGTAGAATGCGAAGTTGTAAAACGCTATTGGCAAAACATGGACTGGTTCTGCTTGCTAAAGGCTACATATACGTTTGCAAAGGTCTCCGTTACAACGTTGCTGTGTCAACAATTATTTTTACAACAAATATGCGCTGTGCCATATACCAAAGGTAGTGAACAGGGTCAGAGCTAACACATTCCGTCATTTTACCCTCATATCGGTTGGCGCAATATGATAAGAAATACTTTATAAATGTTTTATTCTCGTCAATATATTCATCAGCCGCTGTAAATAAGAAGAGCGCGGGGTAGTTTTGCGGGACTCCGGCGACCGGCCTCCTGGGAGCTGCCACGGCACTCCACATGCTACCCAACAGCGGAATAAATTTACCTCTTCGCCCTGCTTACAAGCAACCAGGCGTGACAGGGTCACGGCGATGACATAACAAGTACATATCTCACCATTACCTCACGGCCTGTTGCAGATATATTAAAGTGAACATCTCCTTGCCTTGGCGCCACAATTATAGCTTGAGATTTCAACATATTCATATGTTAACACTTTAAGAATACCTGTATTTAAAATAATGAATAAAGGTCATTCAAATTTAATTTGCGGAATCGACGCCTTCATTTGTTTAGAGAACATCTACCAAATTCAAGTGCTCAAGTGTCCTTGAAATGCATGAAAGGACGACTGTTTTGTTACCAATCAAGTAGCATTCAACTGATACATGCATGTGAATGGGTTGCATTCAGGTACATTTTGCTGCATGTTTTTAAATTCAACGAATCAGGGCAAATAGTGTAGAAACAGGTGGGTGTCTACTTACCGTTTGACAGGACATCGCTTGGTCGTCTCTCTGGCCCGAAAAGAGGGAAAGCCCCAAACGCTCATCACGTGACCGTGTTGGACATGGATGGCTGCCGATTTCTTCCTGCATCTTCAAATAGACCGTTCAAGATACCCCAGGCGACATATATCGTCAAAACTAGACACTGCGTGTTCCGGGTTAGAGAAGAGATCTTCGCATGCGTTTGCCATGCATGCCTATCGAGTTGGTTCAGGTGCCCGGCTTCAACGTTTCTTTTGCCAGGGGATTGGTTCTATGGCATTGTAACTCACAGAACAAACGAACAAGATGTCTCAACTTTCCTGTAAGTATTACATTATATAATGGAAGCACAGCTTATAATTCACTAGATTAAGAACAGTTTAACAGTCTTTTTTGTTACGCTTCCCGTTCGACATTCCTGGTTGCTACCCAACAAAGCTGGAGCCACTCCAGTGCACCCAGAGTTGTATTGACACGACAGTGACAGCGACAGTCCATATCATCGCTTTATAACAAGTTATAATCAGCACACATCGGGTACCAAGTTATGTATTCTGTACAATATATATTCTTGAATTAGATTTTTAATATACCTAGACAAAATAGACGCCAGCGCCATCATTATTTTTGCACTGACGAACATCAGCAAACCGGGAATATGCATGTGAATGTGTTGCATTCTGATACATGCTACGCGTAGCATAGTTGCGGTCTTTCCATTGGCCGGTTGGCATTTATATCAGCTGTTTTCTCGGCTTTCATGCCTCCATCTCGTTTTGAAAATGATATTATTAGGACGAAATATCATCTCGTGTTATGTCGGAAGGATGATTTTTTTAACAACAATGTTTCCTTGTTTGCATTTCTTTCGTACCCTATACTGCCCTAGCGACAGCAGCTATCGTTCACCATTATTTATGGAATTGTGGCATGTCCGAACCTCTACAATTTTCAAGTTATGGACTTTCCAATGTCAAAGGTCAAAGGTCAAGGCCGTCCGGTTAAAGGAAAAACGTAAAAGTGCTAAGGCTTGCTTCATATTTGTTCTAAAGAGATGCGACTAGCATTAAAATGTTCCACTGATCAGGGGACACAACGTTACTATGGATCATTATTTGCGCGTAGGAAGAAGTTTCACGCATAATGACGTCAAATTTCACCTTGTCCTTATGTTCAAACTAGATGCACGTTGTTATTCCACTTTCTCAATCGTCGTCAACCTCCAAAGATGTCTTAACGGAGTCGGTATGACCCAGTTCCCGCAGAAAAAATTGCCGTAAATGACGTCACATGACGTCAAACAAAATAAATACGAAGTAAATTCACTGTATAATTAATATTGTGAATAGAGAGATCGGATTCGAATCACAGGACGTCTAATTTTACCGCCTAGTTGTTTCTTAGTTAAAAAAAGATCCTTTCTATTTTACTTTTCCCACTAGAGGGCCAAACATTCCTTATGGGGATTCCCATGGTAAAGTCGGGCGCCGTATCCAGACCACGCGGGCTGGGGAGGGCAGTGAGTGAGCGGTTCGCGATAAGGCACCGTGTTGTTACTGACAGAAGTCTAAAGACTTCTGTCAGTATACTGCTCAGCCCGGTTTGTAAATTTATTACTGACAGAAGTCTAAAGACTTCTGTCAGTATAGTACTATGTTCGGTTTGTAAATGTGATTGTTTGTCAACTTGCTTGTCCGATCGATACAGGTCGTAATTCGACAGCTACGGTCATTGGTCTTTACCAAAAGGTAGATTGGTGAAATGGCTCGGTCAAGTTCGTTAATGGCATATGTAGGTCAAAGGTCAAGATCACAGCGATTTTTTATAAAAAAAGTTAACAAAGCATATATCTTTGTTAATATTAGAGATAGAGATCTTGGGTAAGTTTCAGAATGTGCTGCCCATCAAGGGGCATGTTTCGTGTATTGTTCACTTTTTGACGCGTCATACCCATTTTCAAGCAAAATGAGATAATAGGTTTTTCGGAAAACACACTAAATCACCTCTGTCAGTTTTGTGGCTTTTAGACACATTTAAAACCAAGTTATCGATATAAGGTTCTGACATGTCATAGAAATAGGAATAGGAATAACCTCTGTAGAATCTTAGGTCTCTCCAATGCGTCACGTCATGTCACTTTCGGTACATACAAAAAATTGTCAGAAATCGGAAAAAAATGCAAAAAATGCTAGACCGGCGTCATATTGTGGGAAAAGTGATCTCCTGTAGAGCTGGATAGTAAAAACAATACGTTCCAATCTTACTTCCGGTTCCAGAGCGGCGGGAAGTTGTCTATGGGACTTCCTATGTTAAAGCCCGCCATCTCTCAAGCTGGGAAAAATGTTTTGTTGCATATTTCACAAGTGCCTTCGTCAAACACTACCAGGATTTGTTCGGTGATTCGATATGATACCTAGTAGAAACAATGGATACCATATGGTATTTAAATAAAAAATGACGTCAGAGGATTTTTTTGAAATTTGGCCAATGGTAAAAGATGGGGATTTTTAGCGCTGGCAAGGGCTCCCACGGGCGACCTATGCCAGTTATCGTTAAATGCTTGCAGTTGTGGATGGACCGGACTGAGATGAGCAACCAACATGGTGACATAACATACTAACTTTTTGGTATATAGTCGAAAACGTTTAACATGGAACCCTATGGGGAAAATATAATTTCATTCAATTTGACATACTTTCGTTTGAGCGATCTCACTTTGCTTTACCATGGTGAGAGATGTGGACGAGTACAAGAGTTCAGGGTGAGCCCACGGCGAACGCCCGTCTCAGTTTCGTTTCCATGGCAACCGAAGTTTTGTCCAATGATAAAGTATACGGATTCCGTCTAACTTAAAAAAATCGTAAAAAATCAGAAAAACAAGCTAAAGCTCGGATCTTTGCGGATAATGGTAGGGAATATATGTCTCCAGATCACTATTAGCAGTGAAACATTATTATCGTTTTAATCTTGGGTACAGATTCCTTTCTTCGTCTGCTCGTTTTCATTTATTCGTAATGATGAAGAATATCAATTTTCGGTAATTAGGTTAAGCTATATCTAAAAAGCTTGCAGTCCTACCGCCATACTAGTCAACGTTTTCGATTGATGGTATAAAGGTTTGTACTTCGGTATTTGGACGTTGTCGTGCGTCATGCCATGACATCAGCATGACGTGATGACGTCATAATTTGGTAAATGCCATTACTCGGCTGTTATACGGCATAGCCACTTCCGGTTTGTTTGTGATTACACCTTATACCCAGGCACAACTGGTGCCATGCGTAACTTTTTTGGCGCTACTGAAACGTGTGCGTCAAAAATGACGTCCAATTTACGTTACCCGACATAATTGCGGAATTTATTAATTCTCAACTACTTAGGCACTAGCTACGACCACTAGAGTTACATACGCAGGTAAAGTGAAAAAATAAGAAGCTAAATTGTTTCTTTTGGTAAGCGTCAGTGACGTCATGTGACGTCACGATGACGAGTTAGAGCCAGTTAGAGCTGCAATTGTTACGGTACTTAGTAGGGCTGAACTATATATGAACATACCGGTGCTCACAATTGACGTATTGCCCTTAGCCTGGGAACCATGGCGCCGCACAAAGGGGACCCCCGTGGATCGGTCGCCAATGATGAGAGAATGGGGAAATGGACTCAAGACACTTTCGATTCCCTCAGTGTTGCCCCTTGTAGGTGCGATTGTGGGCTAAAATGCCCGTTTGTATGAGTTATTTCAAGCTACATTGACCGCTACAGGCCCTACAAAGAGTTCTGAACGAATCGCCCCCGCAGCCGTTCAACAGCCTCACGGACTCCTGCCCTTCCGCCCCCGCCCCTCTCGCCCACCCACACCAACCAGTGTTAATGGACTCATATCTGCTCATCCCCGACACTCATCCACCCGACTCCTGCAGCCCCCCAGCTCTTCGACACTCTAAGAGCTGTAGATAGAGCTGAGTCTTTCCTTAGCTATGGACAGAGCGAGGTCGATCTGTCCTTGTCTATGAACAGGGTGAGGTCTATCTGGTTATCCGAGCAGCAAATGATTGCTTACCGGCTGCTAACAATGCCATGAGACGGCATAGTGGGGTCTTGTTATATGTATATAACCGCAAAAGGTAGTTGTAGGACATAATGGCGAAATAGGAACAAACAGGTGGTTGCAGTAGCTTATAGTATTATATGCGCATACACATCTTAGGTAATTGACTTGCGCTTTGTTAGCAGTTATAATTAAGGGTGCATGCTTATAATAGCCGAACGGCAAAACGCCCGCCCTCTCCAAGACCCAGCCCCAGATGCGGATTCGGACTAACTTAGTAATAGTAACAAGTAGTAGCACTGGTGGTTATTTACGTTGAACAAATTTGTTTTATCAATCTCTATAAGTTTCAGGTATCTTTCGCTGCCTAATTACCAAGCAATCGATCGCACCTGCAAACATTATTGTAAACAACTCCACACTAGCTTCGGGGTTACGCTGGTGAGACGGCGCGACCCGACTACCCCGCCCCTCCCCCTCCACCTATGGTAGGGGGTGGTGAGAGCGACTCGGCCGTTACGCCTTTCGCCCATTCTGTACAGCACTCATGTACATATCATGTTTTACCAGTTATCAGTTATCACAGCCAAACAGTACAGTTCAGGCACGTATGCCTGACAGGTCCGACTGGCAGTATTACTGTTGGGTTGGCACAACCCATACGCGGTATGGGGTAGGCCGACGCCTTGGCCCAATGGCTCAGGAGCTGCACGATGGCGAATGACGCTGCTGTGGACAAAACTATCTTTCTGGTTTAAAGAAATAGCTGCGTGGCCAGTTCGATTGGGCAAAATGAAATAGCAGCTAGGTCGCAAGTCGTCCTTACCCAGGTGTAAAATGACAAGGGTGAAGGTCACTTAACCGAGGCGGCTCGTTGAACGCACGGGGAACTGTTAAACCGCCTACCTCGTGAAATAAACTTTGTAGCGAGGCGCAGGTTTTCGAAATCCGGATCGTTGTTTGTCCGTGCCTGCACAAATTGTTTTGTGCGGCGAAGAAATGAATGTCTAACGATCTCACAAGTTACCATGAAATTCTATGTAATAGAAAACCAAAATGGAAGGCTTCTGGTTTGCAAAATGGGGATCTTGGCCATGTAAATAAAGCCCGCTGCGCGTCGCCCAGCTGTCTCGTGATTGGCTAATTTCAACAGGGGCGGATCCAATGGGGGTTGGGTGGTTAGGGGGAGCTGCAATGCCCCCTCCCCCCTTGGGAACTTAAGCATACACTGTCGGGCTTTCCAGAAATACATCGCAAAGTGACATTTTGTAGGTGCAACCCAGTGGCGGATCCATGGGAGGGGGGGGGGGGGTGTTGAACCCACACACCTCAAGCAAGGCGATGTAACGGGACTGTTAAACTGAAATGTTTGTCAATGTCCCTTGACAAAGATCTATTTTAATATATAAAGGTTTCCAGCTACGTTTATTTTTCGTTTTCATTTAATCGTTTGCAAGTTAAACTGAAACATAATGTTAGAAAAAACGTTTGCCAAAAAACGTAAGGTTGCAGCCGAAAAGTGATCGAAATTTTGAACATATCGAAAAATAAATGGCAAATAAAGTAAGATTCATTGCAATAATAGTTTTTCGAATCAAACTTTTGGGGTTAGAAGTCCAATAAAATTAAGTTGGTCTATATTTACTTAAACCATTTGATACAGGTCTAGTATAAATGTAATCTCACGACGGGGGGTCCAATTCCTGACCTGGCGGGGATGACTTTTTTAGAGGCCTGTGATTTCAACTAGCACACTGGTGCCAATGGTGACGAACCTGGGGCCACCCTGTCGAGAAATACGCAGTGATACATGGTGTACAGCGCAGAAAGGCCGACTTTCGCCGAGCGCTACCGTTAGATATTAGTTTTAAAATGGTTTATTGTTAACATTGAAATGTAAACGTTTATTTAACGTTAAAAAATGCAAACTTTAATTTAACGTTAAATCAACCAAAATAAATAACGAAAATTACATATAAAGCTAATTAAACGTAGCTGCTACTGTTCATCTAGCGCTAACTGAACGTTGGCATTGTATCTGGGTATGGCCAGGAGAAGAGATGGCATTGTATCTGGGTATGGCCAGGAGCAGAGATGGCATTGTATCTGGGTATGGCCAGGAGAAGAGATGGCATTGTATCTGGGTATGGCCAGGAGCAGAGATGGCATTGTATCTGGGTATGGCCAGGAGCAGAGATGGCATTGTATCTGGGTATGGCCAGGAGAAGAGATGGCATTGTATCTGGGTATGGCCAGGAGCAGAGATGGCATTGTATCTGGGTATGGCCAGGAGCAGAGATGGCATTGTATCTGGGTATAACCAGGAGAAGAAATGGCATTGTATCTGGGTATGGCCAGGAGCAAAGATGGCATTGTATCTGGGTATGGCCAGGAGCAGAGATGGCATTGTATCTGGGTATGGCCAGGAGCAAAGATGGCATTGTATCTGGGTATGGCCAGGAGCAGAGATGCACCAATGTTTCAAGTGTCCTGCTTCACACAACCGGATCCTGTGCTCTCGATCGGGGGTGAGTAGGACGGGGTAAGGTGCAGGAGTATAGGTGGTGGAAAAGCTTGTTAGATGAATTCGTTTGTATGGTATGCACTAAGACGTTAGAAAAAGGTTTTCGTTGAGACAATAACGATGTTGGACTCAAGGAAGTTTGAAAAAAACGGTGGGGCTCAACTTAGCGAAACTCAGCAAGGTAGAAACAACAAATATAGATGGATAAACCGCTCAGCTAGGTAGGGGTGATGAGCGAGGGGTCACGACCGCGCCCGACCGAGTCCTCGCGGACTGGTAGGGGGTGGTGGGGACCTGAGGTTGCCAGGGTGGTCCCCTCAGCTAGGAAGGGGTGGTGAGCGAGGGGTCACGACCGCGCCCGACCGAGTCCTCGCGGACTGGTAGGGGGTGGCGGGGATCCTGAGGTTGCCAGGGTGGTCTCCTCAGCGTAGGAAGGAGGTGGCGGGATCCGGACCTCAGTGGGCCCAAGTCCTCCTGTGGATGGTTGGGGGTGGGGGAACCCTGAGGTTGCCGGGGTCATCCCCTTAGCTTTAGCGGGAGGTGGAGGAGACCCTGAGATTGCCGGTGTGGTCCCCTCAGCAATAGTGGGGGTAGAGGGGTTCTTCGCCTATCCCATATATAAGGGTTGGGATCATGAGAAAGTCTGTTTTGACGTATAAAAAATAGAGTGGTGTCAGAAGGAATAAAGATCACCACAATATGATCGACGGTGAAGGTAGCATCCGTCATGCCAGAGTATATTTCAAATCCTGACTGAGAAAACTAATCGTAAGAGTGAGTGATGCAATCACTGATTCTCAATAAGAAAAATTATTTACTTAAAAATGTTTTTTTCCGTGAGCATGTCATCTTACGCAAATTGTCACAATGGCGTTAGAAGTTAAGTCCCATATTTAAGTCACTAAATGTGTCATAATGAGCCCACGCCTTCTAATAGAAATGTACGTCACAAGGACTTTTAGCGCAGCTATGTTTATTGTTCTCTGGCCTGATCCATTCCGTATTCAGCAGTGCAATGTCCGGTAGGTGCCTAATATGTGTGCACTCAGCATTTGGAGGCCTGCCTTAACAGGTTACATTTTGTGCCACAAACATGAAAGAAAGGCTAACAATAACACTTGGGCAATTTTGCTCTGTCGATCTATTTTTGGCAAGCATTTGTAATTTCTCTTATTCAACTTGGCAAACAGGAGGGTTCTACTTTTCTACAGTTTGGTTCTACAGTTTGGTTCTACAGTTTGATCGAATATCTGGGTCGACCCATGAAGAGGGAAATCCCCAAACGCTCATCACGTGACCGTGTCGGACATGGATGGTTGCCTATTGCTTCCTGTATCGGGTGTGGCGCGTGGCAAGGCTCATGCGTCACAATTCTTGGAAATGAAATACATGTTGTGCACAACTGGGTAACGTGGGCCAGCTGACACATGCCCCATAACAGGTGCGCGGAGCCGGATTCGAACCACTGAGCACTACACCAGTGAGAATCCTAATATTTGTATGAAGCTTAGTGTCTCTTTATTTATAAACAGCTGGGTCTCTCTATGGACAAAACTGGGTCTATATCTCCTTATCTATATTCAGGGCTAGGTCTATCTGTCCTTGTCTATATACAGGACCGGGTTTATCTGTCTTTGTCTATATATAGGGCCGGGTCTATCTGTCCCTGTCTATGAACAGAGCTAGATCTATCTGTTCTGGTCTATACACAGGGCCGGGGCTATACGTCCTTGTCTATGGACACCTTCCCGCTCTCCACAAACCTCACCCCCACTCCTCCCACAACTTTCACCCCCACGCCCCCACAAACCTCACCACAATGCGTCTCACCAATCTCACCCCCGCCTTCCACCAACCTCACCCCCACGCCTCCCACACCTCACATCCTCACGCCTTCCGGAACCCTTAACCCTACGCCTTCCACAACCCTCATGCCACGCCTTCCACCACCCTCACCCCCACGCCTTCCACAACGCTCAGCCCCACGCCTTCCACAACTCTCAGTCCCACGCCTTCCACAACTCTCAGTCCCACGCCTTCCCCAACCCTCAGTCCCTCAGTCACTCCCACGCCTTCCCCAACCCTCAGTCCCTCAGTCACTCCCTCGCCTTTCACAACACTCCCTCACCCCAGGCCTACCGCAGGCTGTAAATGTGCACATTGCACAAATGTTTCACAGTCCCACGCCATCCACAGCCCTCAACCCACGCCTTACACAACCCTCACCCCTCACGCCTCCACAACTCTAACCCCATCCCACACCTTCCACAATCCTCATACCCACGTCTCCCACAACCCTCAACCCCACGCCTTCCACAATCCTCACCCCCACGCCTTCCACAATCCTCACCCCCACGCCTTCCACAAACCTCAGTCCCACACTTTGCACAATCCTCAATCCTATGCCTTCAAAAACCCTCACCACAATGCCTTCCACAACCCTAACTCCCACGGTTTCCACAACCCTCAACCCACGCCTTCCACAACCCTCAACCCACGCCTTACACGACCCTCAGTCCCGCGCCTTCCACAACCCCATCCCCGCACCTTCCACAACCCTCAGTCCCACGCCTTCCACAATCCTCAGTCCCACGCCTTCCACAATCCTCAGTCCCACGCCTCCCACCAACCTCAGTCCCACGCCTTCCACAACCCTCAGTCCCACGCCTTCCACAATCCTCATACCCACGCCTTCCACGACCCTTACCCCCACACCTTCCACAATCCTCACCCCTACGCCTTCCGCACCCCTCACCCCCACGCCTTCCACAACACAAACCCCCACGCCTTCCACAAACTTCAGTCCCACACTTTGCACAACCCTCAATCCCATGCCTTTCAAACCCTCACCACAATGCCTTCCACGACCCTCACCCCACGCCGTTAATAACCCTTACCCACACGCCTTGCCCACACGCCTTCCGCACCCCTCCCCCCACGCCTTCCACAACACAAACCCCCACGCCTTCCGCACCCCTCAACCCCACGCCTTCCGCACCCCTCACTCCCACGCCTTCCGCACCCCTCACCCCCACGCCCTCTGCACCCCTCACCCTCACGCCCTCCGCACCCCTCACCCCTACGCCTTCCGCACCCCTCACCCCACGCCCTCCGCACCCCTCAACCCCACTCCTTCCACAACCCTCACGCCACGCCTTCCACCACCCTCACCCCCACGCTTTCCACAACCCTCAGTCCCACGCCTTCCACAATTCGCAGTCCCACGCCTTCCACAACCCTCAGTACCACGCCTTCCTAAATCCTCATCCCCACGCCTTCCACAACATTCACCCCATCCCACCCATCCCACCCCTTCCACAACCTTCACCGCCACGCTCCCACAAACCTCACCCCCGCGCCTTGCGCAAACATTACCTTCACGCCTGCCGCAACCCTCACCCCCACGCCTTCCACAACCCTCAGTCCCACGCCTCCCACAAACCTACGTTGACACTGATCAAAGACACTTCCTACGGTCCAGTGCCTGCTCCTTCGTTTGTCGCAATGGACCATTTTTTCACAAGTATTTGGCAAAATCATCGCCTCACGCCCTGATGCGTCATTCCCACCTTGCAAGTGTAAAAATCAGCTCAATATATGAAACGATACTTTATGAACAGCGACATGGAGTAAACATGCTATGTCACACTGGAAGGTGAACTCAACAGACTAAACGATACGTTACAAACAGCAACATGGAGCAAACATGCTATGTCACACTGGAAGGTGAGCTCAAGAGATTAAAAGGTACGTTACAAACAGCAACATGGAGTTCAAATGCTAGGTCACAATGGAAGGTAAGGACAACAGACTAAACGATACGTTACAAACAGCAACAGGGAGTTAACATGCTAGGTCACACTGGAAGGTAAGCTCAAGAGACTAAACGATACGTTACAAACAGCAACATGGAACAAACATGCTAGGTCACACCAAGGATAGTGTATAATAGGACAGCCAACTCTGCATTTTGCGCGGTGATACGCAGTTCGCAGCGCCATCTATAAAATACCGTATTAGAAATGTCAACATGTCGGCGAGAGACTGGAAGACGGGCGGGCAGCTTAGTGCCAATTGATGCACAAATTGCCCAGTAAAGAAGCTAGCACCTGGATTTTGGGGATTTTCGAAGGACCACGAGAGGTAAGCAAGTGTGTGAATTCTGTAACAGGTTAGTCGCTTCCATGATGGTGTAATCTTTGCCGGCAAGTGTCTGCTACCTGAGCGATAAAGAAGAATATTACTTACTCCGATGGCTAGCCTGGGGGGATGTAAGGCCGCGCGACGTGACGACCGCGCGGATGTTTGGGGGTGTGTGGAAGTCACAAACGTAAAAACGACCACAAACGTAAAAACAAGCTGGGTGACAAACGTAAACATTCACAAACGTTAGAAAAAGGTGACCACAAACATCAAAATTGCAGGGTCACAAACATTAAAAAAAAACAGCCACAAACGTACAAAAAAGCGCGTTAGCTCACAAGCGTTAAAACGACTTTGCCACAAACGTAAAATATATGAACTAATTCCCTTCTATTCAAAAGAAAGAAAGAACGTCTAGTTAAGAGACGACAACTTAGATTTACACCAACCCATGTTTTACCCATGTCCCGATTAATAAACATTGTTTAAAACTAAAAACTTATCTTGCAAGGTGTGGGATAAGTGTGGGTGGGAGTGCATCGCATTATAAGTGGTTAGTTGGTTATGTTATTCAGGGCGGTTTAATGGTGACATTGCGAGGGGATGTCAGACATAGGCATCGCCGCCACGTGTGCGTGTGTGTGTATGTGGGGATGGGGAAGGGGGGGGGAGTTGTAGGGTGTGTTTGTGTGTGGGGATGTGGGGGTGATATTTAAGAACGTTGCGCAGAACGGGATGTGACGAATATCAACGCAGAAACTCTTATTGATGATAATTATCAGTGAGAAAGGAATGAATGATCATCGATAATTTTCGTAGGCCCACATGCATGAATGTCAACATTCTACTTGGCAACCCGGCATCCTAAGAATGGTCTCAATAGTGTGTATTGGGTGTATTGGTTCCATAACAGAGTGCTGCCATTACTCGTATCTATAGACTTAGAGTAGATTTAAGTATCTTTTCCTGATAAACCGATATGCAACCCCATCACCATATGAAGCTGTAACAGCTGTTATTTGGCGAATAAAGGTGGATGATAATCAAACAGATAAAAGTGGGTAAATAGGTGTCGCAATTTGCGTGCAAATGCGTTCGGTAGGGTAAATGTTGCTGTCTGTCTTCTGTCAATCATATAAAACCACTTCGGATAAGTAATACAAAGAAATAAATATAGTCTTTGGGGTGTAAGCATGAATAAGAAGTATCGCCCTAGAGCTCATCCCAGGGCGGGGGGCTGAAAGAGCAGTACAGATTGTAGCTTATAGGCGTAATATTACATATGTGTCGACCAAGATGCCACCATCTCTCGCTCGGAAAATTTTCATAGAGTGGGTTGCCGACCGAGTGGATTTTGACGGTGAAAAAGGAGGGGCCTTTGCCGCGCGGAATCCCCCAAAACCAGCATGGATATATGGGGGGCAGTAAGTTTATTTTCTCTCGATGTGCCCAAGGCATGTCGAAGTGTCTATCATTGTCAACAATTTGTCAAGCCACAAAACGCAACATTTCGTCGTATAAATTTACTCATCGATATCCGTTGTGCCAGATGAATCGATGAAGTTCGTTAACGGGGTATGTAGGTCACAGGTCAAAATCACAGTCAAGTCAAGGTCATTGTAGTGGACCGAAGACATAATCCGGATTTTACATTTACGTTATCTCACCCTACGGGTGACGCAATCTCGTCTATCTATCCAAACAATTTGACAGTTTCAATTGGGACCGCGCGGACCAAACTTAAGGTGACACTACGCTCTCTGACAGTGTATGGCGTCCCTAAAACAACAACACCCATAGCCACATCCCTCCCTCCCTATGACACTACCCCCCCCGCCCCCTGACTTCCCCTCGGGTCGCCAGCCCACAATTCACTGCTTGCCTCTCGGGAGAAACGCGGAAGTTATGTTAGAAATAGAATCCGATGTGTCATTTATTTCACGGTGAAATGAACAAGAAGTAGCAACCATTATGGCGAGAGCGAGCGCCTCGGCAATACAAGGGTTAATCGGCGATGTCGCAGCAATAAAAGGGTTAATGTCGTCCACCGGGGTATATAAATAAATGGTTGACGCTTGTTCCATTAATATTTTTAACGTGTATCTCATGTTATGAGATTTAAATAGATTGGGGTTTCGACATCGTGTGTCTTGAAGCTAGTGGGTAAAAGCACCCTCGGGCCAAAGATGCGTAAAGCTGTAAACGGGACAACGATTGCATTGCACCTGAAATATACACGCAAAGATACACGCAATTGTTTATTTCACATGATGTTTGACTTGGATCTAATTAGCTGCCCATGTTCAAATCTCGTTGTTATCTGTGTGAGATCTCGTTTCAGTGACGCCCGTTTCTTTAATTAGTGTCAACAACACCAGAAGTATGATTTTTGCGTGTAGCGTCGTTAGATCATACAAATGGTGCTGAGTGGAAAATGTCTTAGTCGGCAAAATGTCGACTGAAAAGAAACGAAAAGGGATATGATGAATGAGAAAGTACGTTTTTCACTTCTTTCTGTCGAGGCGGTGGGCAGACTGTTATCACAAATGGTGAATCATGCATATAATTTCCATTCTTGTCAAAAACACGGGCCAAACAGATTAATTCAATTCTCACCCACTAGAATTGGCCTTACATGGTAGTGAAACGATATGATACGATGAATACAAATATCTGGTTCATTTTAATATTTGTCTAACCGCCTGTGGATCGGTGGTTTGAGCCCCGCTGTGGGCATGGGCATGTCTGTGTGGTCGCAGGATAAAGATCCCATGTCCTTCGTCGCGTAAGAGTAGGGGGTTGCCCCTCGGGGACATGGCTCCACTCTCCCTTCCTTCTCCCATTGACGCGATATGACCAGATTTAATTAACGCGTCCTGAATATACAACCAACCTTCCGACACCACAGATCTCTCTAGCCAAATCTAGCCAATCAGAACGCCGGACGCCCAATGACGACAATACTTTGCATGGCAGCCCCCCCCCCCCCTCCCCCCGACACCCTTCACCACCCTCCACCCCCTTGCTCGCGGCTGTACATATCAGTCCTGTATCTATTGCGTCAAAGAGGTGGCTATATTAAGGCGATATCGTGACTACACGATTTCTGATCGCTGTGATTACGTGGAAACCTAATGGAGGGAAAACATGGTCTAGGCATCTCATGTATGTTCGGTTTTTAGACTTGCGGTTGAAATCTATTCCCGACCGCAGCGGAAAACACCATGTTGCTCTTTTCAGAATGTGAATATATTGTACCCTTCGTACATATATATGACAAACAACCTGACCCCACCCCTCCCACTTTTCTCCCCATCCTGGGTGTTCCCTTACCCCCCCGCCGCCCCCGCCTCACCCCATGAGAGCACGAGAGGAGCGAGGCTGTACATGGACATAGTTCTGTCTTGCTGTCCCCAGGCCGAAATCTGGTATGTGGAGCCCGAAACACAACAAAAAATCCATATTTTATTGTCTGCAGACGACCCCAGAGGCTGGGATCAAGCGACAGTAGCAGGGCGGATCTAGGAATTTGCCAAGGGGGTGGGGGTTGCTCTCTGAAACTTCCGACCGAGAAGAATGCGCTCTGAAATACTTGCGACCGGGGGGAGAGGGGGGGAGTGGAGGGCGGAGAAGCCGACTTTAACAATGTATGTTCAGGCTCCCAAGGGGGAGGTTGCTCTCTAAAGACTTGGGACTTTAACATGTATGTTAACATGTATGATGTATGTTCTGGCTCCCCCCCCCCCCTCTAGATCCGCCACTGAGTAGAAGGCCGGGGTGGGCGGGGGCAGGGGCGGGGCGGAGGCCGGGATGGAGGTGGTGAGGGGAAGAAGGCGGGGAAGGGGGGCATCAGGACATATGTACCTGTAAGTGACACCGTATGGGAATGTGACGTCCGATCGTGGTGGCTCTCTCACACACACACCCTCCTCCACCCTCACCACATCTCCCCCACCGACCCCCCCCCCCCCCCACCACCACCACCATCACCCCCGTGATGGTGGTGGTCCCTAGGGGGCGCCTCTTTTTTATATTCGAGCTTTGAGGTTCATTCTGGGACAGAAGAAAACTCTGTCCCGGTATGTAGGTCACAGGTCAAAGTCACAGTCAAGTCAATTGTTAAGGTCATGCTCATTGGAGTGGACCGAAGACATATTCCGGATTTTACATTTTACGTCATCTCACCCTACGCGGGTGACGCAGTCTCGTGTATCTCTCTCTGGGGCCATGACCGATGACATCTACACGGTGTTAACAAACGCATACCCAGAGTATCGAGAGGATGATCAGGGGGATAAAGCACAAGGAACGACCCGGGATGAGGCGAACGTGCCATACCGGGAAAATGGCCAGGGTGACCGGGAGGATGAAGCACAAGGAACGGCCCGGGGTGAGGCGAACGTGCCATACCGGGAGAATGGCCAGGGTGACAGGGTGGATGAAGCACAAGGAACGACCCGGGGTGAGGCGAACGTGCCATACCGGGAGAATGGCCAGGGTGACAGGGTGGATGAAGCACAAGGAACGACCCCTGGTGAGGCGAACGGGCCATACCGGGAGAATGGCCAGGGTGACAGGGAGGATGAAGCACAAGGAACGACCCGTGGTGAGGCGAACGTGCCATACCGGGAGAATGGTCAGGCTGACAGGGTGGATGAAGCACAAGGAACGACCCGGGATGAGGCGAACGTGCCATACCAGGAGAATGGCCAGGGTGACAGGGTGGATGAAGCACAAGGAACGACCCGGGATGAGGCGAACGTGCCATACCAGGAGAATGGCCAGGGTGACCGGGAGGATGAAGCACAAGGAACGACCCGGGGTGAGGCGAACGTGCCATACCAGGAGAATGGCCAGGGTGACAGGGTGGATGAAGCACAAGGAACGACCGGGGATGAGGCGAACGTGCCATACCAGGAGAATGGCCAGGGTGACAGGGAGGATGAAGCACAAGGAACGGCCCGGGATGAGGCGAACGTGCCATACCGGAAGAATGGCCAGGGTGACCGGGAGGATGAAGCACAAGGAACGACCCAGGATGAGGCGAACGTACCATACCCGTAGAATGGCCAGGCTGACAGGATGGATGAAGCACAAGGAACGACCCGGGGTGAGGCGAACGTGCCATACCCGGAGAATGGCCAGGGTGACAGGGAGGATGAAGCACAAGGAACGACCCGGGGTGAGGCGAACGTGCCATACCAGGAGAATTGCCAAGGTGACCGGGAGGATGAAGCACAAGGAACGACCCGGGGTGAGGCGAACGTGCCATACCGGGAGAATGGCCAGGGTGACAGGGAGGATGAAGCACAAGGAACGACCCGGGGTGTGGCGAACGTGCCATACCGGCAGAATGGCCAGGGTGACAGGGTGGATGAAGCACAAGGAACGACCCGGGGTGAGGCGAACGTGCCATACCCGGAGAATGGCCAGGGTGACCGGGAGGATGAAGCACAAGGAACGGCCCGGGGTGAGGCGAACGTGCCATACCGGGAGAATGGCCAGGGTGACAGGGTGGATGAAGCACAAGGAACGACCCGGGATGAGGCGAACGTGCCATACCGGGAGAATGGCCAGGGTGACAGGGAGGATGAAGCACAAGGAACGGCCCGGGATGAGGGGAACGTGCCATACCGGGAGAATGGCCAGGGTGACAGGGCGGATGAAGCACAAGGAACGACCCGGGGTGAGGCGAACGTGCCATACCGGGAGAATGGCCAGGGTGACAGGTAGGATGAAGCACAAGGAACAGCCCGGGATGAGGCGAACGTGCCATACCCGGAGAATGGCCAGGGTGACAGGGTGGATGAAGCACAAGCAACGACCCGGGATGAGGCGAACGTGCCATACCCGGAGAATGGCCAGGATGACAGGGTGGATGAAGCACAAGGAACGACCCGGGGTGAGGCGAACGTGCCATACCGGGAGAATGGCCAGGGTGACAGGGAGGATGAAGCACAAGGAACGAGCCGGGGTGAGGCGAACGTGCCATACCGGGAGAATGGCCAGGGTGACAGGGAGGATGAAGCACAAGGAACGACCCGGGGTGAGGCGAACGTGCCATACCCGGAGAATGGCCAGGGTGACCGGGAGGATGAAGCACAAGGAACGACCCGGGATGAGGCGAACGTGCCATACCAGGAGAATGGCCAGGGTGACAGGGTGGATGAAGCACAAGGAACGGCCCGGGGTGAGGCGAACGTGCCATACCGGGAGAATGGCCAGGGTGACAGGGAGGATGAAGCACAAGGAACGACCCGGGATGAGGCGAACGTGCCATACCGGGAGAATGGCCAGGGTGACAGGGAGGATGAAGCACAAGGAACGACCCGGGATGAGGCGAACGTGCCATACCAGGAGAATGGCCAGGGTGACCGGGAGGATGAAGCACAAGGAACGACCCGGGATGAGGCGAACGTGCCATACCAGGAGAATGGCCAGGGTGACCGGGAGAATTAAGCACAAGGAACGACCCGGGGTGAGGCGAACGTGCCATACCAGGAGAATGGCCAGGGTGACCGGGAGGATGAAGCACAAGGAACGACCCGGGGTGAGGCGAACGTGCCATACCCGGAGAATGGCCAGGATGACAGGGTGGATGAAGCACAAGGAACGACCCGGGATAAGGCGAACGTGCCATACCCGGAGAATGGCCAGGATGACAAGGCGGATGAAGCACAAGGAACGGCCCGGGGTGAGGCGAACGTGCCATACCGGGAGAATGGCCAGGGTGACAGGGAGGATGAAGCACAAGGAACGACCCGGGATGAGGCGAACGTGCCATACCGGGAGAATGGCCAGGGTGACCGGGAGGATGAAGCACAAGGAACGGCCCGGGATGAGGCGAACGTGCCATACCCGGAGAATGGCCAGGATGACAGGGTGGATGGAGCACAAGGAACGACCCGGGGTGAGGCGAACGTGCCATACCGGAAGAATGGCCAGGGTGACAGGGAGGATAAAGCACAAGGAACGACCCGGGATGAGGCGAACGTGCCATACCGGGAGAATGGCCAGGGTGACAGGGTGGATGAAGCACAAGGAACGACCCGGGATGAGGCGAACGTGCCATACCGGGAGAATGGCCAGGGTGACCGGGAGGATGAAGCACAAGGAACGGCCCGGGATGAGGCGAACGTGCCATACCCGTAGAATGGCCAGGATGACAGGGTGGATGAAGCACAAGGAACGACCCGGGATGAGGCGAACGTGCCATACCGGGAGAATGGCCAGGGTGACAGGGAGGATGAAGCACAAGGAACGACCCGGGGTGAGGCGAACGTGCCATACCGGGAGAATGGCCAGGGTGACAGGGAGGATGAAGCACAAGGAACGACCCGGGATGAGGCGAACGTGCCATACCCGGAGAATGGCCAGGGTGACCGGGAGGATGAAGCACAAGGAACGGCCCGGGATGAGGCGAACGTGCCATACCCGGAGAATGGCCAGGATGACAGGGTGGATGAAGCACAAGGAACGACCCGGGGTGAGGCGAACGTGCCATATCGGGAGAATGGCCAGGGTGACAGGGAGGATGAAGCACAAGGAACGACCCGGGGTGAAGCGAACATGCCATACCCGGAGAATGGCCAGGGTGACAGGGAGGATGAAGCACAAGGAACGACCCGGGGTGAGGCGAACGTGCCATACCAGGAGAATTGCCAAGGTGACCGGGAGGATGAAGCACAAGGAACGACCCGGGGTGAGGCGAACGTGCCATACCGGGAGAATGGCCAGGGTGACAGGGAGGATGAAGCACAAGGAACGACCCGGGGTGTGGCGAACGTGCCATACCGGCAGAATGGCCAGGGTGACAGGGTGGATGAAGCACAAGGAACGACCCGGGGTGAGGCGAACGTGCCATACCCGGAGAATGGCCAGGGTGACCGGGAGGATGAAGCACAAGGAACGGCCCGGGGTGAGGCGAACGTGCCATACCGGGAGAATGGCCAGGGTGACAGGGTGGATGAAGCACAAGGAACGACCCGGGATGAGGCGAACGTGCCATACCGGGAGAATGGCCAGGGTGACAGGGAGGATGAAGCACAAGGAACGGCCCGGGATGAGGGGAACGTGCCATACCGGGAGAATGGCCAGGGTGACAGGGCGGATGAAGCACAAGGAACGACCCGGGGTGAGGCGAACGTGCCATACCGGGAGAATGGCCAGGGTGACAGGTAGGATGAAGCACAAGGAACAGCCCGGGATGAGGCGAACGTGCCATACCCGGAGAATGGCCAGGGTGACAGGGTGGATGAAGCACAAGGAACGACCCGGGATGAGGCGAACGTGCCATACCCGGAGAATGGCCAGGATGACAGGGTGGATGAAGCACAAGGAACGACCCGGGGTGAGGCGAACGTGCCATACCGGGAGAATGGCCAGGGTGACAGGGAGGATGAAGCACAAGGAACGACCCGGGGTGAGGCGAACGTGCCATACCGGGAGAATGGCCAGGGTGACAGGGAGGATGAAGCACAAGGAACGACCCGGGGTGAGGCGAACGTGCCATACCCGGAGAATGGCCAGGGTGACCGGGAGGATGAAGCACAAGGAACGACCCGGGATGAGGCGAACGTGCCATACCAGGAGAATGGCCAGGGTGACAGGGTGGATGAAGCACAAGGAACGGCCCGGGGTGAGGCGAACGTGCCATACCGGGAGAATGGCCAGGGTGACAGGGAGGATGAAGCACAAGGAACGACCCGGGATGAGGCGAACGTGCCATACCGGGAGAATGGCCAGGGTGACAGGGAGGATGAAGCACAAGGAACGACCCGGGATGAGGCGAACGTGCCATACCAGGAGAATGGCCAGGGTGACCGGGAGGATGAAGCACAAGGAACGACCCGGGATGAGGCGAACGTGCCATACCAGGAGAATGGCCAGGGTGACCGGGAGAATTAAGCACAAGGAACGACCCGGGGTGAGGCGAACGTGCCATACCAGGAGAATGGCCAGGGTGACCGGGAGGATGAAGCACAAGGAACGACCCGGGGTGAGGCGAACGTGCCATACCCGGAGAATGGCCAGGATGACAGGGTGGATGAAGCACAAGGAACGACCCGGGATAAGGCGAACGTGCCATACCCGGAGAATGGCCAGGATGACAAGGCGGATGAAGCACAAGGAACGGCCCGGGGTGAGGCGAACGTGCCATACCGGGAGAATGGCCAGGGTGACAGGGAGGATGAAGCACAAGGAACGACCCGGGATGAGGCGAACGTGCCATACCGGGAGAATGGCCAGGGTGACCGGGAGGATGAAGCACAAGGAACGGCCCGGGATGAGGCGAACGTGCCATACCCGGAGAATGGCCAGGATGACAGGGTGGATGGAGCACAAGGAACGACCCGGGGTGAGGCGAACGTGCCATACCGGGAGAATGGCCAGGGTGACAGGGAGGATAAAGCACAAGGAACGACCCGGGATGAGGCGAACGTGCCATACCGGGAGAATGGCCAGGGTGACAGGGTGGATGAAGCACAAGGAACGACCCGGGATGAGGCGAACGTGCCATACCGGGAGAATGGCCAGGGTGACCGGGAGGATGAAGCACAAGGAACGGCCCGGGATGAGGCGAACGTGCCATACCCGTAGAATGGCCAGGATGACAGGGTGGATGAAGCACAAGGAACGACCCGGGATGAGGCGAACGTGCCATACCGGGAGAATGGCCAGGGTGACAGGGAGGATGAAGCACAAGGAACGACCCGGGGTGAGGCGAACGTGCCATACCGGGAGAATGGCCAGGGTGACAGGGAGGATGAAGCACAAGGAACGACCCGGGATGAGGCGAACGTGCCATACCCGGAGAATGGCCAGGGTGACCGGGAGGATGAAGCACAAGGAACGGCCCGGGATGAGGCGAACGTGCCATACCCGGAGAATGGCCAGGATGACAGGGTGGATGAAGCACAAGGAACGACCCGGGGTGAGGCGAACGTGCCATATCGGGAGAATGGCCAGGGTGACAGGGAGGATGAAGCACAAGGAACGACCCGGGGTGAAGCGAACATGCCATACCCGGAGAATGGCCAGGGTGACAGGGAGGATGAAGCACAAGGAACGGCCCGGGGTGAGGCGAACGTGCCATACCGGGAGAATGGCCAGGGTGACAGGGTGGATGAAGCACAAGGAACGACCCGGGATGAGGCGAACGTGCCATACCGGGAGAACGGCCAGGGTGACAGGGAGGATGAAGCACAAGGAACGGCCCGGGATGAGGGGAACGTGCCATACCGGGAGAATGGCCAGGGTGACAGGGCGGATGAAGCACAAGGAACGACCCGGGGTGAGGCGAACGTGCCATACCGGGAGAATGGCCAGGGTGACAGGGTGGATGAAGCACAAGGAACGACCCGGGATGAGGCGAACGTGCCATACCCGGAGAATGGCCAGGGTGACAGGGAGGATGAAGCACAAGGAACGACCCGGGATGAGGCGAACGTGCCATACCGGGAGAATGGCCAGGGTGACAGGTAGGATGAAGCACAAGGAACGGCCCGGGATGAGGCGAACGTGCCATACCCGGAGAATGGCCAGGGTGACAGGGTGGATGAAGCACAAGGAACGACCCGGGATGAGGCGAACGTGCCATACCCGGAGAATGGCCAGGATGACAGGGTGGATGAAGCACAAGGAACGACCCGGGGTGAGGCGAACGTGCCATACCGGGAGAATGGCCAGGGTGACAGGGAGGATGAAGCACAAGGAACGACCCGGGGTGAGGCGAACGTGCCATACCGGGAGAATGGCCAGGGTGACAGGGAGGATGAAGCACAAGGAACGACCCGGGGTGAGGCGAACGTGCCATACCCGGAGAATGGCCAGGGTGACCGGGAGGATGAAGCACAAGGAACGACCCGGGATGAGGCGAACGTGCCATACCGGGAGAATGGCCAGGGTGACAGGGAGGATGAAGCACAAGGAACGACCCGGGATGAGGCGAACGTGCCATACCAGGAGAATGGCCAGGGTGACCGGGAGGATGAAGCACAAGGAACGACCCGGGATGAGGCGAACGTGCCATACCAGGAGAATGGCCAGGGTGACCGGGAGAATTAAGCACAAGGAACGACCCGGGGTGAGGCGAACGTGCCATACCAGGAGAATGGCCAGGGTGACCGGGAGGATGAAGCACAAGGAACGACCCGGGGTGAGGCGAACGTGCCATACCCGGAGAATGGCCAGGATGACAGGGTGGATGAAGCACAAGGAACGACCCGGGATAAGGCGAACGTGCCATACCCGGAGAATGGCCAGGATGACAAGGTGGATGGAGCACAAGGAACGACCCGGGGTGAGGCGAACGTGCCATACCGGGAGAATGGCCAGGGTGACAGGGAGGATAAAGCACAAGGAACGACCCGGGGTGAGGCGAACGTGCCATACCGGGAGAATGGCCAGGGTGACAGGGAGGATGAAGCACAAGGAACGACCCGGGATGAGGCGAACGTGCCATACCGGGAGAATGGCCAGGGTGACCGGGAGGATGAAGCACAAGGAACGGCCCGGGATGAGGCGAACGTGCCATACCCGTAGAATGGCCAGGATGACAGGGTGGATGAAGCACAAGGAACGACCCGGGATGAGGCGAACGTGCCATACCAGGAGAATGGCCAGGGTGACAGGGAGGATGAAGCACAAGGAACGACCCGGGATGAGGCGAACGTGCCATACCAGGAGAATGGCCAGGGTGACCGGGAGGATGAAGCACAAGGAACGACCCGGGATGAGGCGAACGTGCCATACCAGGAGAATGGCCAGGGGGACCGGGAGAATTAAGCACAAGGAACGACCCGGGGTGAGGCGAACGTGCCATACCAGGAGAATGGCCAGGGTGACCGGGAGGATGAAGCACAAGGAACGACCCGGGGTGAGGCGAACGTGCCATACCCGGAGAATGGCCAGGATGACAGGGTGGATGAAGCACAAGGAACGACCCGGGATAAGGCGAACGTGCCATACCTGGAGAATGGCCAGGATGACAAGGCGGATGAAGCACAAGGAACGGCCCGGGGTGAGGCGAACGTGCCATACCGGGAGAATGGCCAGGGTGACAGGGAGGATGAAGCACAAGGAACGACCCGGGGTGAGGCGAACGTGCCATACCGGGAGAATGGCCAGGGTGACAGGGAGGATGAAGCACAAGGAACGACCCGGGATGAGGCGAACGTGCCATACCGGGAGAATGGCCAGGGTGACCGGGAGGATGAAGCACAAGGAACGGCCCGGGATGAGGCGAACGTGCCATACCCGTAGAATGGCCAGGATGACAGGGTGGATGAAGCACAAGGAACGACCCGGGATGAGGCGAACGTGCCATAGCGGGAGAATGGCCAGGGTGACAGGGAGGATGAAGCACAAGGAACGACCCGGGGTGAGGCGAACGTGCCATACCGGGAGAATGGCCAGGGTGACAGGGAGGATGAAGCACAAGGAACGACCCGGGATGAGGCGAACGTGCCATACCGGGAGAATGGCCAGGGTGACCGGGAGGATGAAGCACAAGGAACGGCCCGGGATGAGGCGAACGTGCCATACCCGTAGAATGGCCAGGATGACAGGGTGGATGAAGCACAAGGAACGACCCGGGATGAGGCGAACGTGCCATAGCGGGAGAATGGCCAGGGTGACAGGGAGGATGAAGCACAAGGAACGACCCGGGGTGAGGCGAACGTGCCATACCGGAAGAATGGCCAGGGTGACAGGGAGGATGAAGCACAAGGAACGACCCGGGATGAGGCGAACGTGCCATACCGGGAGAATGGCCAGGGTGACCGGGAGGATGAAGCACAAGGAACGACCCGGGGTGAGGCGAACGTGCCATACCGGGAGAATGGCCAGGGTGACAGGGAGGATGAAGCACAAGGAACGACCCGGGGTGAGGCGAACATGCCATACCCGGAGAATGGCCAGGGTGACCGGGAGGATGAAGCACAAGGAACGACCCGGGATGAGGCGAACGTGCCATACCGGGAGAATGGCCAGGGTGACAGGGAGGATGAAGCACAAGGAACGACCCGGGATGAGGCGAACGTGTCATACCAGGAGAATGGCCAGGGTGACAGGGAGGATGAAGCACAAGGAACGACCCGGGATGAGGCGAACGTGCCACACCAGGAGAATGGCCAGGGTGACAGGGAGGATGAAGCACAAGGAACGACCCGGGATGAGGCGAACGTGCCATACCAGGAGAATGGCCAGGGTGATAGGGTGGATGAAGCACAAGGAACGGCCCGGGGTGAGGCGAACGTGCCATACCGGGAGAATGGCCAGGGTGATAGGGAGGATGAAGCACAAGGAACGACCCGGGATGAGGCGAACCTGCCATACCAGGAGAATGGCCAGGGTGACCGGGAGGATGAAGCACAAGGAACGACTCATGGTGAGGCGAACGTGCCATACCAGGAGAATGGCCAGGGTGACCGGGAGGATGAAGCACAAGGAACGACCCGGGATGAGGCGAACGTGCCATACCAGGAGAATGGCCAGGGTGACAGGGTGGATGAAGCACAAGGAACGACCCGGGGCACAGGCACCCCGATCAGCTGACAGTCGTCCGTCCGCGGACGACAGCCAGCTGCATAAGGTATATGATAGAAGAAGGTACACAACCACTTCAGCCAGCCGCTTACACCCGCCTCGCTTCAACGGCCAATTTAGACAAAAAATACCCACCAAGCGTCATGAAATGTTCTCAAATACAACCAGGGGATGTCTTTCAATCAATTCAAGAAATTCTGACTTCAAATCCGCGCTATTTCTATCCGAAATTAAGCAAAACGTTTCACTCGACTGCCCGACCGACCAACCAAGACACTGAGCCCGGCCACATTTGGCGGGGAAAAACCCATTTGAACGAGACTACGCATGACGTCATCATCAAATGTATGCGCCAACCTTGCGGCGCTCCCGCCCGGCGGGGAGTCGACCTAGTTCATTAGCAAGGTATCACTGTAAATACAGGGGAGAAGAGGGGGAGATTTCATGCGATTTTAAAATAATGAAAACTTAAACCTTGAAAATGTCGGTGTCATATCATTTCTCATTTAACCGCCCAGATATTTGTAATTAATGAGAAGAGCATAACATTGCAAACACATGTGTCCTACACAGGATAAAATACGAGAGTACATGCAGCGAATGACACAATACTATCTTATTTAATATCTTGCATAGCCAGGCAGCCTGATAGAGAAAAAGCAGTCAAGGAACATGAAGAGGTGTGCTGCATTTCTTTTTGCATTTCTTTAGCATTTGTTTTATTTGTCGCTGTGTGTAGCAAGCACCTCCTGCCTTGACTTACCTGGGTCTGCTGTACCCATTCTTTTCAAAACAATAAAAAGAAAAAAAGAAAAAAAGAACATGAAGCGGTCGCGCTTCGTGCTATTGCGCTGGGAAACAACATCCAGGGTCCGTAATTTCGAAACGGCCGGGGCCAACTATTTCGCTCTAGAATAGGACATTAGCATGGTGCAGGGCGAAATATTTTGCCGGTGAAAAATGGCTATGGTAACTGACAGGAGGCGGGCGGTAATTGTCCGCGCAGGAATTTGTCATGGGGGAATTGTCTAACATGGAATTGTCTGGGAGAAGTGGTCCTAGAACCTTAGTTAGATAGAGCCCCCCACTCATATCCACACGTGAATCGTCCTGTGACCAACGAACGACTCACCTTACAAAGTGTGTGTATGTGTGTGCGTCGGGGGGGGGGGGGGGGGGCATAGGGGGCACATACGTAGTGTATGTGTTCCATCTTTATCGGGGGTGGAGGGGGGGGGGGCGGGGTGGCCCCTCTGAATCGCGAATCCCCAAGAATTAGGAAGAGCAATATCGAATCTCCAAGATTAGCACATTTTAAAGCTGGGCGCGCAATAAACTTACGAATATCGAGGAATTCGCAGACTGCTATAACAGATCGCGGTAAACAGGGAAAGGGTCTTCGCGTTGAACAAGGAATTGTACGGATAACGATCGCCAAAAAATGCCATCAGCTAATCGCCAATCTCGAAGAATTCTTGAATGATCGCGGAGATCGGAAAAGGTCCCCCCCCCCCCCCCCCACCTCCCCTATTATCTCACCAACGATTATAGAGTATGCAAAAAGTAGGTAACGTGGCCAAGGTCGCCTATGTCTCACGCACACATTTTTTCAGGTTTTTGTGGAACAATTTATTGTGCTCCCCCCCCCCCCTTGAAGAAATCCTGCACACGCCCCTGCTAATAGTCCTACACCCACTGAGCCGCTGATGCAGCAGCTCTCCGAGCTGGGGTCTTTCAAATTTGCCGTGCCACAAATCTTTGCCCAATCACAACGCCGGCCGGTGATAGGGACTCCCGTCGATCGTCTCGGGCTAAAGACAGTCACATGACCGTTTCATTTGTTGCGCGAAATGTGGCCGGGCTCAGTGTCTTGGTTGGTCGGTCGGGCAGTCGAGTGAAACGTTTTGCTTAGTTTCGGATAGAAATAGCGAGGATTTGAAGTCAGAACTTCTTGAATTGATTGAAAGGCATCCCCTGGTTGTATTTGAGAACATTTCATGACGCTTGGTGGGTAATTTTTGTCTAAATTGGCCGTTGAAGCGAGGCGGGTGTAAGCGGCTGGCTGAAGTGGTTGTGTACCTTCTTCTATCATATACCTTATGCAGCTGGCTGTCGTCCGCGGACGGACTACAGTCAGCTGATCGGGGTGCCTGTGACCCGGGGTGAGGCGAACGTGCCATACCCGGAGAATGGCCAGGATGACAGAGTGGATGAAGCACAAGGAACGACCCGGGATGAGACGAACGTGCCATACCCGGAGAATGGCCAGGGTGACCGGGAGGATGAAGCACAAGGAACGGCCCGGGGTGAGGCGAACGTGCCATACCCGGAAAATGGGCAGGCTGACAGGGTGGATGAAGCACAAGGAACGACCCGGGATGAGGCGAACGTGCCATACCAGGAGAATGGCCAGGGTGACAGGGAGGATGAAGCACAAGGAACGGCCCTGGATGAGGCGAACGCGCCATACCGGGAGAATGGCCAGGGTGACAGGGTGGATGAAGCACAAGGAACGACCCGGGGTGAGGCGAACGTGCCATACCGGGAGAATGGCCAGGGTGACAGAGTGGATAAAGCACAAGAAAGGGCCCGGGATGAGGCGAACGTGCCATACCGGGAGAATGGCCAGGGTGACAGGGAGGATGAAGCACAAGGAACGACCCGGGGTGAGGCGAACGTGCCATACCGGGAGAATGCCCAGGGTGACAGGAAGGATGAAGCACAAGGAACGACCCGGGATGAGGCGAACCTGCCATACCAGGAGAATGGCCAGGGTGACCGGGAGGATGAAGCACAAGGAACGACCCGGGATGAGGCGAACCTGCCATACCAGGAGAATGGCCAGGGTGACCGGGAGGATGAAGCACAAGGAACGACCCACGGTGAGGCGAACGTGCCATACCAGGAGAATGGCCAGGGTGACCGGGAGGATGAAGCACAAGGAACGACCCGGGATGAGGCGAAGGTGTCATACCAGGAGAATGGCCAGGGTGACAGGGTGGATGAAGCACAGGGAACGACCCGGGATGAGGCGAACGTGCCATACCCGGAGAATGGCCAGGATGACAGGGTGGATGAAGCACAAGGAACGACCCGGGATGAGGCGAACGTGCCATACCCGGAGAATGGCCAGGGTGACCGGGAGGATGAAGCACAAGGAACGGCCCGGGGTGAGGCGAACGTGCCATACCCGGAGAATGGCCAGGGTGACAGGGTTGATGAAGCACAAGGAACGGACCGGGGTGAGGCGAACGTGCCACACCGGGAGAATAGCCAGAGTGACCGGGAGGATGAAGCACAAGGAACGGCCTGGGATGAGGGGAACGTGCCATACCCGGAAAATGGGCAGGCTGACAGGGTGGATGAAGCACAAGGAACGACCCGGGGTGAGGCGAACGTGCCATACCCGGAAAATGGGCCGGCTGACAGGGTGGATGAAGCACAAGGAACGACCCGGGATGAGGCGAACGTGCCATACCAGGAGAATGGCCAGGGTGACAGGGTGGATGAAGCACAAGGAGCGACCCGGGGTGAGGCGAACGTGCCATACCCGGAGAATGGCCAGGATGACAGGGTGGATGAAGCACAAGGAACGACCCGGGATGAGGCGAACGTGCCATAGCGGGAGAATGGCCAGGGTGACAGGGAGGATGAACCACAAGGAACGACCCGGGATGAGGCGAACGTGCCATACCGGGAGAATGGCCAGGGTGACAGGGAGGATGAAGCACAAGGAACGACCCGGGGTGAGGCGAACGTGCCATACCAGGAGAATGGCCAGGGTGACCGGGAGGATGAAGCACAAGGAACGACCCGGGATGAGGCGAACGTGCCACACCAGGAGAATGGCCAGGGTGACAGGGTGGATGAAGCACAAGGAACGACCCGGGGTGAGGCGAACGTGCCATACCCGGAAAATGGGCAGGCTGACAGGGTGGATGAAGCACAAGGAACGACCCGGGATGAGGCGAACGTGCCATACCAGGAGAATGGCCAGGGTGACAGGGTGGATGAAGCACAAGGAACGACCCGGGGTGAGGCGAACGTGCCATACCCGGAGAATGGCCAGGATGACAGGGTGGATGAAGCACAAGGAACGACCCGGGATGAGGCGAACGTGCCATACCCGGAGAATGGCCAGCGTGACCGGGAGGATGAAGCACAAGGAACGGCCCGGGGTGAGGCGAACGTGCCATACCGGGAGAATGGCCAGGGTGACCGGGAGGATGAAGCACAAGGAACGGCCCGGGGTGAGGCGAACGTGCCATACCCGGAAAATGGGCAGGCTGACAGGGTGGATGAAGCACAAGGAACGACCCGGGATGAGGCGAACGTGCCATACCAGGAGAATGGCCATCGTGACAGGGAAGATGAAGCACAAGGAACGGCCCTGGATGAGGCGAACGTGCCATACCGGGAGAATGGCCAGGGTGACAGGGTGGATGAAGCACAAGGAACGACCCGGGGTGAGGCGAACGTGCCATACCGGGAGAATGGCCAGGGTGACAGGGTGGATGAAGCACAAGGAACGGCCCGGGGTGAGGCGAACGTGCCATACCGGGAGAATGGCCAGGGCGACAGGGTGGATGGAGCACAAGGAACGACCCGGGGTGAGGCGAACGTGCCATACCCGGAGAATGGCCAAGGTGACAGGGTGGATGAAGCACAAGGAACGGCCCGGGATGAGGCGAACGTGCCATACCGGGAGAATGGCCAGGGTGACAGGGAGGATGAAGCATAAGGAACGACCCGGGATGAGGCGAACGTGCCATACCGGGAGAATGGCCAGGGTGACAGGGTGGATCAAGCACAAGGAACGGCCCGGGGTGAGGCGAACGTGCCATACCGGGAGAATGGCCAGGGTGACAGGGAGGATGAAGCACAAGGAACGACCCGGGATGAGGCGAACGTGCCATACCAGGAGAATGGCCGGGGTGACCGGGAGGATGAAGCACAAGGAACGACCCGGGGTGAGGCGAACGTGCCATACCCGGAGAATGGCCAGGGTGACCGGGAGGATGAAGCACAAGGAACGACCCGGGGTGAGGCGAGCGTGCCGTACCAGGAGAATGGCCAGGGTGACAGGGTGGATGAAGCACAAGGAACGACCCGGGATGAGGCGAACGTGCCATACCAGGAGAATGGCCAGGATGACCGGGAGGATGAAGCACAAGGAACGACCCGGGGTGAGGCGAACGTGCCATACCGGGAGAATGGCCAGGATGACAGGGTGGATGAAGCACAAGGAACGGCCCGGGGTGAGGCGAACGTGCCATACCGGGAGAATGGCCAGGGTGACAGGGAGGATGAAGCACAAGGAACGACCCGGGATGAGGCGAACGTGCCATACCGGGAGAATGGCCAGGGTGACCGGGAGGATGAAGCACAAGGAACGGCCCGGGATGAGGCGAACGTGCCATACCCGGAGAATGGCCAGGATGACAGGGTGGATGAAGCACAAGGAACGACCCGGGGTGAGGCGAACGTGCCATACCGGGAGAATGGCCAGGATGACAGGGTGGATGAAGCACAAGGAACGGCCCGGGGTGAGGCGAACGTGCCATACCGGGAGAATGGCCAGGGTGACAGGGAGGATGAAGCACAAGGAACGACCCGGGGTGAGGCGAACGTGTCATACCGGGAGAATGGCCAGGGTGACAGGGAGGATGAAGCACAAGGAACGGCCCGGGATGAGGCGAACGTGCCATACCCGGAGAATGGCCAGGGTGACAGGGTGGATGAAGCACAAGGAACGACCCGGGATGAGGCGAACGTGCCATACCAGGAGAATGGCCAGGGTGACCGGGAGGATGAAGCACAAGGAACGACCCGGGGTGAGGCGAACGTGCCATACCGGGAGAATGGCCAGGATGACAGGGTGGATGAAGCACAAGGAACGGCCCGGGGTGAGGCGAACGTGCCATACCGGGAGAATGGCCAGGGTGACAGGGAGGATGAAGCACAAGGAACGACCCGGGATGAGGCGAACGTGCCATACCGGGAGAATGGCCAGGGTGACCGGGAGGATGAAGCACAAGGAACGGCCCGGGATGAGGCGAACGTGCCATACCCGGAGAATGGCCAGGATGACAGGGTGGATGAAGCACAAGGAACGACCCGGGGTGAGGCGAACGTGCCATCCCGGGAGAATGGCCAGGATGACAGGGTGGATGAAGCACAAGGAACGGCCCGGGGTGAGGCGAACGTGTCATACCGGGAGAATGGCCAGGGTGACAGGGAGGATGAAGCACAAGGAACGACCCGGGATGAGGCGAACGTGCCATACCCGGAGAATGGCCAGGATGACAGGGTGGATGAAGCACAAGGAACGACCCGGGGTGAGGCGAACGTGCCATACCGGGAGAATGGCCAGGGTGACCGGGAGGATGAAGCACAAGGAACGGCCCGGGATGAGGCGAACGTGCCATACCCGGAGAATGGCCAGGATGACAGGGTGGATGAAGCACAAGGAACGACCCGGGGTGAGGCGAACGTGCCATACCGGGAGAATGGCCAGGATGACAGGGTGGATGAAGCACAAGGAACGGCCCGGGGTGAGGCGAACGTGTCATACCGGGAGAATGGCCCGGGTGACAGGGAGGATGAAGCACAAGGAACGACCCGGGATGAGGCGAACGTGCCATACCCGGAGAATGGCCGGGATGACAGGGTGGATGAAGCACAAGGAACGACCCGGGGTGGGGCGAACGTGCGATACCGGGAGAATGGCCAGGGTGACAGGGAGGATGAAGCACAAGGAACAACCCGGGGTGAGGCGAACGTGCCATACCGGGAGAATGGCCAGGGTGACCGGGAGGATGAAGCACAAGGAACGACCCGGGATGAGGCGAACGTGCCATACCAGGAGAATGGCCAGGGTGACAGGGTGGATGAAGCACAAGGAACGGCCCGGGGTGAGGCGAACGTGCCATACCGGGAGAATGGCCAGGGTGACAGGGAGGATGAAGCACAAGGAACGACCCGGGATGAGGCGAATCTGCCATACCAGGAGAATGGCCAGGGTGACCGGGAGGATGAAGCACAAGGAACGACCCGGGATGAGGCGAACGTGCCATACCAGGAGAATGGCCAGGGTGACCGGGAGGATGAAGCACAAGGAACGACCCGGGGTGAGGCGAACGTGCCATACCCGGAGAATGGCCAGGGTGACAGGGTGGATGAAGCACAGTAAACGGCCCGGGGTGAGGCGAGCGTACCATACCGGGAGAATGGCCAGGGTGACAGGGTGGATGAAGCACAAGGAACGGTCCGGGAAGAGGCGAACGTGCCATACCCGGAGAATTACAAGGGTGACAGGGAGGATGAAGCACAAGGAACGACCCGGGGTGAGGCGAACGTGCCATACCCGGAGAATGGCCAGGATGACAGGGAGGATGAAGCACAAGGAACGACCCGGGGTGAGGCGAACGTGCCATACCGGGAGAATGGCCAGGGTGACCGGGAGGATGAAGCACAAGGAACGGCCCTGGATGAGGCGAACGTGCCATACCCGGAGAATGGCCAGGGTGACAGGGTGGATGAAGCACAAGGAACGGCCCGGGATGAGGCGAACGTGCCGTAACGGGAGAATGGCCAGGGTGACCGGGAGGATGAAGCACAAGGAACGGCCCTGGATGAGGCGAACGTGCCATACCCGGAGAATGGCCAGGGTGACAGGGTGGATGAAGCACAAGGAACGGCCCCGGATGAGGCGAACGTGCCATACCGGGAGAATGGCCAGGGCGACAGGGTGGATGAAGCACAAGGAACGGCCCGGGATGAGGCGAACGTGTCATACCCGGAGAATGGCCAGGGTGACAGGGTGGGTGAAGCACAAGGAACGGCCCGGGGTGAGGCGAACGTGCCATACCCGGAGAATGGCCAGGATGACAGGGAGGATGAAGCACAAGGAACATCCCGGGATGAGGCGAACGTGCCATAACGGGAGAATGGCCAGGGTGACAGGGAGGATGAAGCACAAGGAACGGCCCGGGGTAAGGCGAACGGCCATACCAAGAGAATGGCCAGGGTGACAGGGAGGATGAAGCACAAGGAACGACCCGGGGTGAGGCGAACGTGCCATACCCGGAGAATGGCCAGGATGACAGGGAGGATGAAGCACAAGGAACGACCCGGGGTGAGGCGAACGTGCCATACCGGGAGAATGGCCAGGGTGACCGGGAGGATGAAGCACAAGGAACGGCCCTGGATGAGGCGAACGTGCCATACCCGGAGAATGGCCAGGCTGACAGGGTGGATGAAGCACAAGGAACGGCCCGGGATGAGGCGAACGTGCCATACCGGGAGAATGGCCAGGGTGACAGGGTGGATGAAGCACAAGGAACGGCCCGGGATGAGGCGAACGTGTCATACCCGGAGAATGGCCAGGGCGACAGGGAGGATGAAGCACAAGGAACGACCCGGGGTGAGGCGAACGTGCCATACCCGGAGAATGGCCAGGGTGACAGGGAGGATGAAGCACAAGGAACGACCCGGGGTGAGGCGAACGTGCCATACCCGGAGAATGGCAAGGCTGACAGGGTGGATGAAGCACACGGAACGGCCCGGGGTGAGGCGAACGTGCCATACCCGGGGAATGGCCAGGGTGACCGGGAGGATGAAGCACAAGGAACGGCCCTGGATGAGGCGAACGTGCCATACCGGGAGAATGGCCAGGGTGACAGGGTGGATGAAGCACAAGGAACGACCCGGGATGAGGCGAACGTGCCATACCGGGAGAATGGCCAGGGTGACAGGGAGGATGAAGCACAAGGAACGACCCGGGATGAGGCGAACCTGCCATACCAGGAGAATGGCCAGGGTGACCGGGAGGATGAAGCACAAGGAACGACCCGGGATGAGGCGAACGTGCCATACCAGGAGAATGGCCAGGGTGACCGGGAGGATGAAGCACAAGGAACGACCCGGGGTGAGGCGAACGTGCCATACCCGGAGAATGGCCAGGGTGACAGGGTGGATGAAGCACAGTGAACGGCCCGGGGTGAGGCGAGCGTACCATACCGGGAGAATGGCCAGGGTGACAGGGTGGATGAAGCACAAGGAACGGTCCGGGATGAGGCGAACGTGCCATACCCGGAGAATTACAAGGGTGACAGGGAGGATGAAGCACAAGGAACGACCCGGGGTGAGGCGAACGTGCCATACGGGGAGAATGGCCAGGGTGACCGGGAGGATGAAGCACAAGGAATGGCCAGGGTGACAAAGAGGATGAAGCACAAGGAACGACCCGGGGTGAGGCGAACGTGCCATACCGGGAAAATGGCCAAGGTGACAGGGAGGATGAAGCACAAGGAACGATCCGGGGTGAGGCGAACGTGTCATACCCGGAGAATGGCCAGGGTGACAGGGTGGATGAAGCACAAGGAACGACCCGGGATGAGGCGAACGTGCCATACCAGGAGAATGGCCAGGGTGACCGGGAGGATGAAGCACAAGGAACGACCCGGGGTGAGGCGAACGTGCCATACCGGGAGAATGGCCAGGATGACAGGGTGGATGAAGCACAAGGAACGGCCCGGGGTGAGGCGAACGTGCCATACCGGGAGAATGGCCAGGGTGACAGGGAGGATGAAGCACAAGGAACGACCCGGGATGAGGCGAACGTGCCATACCGGGAGAATGGCCAGGGTGACCGGGAGGATGAAGCACAAGGAACGGCCCGGGATGAGGCGAACGTGCCATACCCGGAGAATGGCCAGGATGACAGGGTGGATGAAGCACAAGGAACGACCCGGGGTGAGGCGAACGTGCCATCCCGGGAGAATGGCCAGGATGACAGGGTGGATGAAGCACAAGGAACGGCCCGGGGTGAGGCGAACGTGTCATACCGGGAGAATGGCCAGGGTGACAGGGAGGATGAAGCACAAGGAACGACCCGGGATGAGGCGAACGTGCCATACCCGGAGAATGGCCAGGATGACAGGGTGGATGAAGCACAAGGAACGACCCGGGGTGAGGCGAACGTGCCATACCGGGAGAATGGCCAGGGTGACCGGGAGGATGAAGCACAAGGAACGGCCCGGGATGAGGCGAACGTGCCATACCCGGAGAATGGCCAGGATGACAGGGTGGATGAAGCACAAGGAACGACCCGGGGTGAGGCGAACGTGCCATACCGGGAGAATGGCCAGGATGACAGGGTGGATGAAGCACAAGGAACGGCCCGGGGTGAGGCGAACGTGTCATACCGGGAGAATGGCCCGGGTGACAGGGAGGATGAAGCACAAGGAACGACCCGGGATGAGGCGAACGTGCCATACCCGGAGAATGGCCGGGATGACAGGGTGGATGAAGCACAAGGAACGACCCGGGGTGAGGCGAACGTGCGATACCGGGAGAATGGCCAGGGTGACAGGGAGGATGAAGCACAAGGAACAACCCGGGGTGAGGCGAACGTGCCATACCGGGAGAATGGCCAGGGTGACCGGGAGGATGAAGCACAAGGAACGACCCGGGATGAGGCGAACGTGCCATACCAGGAGAATGGCCAGGGTGACAGGGTGGATGAAGCACAAGGAACGGCCCGGGGTGAGGCGAACGTGCCATACCGGGAGAATGGCCAGGGTGACAGGGAGGATGAAGCACAAGGAACGACCCGGGATGAGGCGAATCTGCCATACCAGGAGAATGGCCAGGGTGACCGGGAGGATGAAGCACAAGGAACGACCCGGGATGAGGCGAACGTGCCATACCAGGAGAATGGCCAGGGTGACCGGGAGGATGAAGCACAAGGAACGACCCGGGGTGAGGCGAACGTGCCATACCCGGAGAATGGCCAGGGTGACAGGGTGGATGAAGCACAGTAAACGGCCCGGGGTGAGGCGAGCGTACCATACCGGGAGAATGGCCAGGGTGACAGGGTGGATGAAGCACAAGGAACGGTCCGGGATGAGGCGAACGTGCCATACCCGGAGAATTACAAGGGTGACAGGGAGGATGAAGCACAAGGAACGACCCGGGGTGAGGCGAACGTGCCATACCCGGAGAATGGCCAGGATGACAGGGAGGATGAAGCACAAGGAACGACCCGGGGTGAGGCGAACGTGCCATACCGGGAGAATGGCCAGGGTGACCGGGAGGATGAAGCACAAGGAACGGCCCTGGATGAGGCGAACGTGCCATACCCGGAGAATGGCCAGGGTGACAGGGTGGATGAAGCACAAGGAACGGCCCGGGATGAGGCGAACGTGCCGTAACGGGAGAATGGCCAGGGTGACCGGGAGGATGAAGCACAAGGAACGGCCCTGGATGAGGCGAACGTGCCATACCCGGAGAATGGCCAGGGTGACAGGGTGGATGAAGCACAAGGAACGGCCCCGGATGAGGCGAACGTGCCATACCGGGAGAATGGCCAGGGCGACAGGGTGGATGAAGCACAAGGAACGGCCCGGGATGAGGCGAACGTGTCATACCCGGAGAATGGCCAGGGTGACAGGGTGGATGAAGCACAAGGAACGGCCCGGGGTGAGGCGAACGTGCCATACCCGGAGAATGGCCAGGATGACAGGGAGGATGAAGCACAAGGAACATCCCGGGATGAGGCGAACGTGCCATAACGGGAGAATGGCCAGGGTGACAGGGAGGATGAAGCACAAGGAACGGCCCGGGGTAAGGCGAACGGCCATACCAAGAGAATGGCCAGGGTGACAGGGAGGATGAAGCACAAGGAACGACCCGGGGTGAGGCGAACGTGCCATACCCGGAGAATGGCCAGGATGACAGGGAGGATGAAGCACAAGGAACGACCCGGGGTGAGGCGAACGTGCCATACCGGGAGAATGGCCAGGGTGACCGGGAGGATGAAGCACAAGGAACGGCCCTGGATGAGGCGAACGTGCCATACCCGGAGAATGGCCAGGCTGACAGGGTGGATGAAGCACAAGGAACGGCCCGGGATGAGGCGAACGTGCCATACCGGGAGAATGGCCAGGGTGACAGGGTGGATGAAGCACAAGGAACGGCCCGGGATGAGGCGAACGTGTCATACCCGGAGAATGGCCAGGGCGACAGGGTCGATGAAGCACAAGGAACGACCCGGGGTGAGGCGAACGTGCCATACCCGGAGAATGGCCAGGGTGACAGGGAGGATGAAGCACAAGGAACGACCCGGGGTGAGGCGAACGTGCCATACCCGGAGAATGGCAAGGCTGACAGGGTGGATGAAGCACACGGAACGGCCCGGGGTGAGGCGAACGTGCCATACCCGGGGAATGGCCAGGGTGACCGGGAGGATGAAGCACAAGGAACGGCCCTGGATGAGGCGAACGTGCCATACCGGGAGAATGGCCAGGGTGACAGGGTGGATGAAGCACAAGGAACGACCCGGGATGAGGCGAACGTGCCATACCGGGAGAATGGCCAGGGTGACAGGGAGGATGAAGCACAAGGAACGACCCGGGATGAGGCGAACCTGCCATACCAGGAGAATGGCCAGGGTGACCGGGAGGATGAAGCACAAGGAACGACCCGGGATGAGGCGAACGTGCCATACCAGGAGAATGGCCAGGGTGACCGGGAGGATGAAGCACAAGGAACGACCCGGGGTGAGGCGAACGTGCCATACCCGGAGAATGGCCAGGGTGACAGGGTGGATGAAGCACAGTGAACGGCCCGGGGTGAGGCGAGCGTACCATACCGGGAGAATGGCCAGGGTGACAGGGTGGATGAAGCACAAGGAACGGTCCGGGATGAGGCGAACGTGCCATACCCGGAGAATTACAAGGGTGACAGGGAGGATGAAGCACAAGGAACGACCCGGGGTGAGGCGAACGTGCCATACCCGGAGAATGGCCAGGATGACAGGGAGGATGAAGCACAAGGAACGACCCGGGGTGAGGCGAACGTGCCATACCGGGAGAATGGCCAGGGTGACCGGGAGGATGAAGCACAAGGAACGGCCCTGGATGAGGCGAACGTGCCATACCCGGAGAATGGCCAGGGTGACAGGGTGGATGAAGCACAAGGAACGGCCCGGGATGAGGCGAACGTGCCATAACGGGAGAATGGCCAGGGTGACCGGGAGGATGAAGCACAAGGAACGGCCCTGGATGAGGCGAACGTGCCATACCCGGAGAATGGCCAGGGTGACAGGGTGGATGAAGCACAAGGAACGGCCCCGGATGAGGCGAACGTGCCATACCGGGAGAATGGCCAGGGCGACAGGGTGGATGAAGCACAAGGAACGGCCCGGGATGAGGCGAACGTGTCATACCCGGAGAATGGCCAGGGTGACAGGGTGGATGAAGCACAAGGAACGGCCCGGGGTGAGGCGAACGTGCCATACCCGGAGAATGGCCAGGATGACAGGGAGGATGAAGCACAAGGAACATCCCGGGATGAGGCGAACGTGCCATAACGGGAGAATGGCCAGGGTGACAGGGAGGATGAAGCACAAGGAACGGCCCGGGGTGAGGCGAACGTGCCATACCCAGAGAATGGCCAGGGTGACAGGGAGGATGAAGCACAAGGAACGACCCGGGGTGAGGCGAACGTGCCATACCCGGAGAATGGCCAGGATGACAGGGAGGATGAAGCACAAGGAACGACCCGGGGTGAGGCGAACGTGCCATACCGGGAGAATGGCCAGGGTGACCGGGAGGATGAAGCACAAGGAACGGCCCTGGATGAGGCGAACGTGCCATACCCGGAGAATGGCCAGGCTGACAGGGTGGATGAAGCACAAGGAACGGCCCGGGATGAGGCGAACGTGCCATACCGGGAGAATGGCCAGGGTGACAGGGTGGATGAAGCACAAGGAACGGCCCGGGATGAGGCGAACGTGTCATACCCGGAGAATGGCCAGGGCGACAGGGTCGATGAAGCACAAGGAACGACCCGGGGTGAGGCGAACGTGCCATACCGGGAGAATGGCCAGGGTGACAGGGAGGATGAAGCACAAGGAACGACCCGGGGTGAGGCGAACGTGCCATACCCGGAGAATGGCAAGGCTGACAGGGTGGATGAAGCACACGGAACGGCCCGGGGTGAGGCGAACGTGCCATACCCGGGGAATGGCCAGGGTGACCGGGAGGATGAAGCACAAGGAACGGCCCTGGATGAGGCGAACGTGCCATACCGGGAGAATGGCCAGGGTGACAGGGTGGATGAAGCACAAGGAACGACCCGGGATGAGGCGAACGTGCCATACCGGGAGAATGGCCAGGGTGACAGGGAGGATGAAGCCCAAGAAACGACCCGGGGTGAGGCGAACGTGCCATACCGGGAAAATGGCCAAGGTGACAGGGAGGATGAAGCACAAGGAACGATCCGGGGTGAGGCGAACGTGTCATACCCGGAGAATGGCCAGGGTGACAGGGTGGATGAAGCACAAGGAACGGCCCGGGATGAGGCGAATTCTCAGATGCCATCATCAATCCGCAAAAAAGACCCGTCAGATCTACCAAACGAAGTATTGGAGCAGATATTCGAATATACGCTTTCTGTATATGTTGGTTTTTGTGGGTTGCTCCGTCGCATTTGAATCAAGCCGGCTCTTCAGTGAACTTGCAGAAAATGTCCTACGGCGGCAGGTAATTACAATTCAATCGTGTCACGCGTCTCTGGCATTAACATTGTCCATGAAAACGCGCTAGACATATCAGTAAACTCACTGTATCGCTGTGCGGGCAACGGTTCGGGCTGAACCCTCGCTCTAAAGGATTTGTTTAAAGCAATACCTGGATGGTATCATGGACGAGTAGTGCTTAAAGCAATCGACGACCTCAATTATTATGCCGTGTACAACTTCTACCCACCCATTGAGGGTGGTGAACACGAGGGGCCGAATCATAGACGCACGATCCTGTGTAAAGTTGCTTAGGTATGTTTGCGCATGTTTATAATATATTCTACATATGGTTGTTTGATGTTTGCTGAACATGTCCTAAATAAGGTTGCGGTACAAGGAAGCAGCGCGGATTAAACGTACAATTATTCCTGCTCTGCCCAGACGAATTATAGACCTGGTCACACATTTTGCAATTATGCCTCATGATGTGTTTAGTTCGTTTTGAATGTCAGAGTAAACGTTGGTCGTTATTATACTTAGCTTAGCCACATTGTTGTTCTAACGAGCACTTCTTTATATGCTGTACGGCGGCTCCTGTAATGCTACGAAAACATTCATATCATTGTATTGCGCGTGGCCGATTTATATATTCGGTTAGATTTGACAATAATGTCCCATCGAGTGTTTAGTTCGCTCAGAATGTGAGAGGAGACAGCCTTTATGAAGATATTTTGGTTAACCACCCGTTGTCCTCACAATGATTTCTCTCTATTTTCTGTTCATATCTTTGTGGTTCGGGTGGGTGATTTATACATCTAGTCACATTTTGCAATTAGGCCCCATGGAGTGTTTAGTTCGTTTTGACTTTCAGAGGAGACAACGTTCGGCAATATATTGTTTGCAATAACTTCGTTATCCTCAGGAACCTACTCTCTGTTTTATGTTGCGATTCTTCACTGTGACTTTATAAATCTCACTATTTTACGGAAAGCTCAAGGTATTTAAAAAGAACTGTCTTTTTTATTTATAAGTGAAATGTATGCACCGATATAAATATAGGTATGATGAAGCACAAAAACAATTGACGATTTTTTGTTATTTCATTTCGATCACGAAAATTCGTCAAAATAATGCTGCGGAATTACTGACCAACTAAGCAATCAAGATACCTTCGTTTGGTAGAAATGCTAACCTTTTCTCAGTTATCAGGATATCAAATCGTAATTAGCGAAACCCAAGTTTACTTAGCGTTAGTATAGATGTAACGAGGCTTGATTTCTACAAAACGGAAACCCCCTCATTACTTTATGCCCATTATGAGCATTACACTGTTTTCATTTTCGCAACGGCGTATGATCAGTAGCCAAAAACAGACACCCTCATACGTTATTAATGCGTCATATAGTGAGGTAAGAGATTAATTTTCAGGTATTCCTTTTTATCATTCGTGATTCAGTTATAGCTCATGTTTGACGTTTGTGAGAAGTAAGTGTTTACGTTTGTGGGCTAAATTGTATTTTTTTACGTTTGTGACAATTTTAGTTTGACGTTTGTGGCCAGGCAATTTTTATCTTTGTGATCCACTTGTTTTCAGGTTTGTGATTTTTCACGTTTGTGATCCATGGTGTTTTTACGTTTGTGGCCGTTTTTACGTTTGTGGTTTCCACAGGGTGGTGTGGACGAAGGATTGGGGTGATGGGGAGGGTGGGGCGGGGCACGTCGCGGAGGTGTGTGTGTGTGGGGGTGGGGGGGGGGGGGTGTTATCGACTTTGCAGCTTAACATCATATCTAGACAAAGGTTCCAGTTCCAGGCAGCTGGTTCATGGGATCTTGTTAGGCTAGACCTGTATACATGATAGTGTTGTTATAGGTGTGTAATTAATACCTGGGGGATAGGGAGAGTGGGGTTGTTGCTGCTCGGGTATCTGACTTGGCTTAGCTGTAAATATATATTGCAAGGGGTGGTGCATGATCAGGTATCTGATTTATCAAAGAGATAGAAATAGATAGAAGGCATTCCAATACTTCGAGCCAAGACAAGTTCATTTCAGTAGACACTTAATAAATAACTTTATTACTTTACACAACAGCAATTTATGATTCAGTTTTTGAGATAATAACAAACCCTAGAGAATGAACTTTAGGGACAAGAACACATTATTCAAATAGTGCAATCCAACAATAAAATATTGCAAATTTGGCAAGATTTGACATGAAAAACCGCGTTGAATAGCTTTAATTTTTAATAAACTTGCATCAACTTGTAAATCTTATCATTATTATATCTCATACATGAAACAATTAAATCTTAATGAAGAGAATACAACAATTCAATATGTCATGCATAAATAATATTTTGTATATTCTCATATCCATTATCATTTTACAAGGTAAAACAGTAGCAGCGCTTGCTTTATAAATTTTGATGGTATGGTAATGGAAAGATATATTTGCCATATCAAATGCATAAAATGTCTAATACTGCTCATGTATTTCACACAAAATGTGTAGTTTGATGCAATAAAATCAATTCCACTTGAACAATTCAGAGATTTCTATTGGGAAAACTTGCTGTTCTAAGCTATTAACAGTTTATACCTTAATGTTTTATACCTAATCATAGCATATGCTAAATACTTATGTCACATATTATTAGGGTGATATCTAATTTTCCCAGTGATTGTTTACCCAAATATTTGCATGTAGTTCAGATGTATCATTTTAAATACTGGTAGTCAAATTAGGTGGAAAAAAAGTTGATTTGATCACCAGTTATTCGTGTTATCTTGATATCAATCTTGAATCAAGCGAACTGACAATGATATCAAAACTAAATACTCCTTTACTATTTGTAAGGTATGCAGCCGAAAATCATATACGTCTGCCAAGTCAGTATCAAGAGCATTTTTCACTTGCTGTATCACCCTGTGATTACAACTTTCTACTTGATGTGTCAAAACATTTTCCCTTGCTCTATCACCCTCTAATTGCAATTTTCTACTTGATGCGTCAACAAAGATCATTGTCGAGGACCTATTATGATCCTCACAAATGAGCAGTAAATCCTTGGCTGTAAAGTCTGGAAGTTCATCTTTAAAGTATCTTGAAAAACCTAAGCAGATTTGTAATACGTTTATTTCATTTGCATTGAAGTTCATTGTCTAGGACCTGTTATAATCCCCAAAAATTAGTAGTAAATCATGGGCTGTAAAGTCTGGATAATTTTTTTCTAAGGATTTTAAACAAATCTTAAAGAATCATGTCCACCACCATAGTAGGTGTTTTTGATGTCAGACCTTAACCTGGTGTAGCAACTAAACAATGGGACAAAGCCTAACTGTTTGGATATCAGATATAATCCCCTGCAGACCCAATTCACACCTCTTTCATAGCCGCGACGCACCGCCGCCGCCGCCGCCGCCTACACCCCCCTCCCCTCTCCTACCGACCGCCATCCTCACCCCTTCCCCCGTTCCCCCCACCCGCGTCTATGGGGTGGCGAGATCGCGGCCCTCACCTCGCGGGCTTAATGGATATACACCGCCTGGGAGACGTAACCGGGCCATCATTCATCAATCTCAACCAGTTTCAGACTAAGGGAAAATAACAATAAGTAGTCACTATTAACCGATTGACCACTAGGCTTACTGACTAATTATCACACTTCTTCATGAGTTTTTATTGGCAGATCCAATAGCGGGTGGGGCTACCAGAATCTACAATAGATTTCTGAAAATACAATTAAGCCAATGTGGACCATTTTATTCCTTTGGTAGGCCTATAGATCTAGATATAATAATTACTTTTAGTCATAACCAGTATGGTGAGTAGTCCCGGATACTCATTGTTCTGAATGGAAGTACATTTAATATATTTTAAAGGTGGTCTAGCGGAAGGATGTATAATATACTGATCACTGTATTACCGGTATCCTACATATCCTTCGACTAAACTATATTTTTTTGATAATTGTAACTTGTAATTTATCTTATATTTCATAGCTTAATGGGTAATCAGTCTGCAGCGTGATGATCTGATGAAAAGGGACAGCGGGCAGCTTCACAACAATTGTGTGGTCTGCTCAAACTCTGCTTTTAAGGACTCCATATTTATAAATATTTACGAAGTAAAGCCTGAGATGACGGTGCCAACATTTTGGTGATGAATACACCTTGACATTGTCAGCATTAGTGTTTTAAGGCATTTTATATTATCTGAAGCATGCAAAAAAACATGTTATTGTATGAACTGTATTGTAAAATAAAACAATGACTATACTTGACATTAACATTCCCATGTTAAGCAATAAATTATGTCTCATGTTGTGCGTCGTATTTACAATGGATAATATAAATAATAGCATATAAATATATATAAATATAGATATCAATGGATTAATTGCTGTTTATTGTCATAATTTAATGCTGTATTGTGTCGGCTAGCTTTGTTAATGACACTGTAGTGCATATAACAATTTTTATCACACGGACAAAATGTGACGTCAGCCTTGACATATAGTTCTGTTGATTGCTGAAATGTCCCCGCATAGTTATGTTCCAACAGCTTAATTAGAACTAATTGTTTATATTGTTCGGCTGGTCAAACTGCTCAAGTGCGCTCAAAAAAATATTCCTCGACTTTTTGCTATTTAGAAGAAAAAAAAATGTATTTAATATTGGCGGCCATCTTGAAAAATGGCGGCTATTTTATAATATTCCAACAAATTCTTAGTTTGCATTTTTCAACTGGTCAAATTGCAAGAGTGCGCCAAAAATCGTACATTAATTTCGTGGAACTATTATTTAATGGGTTTTGGCGGCCATTCTGTATTATTCTAATGAATTCTTATTTTGCGTTGTTCACCAGGTGAAGCTGCAAAGTACACACAAATTCGTACAAAAATATCTTAGAGCTATTAATTTATAGACTTTCTTTGGTTCTCTTGGCGGCCATCTTAAAAATGGCGGCCATTTTTAAATATGCCACCGTAGTCCATAGTCCAATCGTTTCGTACCTCAAACTCTACAAGTGTTTTACCACCAGAGTACAACACATTGCTGGTCCGCCGCGGGTACTAGTACATAACTCAGCAAGAATAGCAGAGCCCCCCCACCCCTTCGCCGCTCCTCCACCACCCCCACCGCCATCAACCCCGACAGGGAGGAGGTGATCATGCACAACGGCCTCTCCTCCGCAAATTCTGCTCTACCAGATTTTACCGATTCCGGCTTCTCGGCTCCTCAACGGATCATCAAATCCGGTCGCGCAAAATCAGAATCAGCACGATATCTTACACCCCCCCCCCCCGCACCCCACACTTCCTCACCTCTCGCCCCGGTCCCCCACCCCAGACCCCCGGCGCAGCTCGGTAACCTCACCAAAGAGAGAGATTCAAATCCCACACCCTACGAATATCTTGAAGCCATTGTTAAATTTACATAAACGTTTCTGTTGACACAATATCGTGCAAGATAGGGCGCTACCATTCAACCACGTGCTTTTGTTTACATTCTAAAACGGTATTTTATGGTGGCGCCTCGGGTTGTTTTGTCACAATTTGCCCATAGGGGAAGTTCACAGTTGGGCATCTTATTCTATCCTTGGTCACTCTGGAAGGTGAGCTCCAAGAGATACGCTACGAACAGCAACATGGAGTTAACATGCTAGGTCACGCTGCAACAAAGAGAGAGATTCAAATCCCACACCCTACGAGTATCTTGAAGCCATTGTTAAATTTACATAAACGTTTCTGTTGACACAATATCGTGCAAGATAGGGCGCTACCATTCAACCACGTGCTTTTGTTTACATTCTAAAACGGTATTTTATGGTGGCGCCTCGGGTTGTTTTGTCACAATTTGCCCATAGGGGAAGTTCACAGTTGGGCATCTTATTCTATCTTTGGTCACTCTGGAAGGTGAGCTCCAAGAGATACGCTACAAACAGCAACATGGAGTTAACATGCTAGGTCACGCTGCAAGGTGAGCTCAAGAGACTAAACGATACGTTACAAACAGCAACATGGAGTTAACATGCTAGGTTACACCGCAAGGTGAGCTCAAGAGACTAAACGATGCGTTACAAACAGCAACATGGAGTTAACATGCTAGGTCACACTGGAAGGTGAGCTCAAGGGAATAAACGATACGTTACAAACAGCAACATGGAGTAAACATGCTCGGTCACACTGCAAGTTGAGCTCAAAAGACTAAACGATACGTTACAAAAAAAACAGCAACATGGAGTTAACATGCTAGGTCACACCGGAAGGTGAGCTCAAGAGACTAAACGATACGTTACAAACAGTAACATGGAGTTAACATGCTAGGTCACACTGGAAGGTGAGCTCAAGAGACTAAACCATACGTTACAAACAGCAACATGGAGTAAACATGCTAGGTCACACTGGAAGGTGAACTCAAGAGACTAAACGATACGTTACAAACAGCAACATGGAGTAAACATGCTAGGTCACACTGGAAGGTGAGCTCAAGAGACTAAACAATACGTTACAAACAGCAACATGGAGTTAACATGCTAGGTCACACTGGAAGGTGAGCTCAAGGGATACTTTACAAACAGCAACAGGGAGTTAACATGCTAGATCACACCGGAAGGTGAGCTCAAGAGACTAAACGATACGTTACAAACATCAACATGGAGTTAACATGCTGGGTCACACTGAAAGGTGAGCTCAAGAGACTAAACGACACGTTACAAACAGCAACATGGAGTTAACATGCTAGGTCACACCGGAAGGTGAGCACAAGAGACTAAACGATACGTTACAAACAGCAACATGGAGTAAACATGCTAGGTCACACTGCAAGGTGAGCTCAAGAGACTAAGCGATACGTTACAAACAGCAACATGGAGTTAACATGCTAGGTCACACCGAAAGGTGAGATCAAGAGACTAAACGATACGTTACAAACAGCAACATGGAGTTAACATGCTAGGTCACACTGCAAGGTGAGCTCAGGAGACTAAACGATACGTTACAAACAGCAACATGGAGTTAACATGCTAGGTCACACTGCAAGGTGAGCTCAAAAGACTAAACGATACGTTACAAACAGCAACATGGAGTTAACATGCTAGGTCACACTGCAAGGTGAGCTCAAGAAACTAAACGATACGTTACAAACAGCAACATGGAGTTAACATGCTAGGTCACACCGGAAGGTGAGCTCAAGAGACTAAACGATACGTTACAAACAGCAACATGGAGTTAACATGTTAGGTCACACTGGAAGGTGAGCTCAAAAGACTAAACGATACGTTACAAACAGCAACATGGAGTTAACATGCTAGGTCACACTACAAGGTGAGCTCAAGAAACTAAACGATACGTTACAAACAGCAACATAGAGTTAACATGCTAGGTCACACCGGAAGGTGAGCTCAAGGGACTAAACGATACGTTACAAACAGCAACATGGAGTAAACATGCTAGGTTACGCCGGATGGTGAGCTAAAGAGACTAAACGATACGTTACTAACAGCAACATGGAGTAAACATGCTAGGTCACACCGGAAGGTGAGCTCAAGAGACTAAACGATACGTTACAAACAGCAACATGGAGTAAGCCTGCTAGGTCACACTGTAAGGTGAGCTCAAGGGACTAAACGATACGTTACAAACAGCAACATGGAGTTAACATGCTATGTCACACTGCAAGGTGAGCTCAAGAGACTAAACGATACGTTACAAACAGTAACAGGGAGTAAACATGCTAGGTCACACCGGAAGGTGAGCTCAATGGACTAAACGATACGTTACAAACAGCAACATGGAGTAAACATGCTAGGTCACACTGCAAGGTGAGCTCAAGAGACTAAGCGATACGTTACAAACAGCAACATGGAGTTAACATGCTAGGTCACACCGGAAGGTGAGATCAAGAGACTAAACGATACGTTACAAACAGCAACATGGAGTAAGCCTCCTAGGTCACAGTGTAAGGTGAGCTCAAGGGACTAAACGATACGTTACAAACAGCAACATGGAGTTAACATGCTAGGTCACACTGGAAGGTGAGCTCAAGAGACTAAGCGATACGTTACAAACATCAACATGGAGTTAACATGCTATGTCACACTGCAAGGTGAGCTCAAGAGACTAAACGATACGTTACAAACAGTAACAGGGAGTAAACATGCTAGGTCACACTGGAAGGTGAGCTCAAGGGACTAAACGATACGTTACAAACAGCAACATGGAGTTAACATGCTAGGTCACACTGGAAGGTGAGCTCAAGGGACTAAACGATACGTTACAAACAGTAACATGGAGTAAGCATGCTAGGTCACACTGAAAGGTGAGCTCAAGAGACTAAACGATACGTTACAAATAGCAACATGGAGTTAACATGCTAGGTCACACTGGAAGGTGAGCTCAAGGGAGACGTTACAAACAGCAACATGGAGTTAACATGCTAGGTCACACTGCAAGGTGAGCTCAGGCGACTAAACGATACGTAACAAACAGCAACATGGAGTAAACATGCTAGGTCACACGGGAAGGTGAGCACAAGAGAGTAAACGATACGTTACAAACAGCAACATGGAGTTAACATGTTAGGTCACACTGGAAGGTGAGCTCAAGAGACTAAACGATACGTTACAAACAGAAACATGGAGTTAACATGCTAGGTTACACTGCAAGGTGAGCTCAAGAGACTAAACGATGCGTTACAAACAGCAACATGGAGTTAACATGCTAGGTCACACTGGAAGGTGAGCTCAAGGGAATAAACGATACGTTACAAACAGCAACATGGAGTAAACATGCTCGGTCACACTGCAAGTTGAGCTCAAGAGACTAAACGTTACGTTACAAAAAAAACAGCAACATGGAGTTAACATGCTAGGTCACACCGGAAGGTGAGCTCAAGAGACTAAACGATACGTTACAAACAGCAACATGGAGTAAACATGCCAGGTCACACCATAAGGTGAGCTCAAGAGACTAAACGATACGTTACAAACAGCAACATGGATTTAACATGCTAGGTCACACTGCAAGGTGAGCTCAAGAGACTAAACGATACGTTACAAACAGCAACATGGAGTAAACATGCCAGGTCACACCGGAAGGTGAGCTCAAGAGACTAAACGATACGTTACAAACAGCAACATGGAGTTGCCATGCTAGGTCACACTGGAAGGTGAGCTAAAGAGACTAAACGATACGTTACAAACAGCAACATGGAGTAAACATGCCAGGTCACACCGGAAGGTGAGCTCAAGAGACTAAACGATACGTTACAAACAGCAACATGGAGTTAACATGCTAGGTCACACTGAAAGGTGAGCTCAAGAGACTAAACGATACGTTACAAGGCGGCAACATGGAGTAAACATGCTAGGTCACACTGCAAGGTGAGCTCAAGGGACTAAGCGATACGTTACAAACAGCAACATGGAGTAAACATGCTAGGTCACACCGAAAGGTGAGATCAAGAGACTAAACGATACGTTACAAACAGCAACATGGAGTTAACATGCTAGGTCACACTGCAAGGTGAGCTCAAGGGACTAAACGATACGTTACAAACAGCAACGTGGAGTAAACATGCCAGGTCACACCGGAAGGTGAGCTCAAGAGACTAAACGATACGTTACAAACAGCAACATGGATTTAACATGCTAGGTCACACTGAAAGGTGAGCTCAAGAGACTAAACGATACGTTACAAACAGCAACATGGATTTAACATGCTAGGTCACACTGAAAGGTGAACTCAAGAGACTAAACGATACGTTACAAACAGCAACAAGGAGTTGCCATGCTAGGTCACACTGCAAGGTGAGCTCAAGAGACTAAACGATACCTTACAAACAGCAACATGGAGTTAACATGCTAGGTCACACTGGAAGGTGAGCTCAAGAGACTAAACGATACGTTACAAACAGCAACATGGAGTAAACATACTAGGTCACACAGAAAGGTGAGCTCAAGAGACTAAACGATACGTTACAAACAGCAACATGGAGTAAACATGCCAGGTCACACTGCAAGGTGAGCTCAAGAGACTAAACGTTACGTTACAAACAGCAACATGGAGTAAACATGCCAGGTCACACCGGAAGGTGAGCTCAAGAGACTAAACGATACGTTACAAACATCAACATGGAGTTAACATGCTAGGTCACACTGCAAGGTGAGCTCAAGAGACTAAACGATACGTTACAAACAGCAACATGGAGTAAACATGCCAGGTCACACCGGATAGTTGAGCTCAAGAGACTAAACGATACGTTACCAACAGCAACATGGATTAGACATGCCAGGTCACACTGCAAGGTGAGCTCAAGAGACTAAACGATACGTTACAAACAGCAACATGGAGTAAACATGCCAGGTCACACCGGAAGGTGAGCTCAAGAGACTAAGCGATACGTTACAAACAGCAACAAGGATTTAACATGCTAGGTCACACTGCAAGGTGAGCTCAAGAGACTAAACGATACGTTACAAACAGCAACATGGAGTAAACATGCCAGGTCACACCGGAAGGTGAGCTCAAGAGACTAAACGATACGTTACAAACAGCAACATGGATTTAACATGCTAGGTCACACTGAAAGGTGAACTCAAGAGACTAAACGATACGTTACAAACAGCAACATGGAGTTGCCATGCTAGGTCACACTGGAAGGTGAGCTAAAGAGACTAAACGATACGTTACAAACAGCAACATGGAGTAAACATGCTAGGTCACACCGGAAGGTGAGCTCAAGAGACTAAGCGATACGTTACAAACAGCAACATGGAGGTAACATGCTAGGTCACACTGAAAGGTGAGCTCAAGAGACTAAACGATACGTTACAAACAGCAACATGGAGTTAACATGCTAGGTCACACAGAAAGGTGAGCTCAAGAGACTAAACGATACGTTACAAACAGCAACATGGAATTAACATGCTAGGTCACACCGGAAGGTGAGCTAAAGAGACTAAACGATACGTTACAAACAGCAACATGGAGTTAACATGCTAGGTCACACTGGAAGGTGAGCTCAAGGGACTAAACGATGCGTTAGGGAAAGTTACATAAGAGTTACCTCCTGGGTCACACTAAGTGGTGAGGTCAATTTATAAAACGACACCCTGTGGACAGGTACATGCAGTTAACATAATTTGTGTCATGTCTATAATAGCCATCCACATTGGTGCTGGCCCTTACAAAAAGCTTCCAGTTCAATAGACCGATCCAGGCTGGCTATCATTCACTGACGCCAGTGTTGCTTTTATCCAATCATGCTGCAAAATCCTGATTTGCAATTTGCGGTTTCGCGCTATATCATGTTATTCACTCTGATACATTCCTAGTATTGACTACCTATGTAATAAATCGTATTAGTACTCTGAGCTATTCCAATGGATGTATTTGCTGTTTTTTCATGGAATCTTTCTCAAATTTCAGGTTTTAATTATGTTATTAAATCCTGGTCAATCATTGCCCCTTATCCAGGGTGTTTAGTTCTGGAGACAAATATATACACCGAGCGGAAGGGCATTGCTTCCCTGTATACAGCTCCCTAGCCCTGAACCTAATACACTCACTTGATTGCATTAAAGAATGTATGATAAATTCATCTCATTGTGGTTCTGTGCCGGGGGTTCGGTTCCCCGCGCACGAAGTATTCATCTCTCCTTTCGATCAATATGCACAAATCAGAAATAAGTTCGACATCTATGCGATCAAAACCAATAGAATTGTGGTCCAACACCGATATATGCTTAGCTCGAATTGAAGGAAGTTATCACAGTCCTCACTTGACGGCACGATGGTATGATCTGAGGTCCTTAACTGTTCTATGTCTGCACAAACCGATTTCTCAAACTCTCAAGTTCTTCAATATAGTCCTTGCAGCAAGTGAGTTTACCCTGTGCTTAATATTAAAGACCACATATTTCTTATGTCCTCTTATATATTTGCTTCTATCGTCTAACAAACATGAGTGTGTAAGGTAGTTTTATGTTACAAACTAGGTTGCAATCGGCTGTTTTATTAGTCACAAAGTGATATGCGATTGTTTATACGCGAATTATATGTCGCTTACAAGGCTGCGGTCGACTGCTTTACGGTGAAACGATACTTGATTGTACGTGTTCAAGAATAATATGTAATTCATGTCGCAGTCAGCAGCTTTGCGGGTCATACGGTTTCAATTGCTACTTTACAGATTGCAGAGATACATTTAACTGGGTTACGGCATTTTGGTTGTTTTGGCATTCGATTCGATTGTGTATAAGACAATCGCGTTTTGCTGCTTAAGGCCGCAGTCAGCTGTTTGACGGGTCGTCGAAGGATATACTTGAAGTTGTGAGAGAACAGTAGGGTCTACCAGGGGATCCGTGTTCACATATGTTTGCCATTCTCTACCCGTCTAAAGTATGCTGAGCGGATATGCATGCAATTGCTTGCGGATGTATAGCTAGCCAGTATGTGTACTGATTTATTATCCTTTGAAAACCACGGACGGAGTGAGTTGTCCACAGCGTGGTTTTCAACTGTTCTTCTTTCCAGACATTTGAGATTTGGACAGTTGAAAAGTATGCATTTGCATGACAAATTCTTTAGTTGGGAAATAAATAAATTTTACCTCCAGTTATACAGTTGAATTCGTATCGTTTTTACGTACGGGATGCAATACCAATTATGGACTCCTTAGTTTAGATTTTTGAGGCTGTCAATGTTTTAAGCGTTCATTTGTTTCTTCTGCAGCATCGCGTCGATGTGTACTGATATAACATCAGTCGTCAAACAGGAAGGTCGTATTTACGGACGGAAGACCGACGTATACGTTGGCGGAATCCGGCCTTGTCCTCTTGATGAAGGCTGCCTCGTTGCAGATCGTGACCTAACCGTGTGAAGATGTCGACCCGGGGACCTTCCCTTTTAATCATCGTGTTGGCGCTTCTAACCTGCAGAGTGGGTTCTGAAGCGCCCCGCCATTGTCCGAGCGGCTGTCAGTGTATCGAGCTTGACCTAGAGATGTGGGATGTCCAGTGTCAAGGCGATTATGGGGGGGAATCAATTGCCCCATTGGCTCGACTACCGGCCAACACGACGAAATTAACCCTGACCTCGTCCCAGTTTAATTTCGACCGTTTGGAATTTTCCCATTTACGACGATTGGAGAAATTGGTTTTCGCAGATCCGAATCCTCGTAATTACATTTATAATGGTACTTTAATATACAACAAAAGTCTGTTTGTCGGAATGGACGCCTTGAAACACTTGTCGATCAATATATTCCTGCAAGACACGAAAGCGGAGGTGTTTTCGCCCCTGGTATCATTAACAACGCTTGATTTGTCCAACACTAGGCGTTTCGGGTTCAGAAAGTGTTTGACACTGTTCCAACATTTCCAGCCTCTTCCAATCAAAAACCTACGATTGCAGAACATCCAGCATGGTTTTGGTAGCGGTGATCTTGTCTATCTAAACCAGCTATTAAAATCACTTGCCAAGTTTCCTTTGAGGCATTTGGACATAAGCGAAAACGGTGTTGTCGATCTGACCCCAGGCTTCAACGAATATCTCCCACAACTGGAGGAGTTTGTAAGCAGGTACAACACCTTCACGGGAGCCAATACTAATACTCGTTGCTTGGTCATAGACCTGTTGCTTCATCCTAAGTTAGCCCACATTGACCTCAGCCACCCAGGAGAGCATGTGGCAGCCGCCGGAAGTGACGTGCAAAGTCGACGCAGACGACACCTCGACAATCAGGCATTGCCTCCCCGTCTGGCGAGTGAAAAAGAGGAACCAGTTCACAGAGCTTTCACCCATTCGGTCACCATCAGACCCCAGAGTAGACCAAGCTCCTCCACACACAGGAAGACGCGCAATAATAACAACAGATACAATACAATGCGAAAGAAGAGGTCGGTTTGGTCAGATATCTTCGATGTCATTGCGTGTCCTTCACAATCTTTGAATGCTACGAGTGTGGTATGCGCTGGTGTGGAATGTTTGTGTGCAGCCCTTACAACCATCCCATGTAGTGTGGTGCCCAGTGCGAGCAGTCTAGCGGCCCCTGACCCCGATTGCAGTCATGGGGTACTATGGCCATGACCTCCGAGTCTACAGGCAGTATCGATTCACCACATCGCTGCATATGCCTCTTTTCTCGGTTCCCGAAATGATAACGTAATCTGCGTCTCGGGTGTCAATGTGACTTACATTGACGCTTCGTACAGCGATGTAGGCCGCTATTTGAATCCCTTCAATCTGACCCTTAAAGGCCTTGGGAACGTCACATATCTCAATCTGCAGTCAAATGAAATTATTATTACCAATTATGGGATATTAAAAGGTTTTAACCATGTCGAAACCCTCTTACTTGGTATTAACAAAATCAGACTAGACACAAAAGACGCGTCTATGCTGTTTGAAGGACTTTCAAGAATTAAAGTTCTGGATCTCGCTAGGAACGGGATCACATCCATCCATGAAGATGTCCTCGCAAGTCTCGTGAATCTCAAAATCCTGAATATGAGTGGCAATGCGATCACGATGCTGGAGTTACAGCTTCCCCTTCAGACGTCTCTAACGTGGCTCGATGTCAGTGACAACAAGATCGCCGTCTTCAGCGAGAACATGATGAAGTTGGTGGATCGAATGGCCAACGTGACCTTGGATTTCACCGGCAATCATCTGTCTTGTTTATGCGGTGATTTGGCGTTTGTCCGCTGGTTACGTCAGACCATGGCGCGACTTGTGAGGCGCAATGACTACCGATGTACGCACCCTCTGAGTCGTAGTGTCGCCTTCTTTGACGTCGATGTGGAGCAGCTGGACGACAGCTGCAACCCGTCGCACGGCGCCATCATCGCATCGTCAGTGCTGTCTTCTTTCGGAGGAGTCCTAGTAGCCTGCCTCGGGTACCTGACTTACAAGAGACGCTGGAGAATTCGGTTCTACCTATACGCTGCCAGACGTGGGTGGAATAAATACAGGAACAACGCCAGACTCGAGAATTTCGTAAACGATGCCTTTGTGATTTATAATTCTGAGGACCGTGGCTGGGTTCACGACACACTGAGGGTACAACTGGAGGAAGTACATGAGCTGAAGCTGTGCATCCACTACAGGGACTTCATCCCGGGACACGACATCCAAGATCAGATCGTCAACAGTATTGAGACCAGCCGGAAGACGCTGGTCGTGCTATCACCGGCTTTCCTCGAGAGTTCGTGGTGTTCATTTGAGATGCAGATGGCGCAAATGAAAGCCATATCGGAAGGTCTGAACGTGCTCGTTCTCGTTATCCTGCGAGACTTGCCCGTGGCTGGCGTGAACAAGACGTTGTCACGATTACTAGAGTCGAAGACGTACGTCAAATGGGACGAGGACAGAGACGCCCAGGTTGTCTTCTGGGGCCAACTCGTGCGCGCAATTTGCAAGGATGACGAAAGCGATGGATGCACTACTAACGTGTAACATGGTTAAGATAGTTGGCCAGGATTATGGCATCATCGTAGTAAAAGGAAGTGTTGTTCTTATGGTGTGATATCTACTATGGAATCTTAATGTAAGTTTAACAATGTGAAATTCCAATTAATGTATCCAAGTCTGCGATATAGTAACACTTTACTAATAGCTGATGGGCTGTACCGTTTTTGTTTATTTCATTGTGGTGCTTTGGGGACCAACAAATAACAAACAGCATGTTATGTTATGGGCGCGCATTCGGCTTGGAAATGACACGAGATTGATACGTATTGCTTCACCTGTATTTTTTCCGGTACAACAATAAAATAACTGATAGGCATATTGCAAGGTATTTCAATGTATCTACTTTTCTTCTCACGGGCTCATGCACGATGGAATAGGCTCGCCGGTTTGAAATGCGAATAGATTTACGCACTAACGTGTAACATGGTTAAGATAGTTGGCCAGGATTATGGCATCATCGTAGTAAAAGGAAATGTTGTTCTTATGGTGCGATATCTACCATGGAATCTTAATGTAAGTTTAACAATATGAAATTCCAATTAATGTATCCAAGTCTGCGATATAGTAACACTTTACTAGTAGCTGATGGGCTGTACTGTTTTTGTTCATTTCATTGTGGTGCTTTGGGGACCAACAAATAACAGACAGCATGTTATGTTATGGGCGCGCATTCGGCTTGGAAATGACACGAGATTGATACATATTGCTTCACCTGTATTTTTTCCGGTATAACAATAAAATAACTGATAGACATATTGCAAGGTATTTCAATGTATCTACTTTTCTTCTCACGGGCTCATGCACGATGGAATAGGCTCGCCGGTTTTAAATACGAATAGATTTACGCAAGGGCTAGTTTCATCAATCACAGAGCCGAAATGTCCTTTGTGTGTCTCACTCGAAGCGTCATAACGTCTTCTGTGTGTCTCACTCGAAGCGCCATAACGTCTTCTGTGTGTCTCACTCGAAGCGTCATAACGTCTTCTGTGTGTCTCACTCGAAGCGTCATAACGTCTTCTGTGTCTCCTTCAAAACGTCATAACGTCTTCTGTGGGTCTCACTCGAAGCGTCATAACGTCCTCTGTGTCTCCTTCAAAACGTCATAACGTCTTCTGTGGGTCTCACTCGAAGCGTCATAACGTCTTCTGTGTGTCTCACTCCAAGCGTCATAACACCCTTTGCGGGTCTCACTCCAAGCGTCATAACTTCCTCTGCGGCTCTCACTCCAAGCGTCATAACTTCCTCTACGGGTCTCACTCCAAGCTTTATAACGTCCTCTGTGGGTCTCACTCCAAGCGTCATAACTTCCTCTGCGGTTTTCACTCGAAGCGTCATAAAGTCCTCTGCGGTTTTCACTCCAAACGTCATAACGTCCTCTGTGGGTCTCACTCCAAGCGTCATAGTTTCCTCTGCGAGTCTCACTCTAAGCGTTATAACGTCCTCTTTCGGCCTCACACCCATAGTCAGAACGTCCTCTTTGGGTCTCACTCCCAGCGTCGTAAAGTCCTCTGTGGGTCTCACTCCATACGTCATAAGGTCCTCTGCGGGTCTCACGCTAAGCGTCATAAAGTCCTCTGCGGTTTTCACTCCAAACGTCATAACGTCCTCTGTGGGTCTCACTCCAAGCGTCATAGTTTCCTCTGCGAGTCTCACTCTAAGCGTTATAACGTCCTCTTTCGGCCTCACACCCATAGTCAGAACGTCCTCTTTGGGTCTCACTCCCAGCGTCGTAAAGTCCTCTGTGGGTCTCACTCCATACGTCATAAGGTCCTCTGCGGGTCTCACTCGAAGCGTCATAACGTCCTCTGCGGGTCTCAGTCGAAGCGTCATAACGCCCGCTGCGGGTCTCACTTCAAGCGTCATAGCTTCCTCTGCGGGTCTCACGCTAAGCGTCATAACGTCCTCTTTGGCATTCATTCCAAGCGTCAAAACGTCCTCTGTGTGACTCACTCCCAGCGTCATAACGTGCTCCGTTGGTCTCACGCCAAGCGTCATAAAGTCGTCATAAAGGGTTCTCAAAGAAGGCATATGCATCACATGTGAACATCTTTGAGTCTCTGCCTTTGCGTCATTTAATCTTAATCTATATTATTCTCATTGCTTGGCATCTGCGAAAGACAATGGATTTGCGGCTTTGTTTTGGTTTAAGTATTACGATTTTCCTCGCGGCATTTGCGCTTATGACTCACTGTTTTTCTCACTCCACCCTGATATTGTTCCATTTCTATCATGAATACGTGAGAACAATATTAGATATTAACGGGGGAAATTTCGTTTTGTACTTTTCGATAATTTCCCAAGTAAACCAGAGCACTTCGGAGTGTTAAATTATATTTGTAATGCCCTTGAAACGTATGTTCGTAATCTATTTCCACCTCAACATGACGGTGCAGGTCAATACTAACTTTCCCGATGTCGAACAACTCCAAATGTCACAACCATGTTAATTTGCAGCCGTCACATCCATTGTTGCTAACAATGTGATACGAAGGCGTATTTTACAAGGTTTAAAGCACCCCAGTGTATGGCAATAACATAAATATGACATGTAACATGAAATTATAAAACTGTCAAAAAAATGTACATCTAGGCCTTAGCCTACATACGTCTGTATTCGAGTGATTTAAATGTACACCAGACCGTTAACAACGCAAGAGTCGAGCGCTCAACGGCACAAATCTGACGCACAAAAACAACTGCAGGACATACTTGAGGAAATGGCGATTTCTCGCAGCAGACGACAATGCGAGTTTTCCGCCATTTGGTACGTGACCGAAGGGTTCATGCCAGGAAGTGACATTCTGTAGAATGCGGACGTGATCTTTGCCCCGCCCACCCACTCGAGGGCCCATAAGAGCATACCATTAACGCGCAGCCAGACAGCTACCCACTGGGGGCGATTGTTGGCATCGGCCGCAGTTATCAGTTCTCTAAATACACCTGAAATGCCACTATCTTCACAGTGGGAACTAGGAATGAAATATAAAGCAAATAAAGAATCGGTATAAACACTTAAAGTAATAAACTTTGGCTGTAAATGCTGTGAAACGTTTCAAGGATTTTAACTCGCGGAAGCCGTGCGAAATAAAACCTGGTATGTCTAGACCCCTTGTGACGTCATGCAAATGACGACAAAACCACCACGACCACCAGGGAAAGTGATACGCCTCTGCTAGCTGTACTGGCACTTTAACACGCCGATACGGACGGATACTGTTGGAAATTCACCGTTGGTCTTGGTGGAGTATTACACGCAAACGCTTGGTTCAAGCGCTCTGATTCAGGTAAGTCCTCGAAATGGATTATCATAGTAATTAATTAGCGTGAATTACACATGTGGTAGTCTGAAACAATGGCTCGCTATAAGATGCAAAAACGACCGTTCATATTGAAAGTTAATATAAAGGTAACTGAAGGAGAAAAATATCATTGATAACATTTCAAGTAAAATATCATCAAAATCTAAAAAAATGTATGATCTCAAGCTGTGAGACCAAGTACTTATTGCTGTATTTATTAATAATATAATGTCTTTCACATTTGCAGAGACCATGTTCGTGGCTGTGAGAGGATCCATATGTCTCTTCCTACTCAGCCTTGGTGTCGTCCCGGTGATGCTGCAGACAGCAGGTACGAGGTCCATGTGGACATACGAGCGAACCACTCCCCTTCAAACTGAAAACGGTGGGGCCGGAATATTCCGCCATCGAATGGAATGTTATCATAAGGCTTGACCCGCAGTTTCGCACTTATCAGCCCGGGTCTGACATCGGGCATGATGTAACGCTGGAATTCAAGCACATATCTTCAAAATGCCTTTGAAATTGATGGCATTCAAAAATAAATACATCGAAACATTATATCAATATGATTATATACAACACAAAAATATCATGGAAGAAAACCGTGGAAGAAAAATTTAGGTGTACGGATATACCGCATGTGACAGCCATCCACCGCTCAGAACCTGTCTGTGACGTCATGCCTTGGAATCACCCACTTCCGCTTGCATGGAAATCTAGCGTTCGCTATTGTGGGACCCGTTGTAATATCCTGTGGAAAAGGTCCCCAGGCTTGATAATCATGATTTACAACGATGATCTTCTGGTTCTAAAAAGATCTACTTTCAAACATACGGAAAACCTGACCATGTACTTTCTTTTGTGACAATAACTCACAATATTTACAAAATTCACAATATTAAGCATTTTCGCATCGCGGCCCTTGGGCCCAGGTATGACGCATGACCAATGTATACAACTAGAACAGTAGCTAGGGCCAGGTCCTCAGTTGGCTTCCTTTTCTCTGTTCACGACCATTTTCTACAGCAGAAAAACTCGCCAGATTCGTGTATCCTGTAAATTGCATCCAGTACCTGACGTCATATTGAAATGTTCATGAGTTCTGGCATCCCCTAATTATCGTGTTGACGGGCCTGTCGTGCATATTAAATAGGTCATATTTGTTCTGATATATTTTTGAATTTCATTTGCTTGTGATCTGTAATGTCGGTCGAGCTAAGGCAAGCAATTTTTTGGTTACTGTATTCGGCTCCAGATTGTGATGACGCCAAGGCGGATATCGCCCTGGTGACGGACCACTCCGGAAGCATCCGGGACACAGATCCGTCCAACTGGGACCGCGTCCTGCTCTTCCTGAATCTGTTGGTGGATCGGCTACCCATAGGCGTGGACCAAACGCTAGTCGCATCTGTTGCTTTCGGTCAGTTTATCCCTCGCTCGTACACGCAGGGCATCCCTGGTGCAGTGATTGGAACACTAGACCTTAAGGCTTCTTGTCTCAGTGCATCCCTTGTGTGCGCCAAAGCGAATTACAATACAATCTCATTACAATCTGAATCTGATTGGACCATCATCAAGTGGTTTTATCGATGTTTAAATATAAGATAATGTGCTCTTGGTAAAAAACGATATTGGTATCATGTTCGGTTATGACGTTACTCAAGGTGAAGACGTGGTTTCGGGTTTTGCGACCAGGTAACAGGGCGTACCTGGACTTCCCGCTGGACAAGTACACGGACAAGGCTAGCCTGCGGGCCGCCATTAACCGCATCAAGTACCGGGGCGGCAACACGAACTCGACGGGCGGCTTGCGGCTCGCCAGGACCGATGTGTTCACAGCCGCAGGAGGGGACCGGCCGAGCGTCAGGGACATCATCATTCTGATCACTGATGGCGTACCCACCCGCGAGAAGGACCTACTGGCGGGGGAGGTTGCCGCCATCAAGAACCTTGGCATCAGGATCATCGCCATCGGGGTCACTTCCGGGGTAGGCCGGCCATTGTTTTTTGCCACTTCCGGGGTAGTTCGGCCATTGTTTATTGCCATTTCCGGGGTAGGCCGGCCATTGTTTATTGTCACTTCCGGGGTAGGTCGGCCATTGTTTATTGTCACTTCCGGGGTAGGTCGGCCATTGTTTATTGTCACTTCCGGGGTAGGTCGGACATTGTTTATTGCCACTTCCGGGGTAGGTCACTTTCAGGGATAACGATAACGCTATGTACCCGTATCACATATCGCATACGTTTATCATACATTTAGTGCACTCTTACATCTACTTCCGCTACGTACGTCTGCCTTGACTGTCTTCAGGTGAACGAGACGTTGCTGAAGGGAATCGTGAGCAAACCTCACACGGAAAACTTCTTCGCCGTCAGCAACTTCAACGCCTTACAGCTGATCATCGAAAAACTGGTCCAGGAGACTTGCAGCACCACGCCGGCTACCCCTGCCTTTGAGATCACCCCTGCCACTCTGCCCTCGCCAGCAGGTGAGACCCTCCCCACATCAGCCCCATCAGTGGCACCCGACACGGAGCTGACCCCATCCAGCCTTCCCCCGCCTCCAGGTGAGATCCCCGCCCGCTCCAGTCCGAGGGCCGCGTGTACCGAACCTGCTTCAGTCCGCCATATTGGGGATTTCCTCACGCTTACAAAATCAGTCAGGTTAGATATGTTGAACAATTGGATCATCAACGAAATTTTGTTCATGTATAAATCGATCAGCAATCGAGTTCCATCAGAATTCTCCCGCAGGGTGGCAGCCACCCTCCCCCCCCTCTCCCAACCTCACCCAGCTCGGGGCATTACGTCGTTGATCAGAGAGAGGGAGTGATCATAACTTTTATCCTGCTCCAGAATGTGCTTCGGAAGGTGACATCGTCTTCATTCTGGACGCCTCCGGCAGCATCGGCGCCAAGAACTTCGAGACCATCAAACAGTTTGTGATCGGGATCACCCGGGATCTGGATCTGGAGTCAGACCGTCTCCGGGTCGGGGTGGAGACGTTTTCGGACGACGCGCAGCCCCAGTTTGACCTGATCACCTACCAGTCCCGCGCCGCGGTGATCGCCGCGGTGCAGGCCATCGCCTACGCGCGGGGCACCACCAACACGGCCGCGGCGCTGCGGCGCGCCAATGACGTCATGTTCACGGCAGCCAATGGGGATCGCGCCGGGGTGGCCAACATCGCCATTGTCCTCACGGACGGGGGTTCCAACAACAAGCCGGAGACGCTGGATGAGGCGGACAGGCTGAAGAAGGCCGGAGTGCACGTGATAGTCCTGGGGGTGGGCGGCTGGACGGACGAGTATGAGCTGAAAGGCATCGCCAGCTACCCCCACGAGCAGAACAAGATTGACGTGAAGAGGTTTGACGCACTTTTGGACGTCAAGGATCAGCTGAGGGACGTCATTTGCAACAGTAAGCATGACTAGGCGGTGCCATGATAATTATCAGACTATATGACCAAGCACTGTTAAAATATTAACAGCCACAGGAAACTGATACTTAATAACTAACTACTGTATTGCTACAACCGGACTCTATAAAAAGATAACTTAAAACAAACTTCGTCTAATATGTACCTTTTTTCATCAGGTCTGCTTTAACTAGTCCATTCGGATGATTACCAGCTTGTTCTTTCCCTACTTGATCAGCCCTACCTATTCCATTGCACTACCGTGTCCTTGCAGACGTGGATGAGTGCCTCAGTCAGCCCTGTCAAAATGGCGGTACTTGCCTTGACGGCCCTAACTCGTACACGTGCGACTGTTTACCGGGTTTTGCGGGTCTCAACTGCGACAGGAGTGAGTATGTCACCGTCTGATCACCGATATTGTCCATACCACTCAGGGGCGGATTCAGGGGGAGGTGGGGGTTACGGGGGTTGCACCCCCCTCCCCCCCTTGGGAACCTGAACTGAACATACACTGTTAAATTCGGCTTATCCGATTCCCCCGCCCCCTCACCCGGTCGCAAGTTTTTCAGAGAGCATCCCCCCGCGGTCGCAAGTTTTCATAGAGCACCCCCCCCCCCTGGCAAATTGCTAGATCCGCCCCTGCCATTCTCCCGCTTTACCTCTGTCATCGTCGTCCGAACAACATGTCAGACGTGTTGATGAGTGCGCATGCCCAGCGCATAGGAAAGCTACGTAAATAGTGCATGTATGTTAGCTTTATGGTTAGTGCTAGGTTAGGGCCAGGGTTGGGTTAGGATTAATGTTCTGGTTAGGGTTAATGGCCGGAAAGAAGCATGGTCGGACATGTTATCACGGCCGGACAGGTTATTATGTTACACCGGTGGTGTGTTTTAAGGTTTGTGCATGCAACATGTCGTTTCAAGTGGAGGACGATAACATCCCCTTTACTGCTCTAGGCATTGCAGCGTTGTCTTGGACCAGATAAAAGGGGTCCTGGCCGTCTGTCCTGTCACGTGACAATCACGTGACTGTGACAGAAATATCCAAACATTGACACTGACTATTATTGTGTCAGATACTTAGACCTTGAATAGTGTCAAAATGGGCAGAGGATATAGGCGTGGGAAATTATTCGTAAAAATAGCGCGAGCTAATATAGAGGATCGTTTATCATACAAATGGGTAAATTCACCTGGTGGGTAAGTAAGTTTTAATTTTGGCACCATAAGTATTCGAAATGTATCCCCCCTAATACTTGCCAAGCGCTAAGTAGGGTCCTATGTCGGATTAAGTGGGTATACTGAGTTGAGTGTCACAGTAAAGACAAGGAGAAAGACACAACAAAAACCTGTTCCCCAAGATGGCTGCCTGTGAGCATTGTGTGTGCCTTATTTGTCCAGAAAATTCTAACGGGATAACATATTTTGTAAATAATATATCGTATGCATTACATATATTGTGCATTAATGTTGTACTTCTATGAAAATGTTATTAATATGGGTTTCACATTTTATGCCTGATACCTAATATTCGAATCAAAATATACAATTCATGGTTAAACATTGCATCAGTGTTAATAAACCACAATTCATCATGTGGGTACTCCGAGAAGTTTCATTTTCTCATGATTTTGGATTTGTCATGATTTCTAATTCCCCTTTATTCTCTGGTGCTGCGCCCCCCCCCCCCCTCCCACTCCTGGCACCCTACCCCGATCCCCCCACAGCCTGCCGGACTCGTGCTGACGTCATCTTCGCCATGGATGCCTCTGGCAGCATCGGACCGGCCAACTACCAGAAGCAGATTGAATTCGTGCGCGCCGTCATCGAGGGTCTGAACGTGGACGGTGAGACCCGAGTCGGCTTGGAGACGTACGCCAACCAGCCGCTGGTACGCTTCCACCTGAACGACGCCGCCGACAAGCTGGGCGTCCTCAACTCGCTGGCGTCCGTTTACACCGGTGGCACGACCAACACCGCCGGCGCCATCGCCGAGATGTCCAGCGTCATGTTCACGGACGCCAACGGCGACCGAACCGACGTCCCCAACATCGGAGTCATCATCACGGACGGGCGGTCCAACGAACCGGGGGAGACCTGGCTGGAGGCAAGGGCGGCGCGGGACGCCGGCATTAAGCTGATCGCGCTGGGCGTGGGCGGCAACGTGAGGCAGCGAGAGCTGGAGGGCATCGCCAGCTGGCCCACCGACAGCAACGTCTTCCACGCCGAGGACTTCGACTCCATCGCCGTCGTCCTGGACGGCATCATCGGCGCCATTTGTAACGGTCAGTAGGTCAAGGGCAAGGTCAATATCATTGTCAATGTCAATTGTTTTTTTCTGTTTTCATGCAAAAAACACATGTCAAGGTTAAGGGTCTAAAATATGTCTTTACATATTTGAAGAGGTTCACAACAGCAATTCACATTATTTTACACCTCGGATAGGACAAAAACAATAACGTAATCAGCAGAATTGTAATACAACTAATGATATGACATATACTTGAACAGCGGAACAGGAATCAATATGATAAATGGTTGTAATTGCTAAATTATTCATGTTGTATTCATTATACACTGACGAAATTAGTTGGAGGCGATCACTTCTTTTAACGTCAAAACCGAATTCTTCATGCGGTATAAGACAATGCTGCCCTTCATTGGAAGTCCCCTATGCCTACATGTGGTTGGCTAAAGTAGGACGCGCTACCCTATGCTGGTCATGCAATTACACATATGGGGCTCGCACCACTCTCGGGCCGCTAGGGCTGGCCTAGCAGAGCACACCCGAAAACAGCCGCACCACCCACTGGTCTCCCACCGGCCCCTACCACCCCCTCCCTTATAGGGCGACAGAACAAGGTCGCTGTCCTTGCTTGGCATGGATGATTCCTGAAGCAGATACCGCGAATATTACCTGGTTCCAGCGACATTCGGCCCCCGGCACACATCGCTTACCGCTACTGTAATGTAGACCTTTAATAACGATACACTGACACACTATCTGACACCGTTACTGTAATGTAGACCTTTAATAACCATACACTGACACACTATCTGACACCGTTACTGTAATGTAGACCTTTAATAACGATACACTGACACACTATCTGACACCGTTACTGTAATGTAGACCTTTAATAACCATACACTGACACACTATCTGACACCGTTACTGTAATGTAGACCTTTAATAACCACACACTGACACACTATCTGACACCGTTACTTTAATGTAGACCTTTAATAACCATACACTGACACACTATCTGACACCGTTACTGTAATGTAGACCTTTAATAACCACACACTGACACACTATCTAACACCGTTACTGTAATGTAGACCTTTAATAACCACACACTGACACACTATCTGACACCGTTACTGTAATGTAGACCTTTAATAACCATACACTGACACACTACCTGACACCATTACTATAATGCCCTGTAATGTAGACCTTTAATAACCACACACTGACACACTATCTGACACCGTTACTGTAATGTAGACCTTTAATAACCATACACTGACACACTATCTGACACCGTTACTGTAATGTAGACCTTTAATAACCACACACTGACACACTATCTGACACCGTTACTGTAATGTAGACCTTTAATAACCACACACTGACACACTATCTGACACCGTTACTGTAATGTAGACCTTTAATAACCATACACTGACACACTACCTGACACCATTACTATAATGCCCTGTAATGTAGACCTTTAATAACCATACACTGACACACTGTCTGACACCGTTACTGTAATGTAGACCTTTAATAACCACACACTGACACACTATCTGACACCGTTACTGTAATGCAGACCTTTGATAACGATACACTGACACACTATCTGACACCGTTACTGTAATGTAGACTTTTAGTAGCGATACACTGACATACTATCTGACACCGTTACTATAATGTAGACCTTTAATAACCATACACTGACACACTGACATCGTTACTGTAATGTAGACCTTTGATAACGATACACTGACACATTATCTGACACCGTTACTGTAATGTAGACCTTTAATAACCATACACTGACACACTATCTGACACCGTTACTGTAATGTAGACCTTTAATAACCATACATTGACACACTATCTGACACCGTTACTGTAATGTAGACCTTTAATAACGATACACTGACACACTATCTGACACCGTTACTATAATGTAGACCTTTAATAACCATACACTGACACACTGACATCGTTACTGTAATGTAGACCTTTGATAACGATACACTGACACATTATCTGACACCGTTACTGTAATGTAGACCTTTAATAACCATACACTGACACACTACCTGACACCATTACTATAATGTAGACCTTTAATAACCATACACTGACACACTACCTGACACCATTACTATAATGCCCTGTAATGTAGACCTTTAATAACCATACACTGACACACTATCTGACACCGTTACTGTAATGTAGACCTTTAATAACCATACACTGACACACTGACACCGTTACTGTAATGTAGACCTTTGATAACCATACACTGACACACTGACACCGTTACTGTAATGTAGACCTTTGATAACGATACAATGACACACTATCTGACACCGTTACTGTAATGTAGACCTTTAATAACCATACACTGACACACTGACACCGTTACTGTAATGTAGACCTTTGATAACGATACAATGACACACTATCTGACACCGTTACTGTAATGTAGACCTTTGATAGCGATACACTGACATACTATCTGACACCGTTACTGTAATGTAGACCTTTAATAACCATACACTGACACACTATCTGACACCGTTACTGTAATGTAGACCTTTAATAACGATTCACTGAAACACTATCTGACACCGTTACTGTAATGTAGACCTTTGATAACGATACACTGACACACTATCTGACACCGTTACTGTAATGTAGACCTTTAATAACCATACACTGACACACTATCTAACACCGTTACTGTAATGTAGACCTTTAATAACCACACACTGACACACTATCTGACACCGTTACTGTAATGTAGACCTTTAATAACGATTCACTGACACACTATCTGACACCGTTACTGTAATGTAGACCTTTGATAACGATACACTGACACACTATCTGACACCGTTACTGTAATGTAGACCTTTAATAACCATACATTGACACACTATCTGACGCCGTTACTGTAATGTAGACCTTTAATAACCATACACTGGCACACTACCTGACACCATTACTATAATGCCCTGTAATGTAGACATTTAATAACGATTCACTGACAAACTATCTGACATCATTACTGTAATGGAGACCTTTGATAACGATACGCACAATTTGAAGCCATGTCGACGAGCCTTCTCATTTTATTTAATAACCGTTTTGCATTTCATCATGTTTGGTTGTTTTCAGTTGGTTGGTTGTATATTCAGGACGCTTTCTGGTTATTTTCAATTGGTTGTATATTCAGGACGCTTTCTGTTTGTTTTCAGATGAGGACGAATGTGCCTCGAATCCTTGTCAGAATGGCGGTGTGTGCGTGGACCTGATCGGGGGGTACCGCTGTGACTGCGCGGGGACAAACACCGGAACACACTGCGAGAGAGGTTAGCCGCCCAGGGGGGCACTACATTTAATTTACTACAGTGGTGAGGGTGTGCCGCCCATGCCGTAGAGAGGATTTGGGGAGCGAGAGAAAAGTACCCGTTTTTGAGTTTTTGATAATTTTTTGCCTAAAAAAGGCATCTAAAAGGGACACTGACAGAATTTGTTGGTTAAAAAGGCATATAATTTAGACATTGACAGACATTTTTGGTTAAACAAGCATTTGAAATAGACGCTGACATTCACGACAAAGTGTCTGGAGAATACGAGTATCTGGCGAGAAAAAAGGCAAAAAAGGGGTCATAAATGTATATACTTAACTATATGTAGTGCCCCCTCCCCCTTACCGGGCTGGGCGGGCTCATCATGGACTGCCTCGTAATGCCTTGTAACCCCTCAGCGTGTTAAGGGGCAGTCGTCTAAGGCCGATACATATCCTACAATGGGGATAATTTGCCTCTAGTGCTCACTACATCGCCGTGGTGGAATGAATCTACAGGACAGTAACTATAGGTTTCCTTCCAGCCAACAGTTTGTGTTTAATTTCAAATTCATTTGGTCACGAAATTGTCACGAGAAAAAGAAATATGACATGTGCAACGTGACATCCAGGCTGAGCCACGGGTCGGCCCTATCCGCCTGAACGGCCCCTCTCTGCCAATGTGCGCTCAACAGTGGCATAAAACGCCATTCCATCCCTCCGTTATGGCCTCTTGATGTCGCAGCTGGCCTGTATGGGTGGGCGGTGAGGGTGGGCGGTGAGGATGGGCGGTGAGAGTGGGCGGTGAGGGTTTGTTAGTGGGCCGATACCTCCGTTTTGGGCCTACTGTTTTTGACAAAAATACAGGAGCAATATTTCAGGTTATGGGAGACCGCGTTAGTCGGGTATGGGTCGGGGACGTGTGGGGAGGTTAGAGTCGGGGCGGTGTGGGCGGATGGCAAGGTAGACGGTAGAGCGCAGCGCCCTTTGTGCAGGATACCCCGAAGGGAGCGCTGAGCAGGGCCGGGCGGTGCCCTACAGGCCTCAGTCGCCCCCTCAGCCAGCCCATTAGAGGGCCATTGAAACACCGGCTGACGTTAGTCGTTCAGGTGTGCGGAATGCGCGGCCATAAAGCGATGGGTGACACTGACACGTAATTAAGCCTAGACAGTGTCCCAATAAACATACATAAAAGTGCAAATTTGTGTGTGTTACAGCGCCTACAGATGTGCGGTGTCCGCGACTCCAAATCCAAAGTCATTTTTGTTTTCGAATAAACTCGATACGTAGTTGTAGTACCACCGACGTCATTAACAGTGCATAACACCTGGGCCTGGGCATACATAACACCAGCGCGCTATATTGCCGTGTCAGTGTTTCATCGTGGGTCATCAAGGATGTTATGGCCGTTTGAATACATAATTGATGGATGCCCTTTCCACACTGAGCGGCCCTGTCTCAGCAGTACTGAGACAATGCGCCGTCAGACTGCGGGGTATTATTGCTCGGCCCTATTCTAGCTGCCCTGGTGTTTGTGTTCTTGTGCTTAGAGGAGGACGGGGGGCGGGGGGGGGGGGCTCCTGGAGGGGGCGGGGTTCCATGGTGTAATGTATAGCGCACTAGACCGCAGCTCAATGGGTCCTGGGTTCGATTCCGCGCCAGGGTAGCACATCTCTGGTATATTGTATCCATTCATCCTTCAAGGTTCCTTGGCCCATTTTAGTTTGATATGTGCATAGAACTTCTATGCACATATCAAACAATTTGACGTTTTTAGCCGCTTCTATGATAGAAGCGGCTAAAAAAGTCAAATTGTGCTTATCCGGATAGGGCCGGGTAGTAACGCACGGGGTGGTGTCATGGTAAATGTGGGACACCAGGACCTCAATGATATGACAGTCGGATCCAGCATTCTGGTTAGGGGCGGCGAGCACAATTTGTTGTGAAATTACATCCTTCCTTGGGTAGTTTTGGAAAGGCTGAGACCCTTGAATTATTAAAATACAAGCCATACCAAACTTGAAATATATCATGTTGCTGATAAATTGTCATTTTATGATGCGGTTAGAAATGTTCTTGCGAGTAACTGCTTTCGGAACTGGATTTGTTAGGTATCAACTCCTACAGCTGTACATATGGTAAGCTAAGACATTTGATGGCAAGGTTACACATGTCCCAGCATTAGTATTCTTGTTGGTCTAGCAAAAAGTCGGCTACCAACGTTTTCTAGGTTGTCCATCGTTAACATATTCACACACTCAGGTAATGTGTCCAGGAAATATCTCTCAAGATTGTCCAAATCATAATTTATTTGGAAAGTAGCTGTATTAACGTGACCATCTGATGAAACTGACGCCGACAGAGCGTAACTAAACAAACGCTTCCTCTGATCCAGGTTGCGGCGGGAGGCTGGATCTGGCCTTCGTGGTGGATTCCTCTGGCAGCATCCGTTCCGACCGGTTCCCGAAGGTCTTAGATTTCATCTGTGACGTGGTGTCTGAGCTGGAAGTGGGAGAGGACAAGACTCAAGTGGCCGAGGTGGCCTTCAGTGACTCCGCTCTGCTCCAGTTCAACCTCAACACCTTCAAGAGCCGCCAGGACGTCATCCAAGCGATCCGGAATACTCCCTTCCTGGGCGGCTGGACCCACACCGCCAGCGCCCTGGCTCAACTGGTCAGTGACGGGTTCTCCCAGCATCCCGGGGGGTGGCGGCATTCGGGGGTGAGGGGCGGTGGGGGGCATTCGGGGGTGGGGACTAAACGCAGGTCAAAAACGCCATTCGCCATAGTCGCGCCGTCGACCTCAATCATGGTATTGCAGACTCGTGTTTTTTAGATGTTTTGCTTTTGTTTTTAGAAAACAGTTTCCACATATGCTAGTTTGCGAAGAAGATTTCCATGTGTGAGGGTTATGAGCCACACTTAGAGCTGTGCCAACCTTTTGGGCTTAGAATAGAAATATTCCCTTTTCCCCGGCCACAAACTGCCTCCGCGCGGTAAATGGTCAACTTAAGTCAGTGTCTTGTGCTTGTTGAGATTTTGCTCACATCCGCTAGGGGCGGCCGGGTTGGGGGGGGGGGCGTATTCATGATAATGGCATAAGGAAACACGCAGTGCCTTTCTGTTATAGCTTCTGCTATCGGAGTGGTAGTGGTCATAATCAAAGATATGCATTTCCTGATTAACTTTTAGTGCTTCTTATGTCGTTAGCCTTGCCGGAAAAAAACGTTTTAAGATTTTCTGCCTGGCGTTATGTAGATTTGCATGGTACTAAGAAGGGTTTATTTGGAAGCCGTTTTCCCGACAAAGAACACACAGGCCATTTAACAATGGCATTTTTAGAATGAGGAATGCGCCAGCTCTGAAATAAATATCATTTTTGGCTCATGAATATTACTCTCACGACCTGGTTGTGGAATGAATGCAGCACTCTCGCCATTGTTGTGGATACCCTCTCAGATGTCGTGTGCCTGACGTTGCGTATCTTTTAGTTGACACATCTGTGTGTTTTGCACGTCACCAAATTGCCGCCAACCGCGTTAAACAGTAATTTCGCTTGCTTTATCGGTATCTTCTTTGTTAATACCAGAAAGGTATAATAGCGGGAAAGAGCTTCTAGCAATTAACGCGTTTTGGGTGAATTTAATACGGCTAAAAATAAAATCGGTAGAGCTCCCATGAGCCTTTTATACCACGTGTCATGTTGTTATTTTAAGATATATCCCTGACCCATTATACCAGCATCTATTCCGGCACGAAGTTCACACCGCAACTGTCTATTATTTTTTTTGCACTAAGCATGAACTACATCATTAATATTATGTGATATGCCTACGGCCAGTCCCCTCCTCACGGTATGATCAACCCTAGCCTGGTTTCAATGCAAAGTTATAGTGCCAGGATCACATTCATCCACGACCACCTATTTAACCTTCGTGTGCACAAGAGTGGCCTAAACACCAGCATTTTCCTTCAATTTTGAACCTCAATAAGCTACATTATTGAAATAGTGGACTTATAAGACGAAATATACCGTTTTCACATTCTTTGATTAGCCTCCAATCTCTCCAACCATACGGGGTCGCTACGGGGTCACCACGGGGTCAACACAGGATCAACACGGGGTCAACTTTTGAACCACGCCGGCTTGGTGGTAACGCCAGCGTTGTCGCCCTATGGAGATATTTTGTTTGTTTATTGTTTATTTTTCACAGCTGCAGACATAGTATAAAAATACAAGACAATACAACTAGTTGTCAATGCGCGGCACACTGTTTTCAGTAGGTGGGACCCTTCATACATGTCATACATGGATGTTGTCAATGCGCGGCACACTGTTTTCAGTAGGTGGGGCCCTTCATACATGTCATACATGGATGTTGTCAATGCGCGGCACACTGTTTTCAGTAGGTGGGGCCCTTCATTCATGTTATACATGGATGTTGTCAATGCGCGGCACACTGTTTCAGTAGGTGGGGCCCTTTATACATGTCATACATGGATGTTGTCAATGCGCGGCACACTGTTTTCAGTAGGTGGGGCCCTCCATACATGCTATACATGGATGTTTTCAATGCGCGGCGCACTGTTTTCAGTAGGTGGGGCCCTTCATACATGTCATACATGGATGTTGTCAATGCGCGGCATACTGTTTTCAGTAGGTGGGGCCCTTCATACATGCTATACATGGATGTTGTCAATGCGCGGCACACTGTTTTCAGTAGGTGGGGCCCTTCATACATGTCATACATGGATGTTGTCAATGCGCGGCACACTGTTTTCAGTAGGTGGGGCCCTTCATACATGTCATACATGGATGTTTTTAATGCGCGGCACACTGTTTGCAGTAGGTGGGGCCCTTCATACATGCTATACATGGATGTTGTCAATGCGCGGCACACTGTTTTCAGTAGGTGGGGCCCTTCATACATGTCATACATGGATGTTGTCAATGCGCGGCACACTGTTTTCAGTAGGTGGGGCCCTTCATACATGCTATACATGGATGTTGTCAATGCGCGGCACACTGTTTTCAGTAGGTGGGGCCCTTCATACATGTCATACATGGATGTTGTCAATGCGCGGCACACTGTTTTCAGTAGGTGGGGCCCTTCATACATGTCATACATGGATGTTGTCAATGCGCGGCACACTGTTTTCAGTAGGTGGGGCCCTTCATACATGCTATACATGGATGTTGTCAATGCGCGGCACACTGTTTTCAGTAGGTGGGGCCCTTCATACATGTCATACATGGATGTTGTCAATGCGCGGCACACTGTTTTCAGTAGGTGGGGCCCTTCATACATGCTATACATGGATGTTGTCAATGCGCGGCACACTGTTTTCAGTAGGTGGGGCCCTTCATACATGTCAAACATGGATGTTGTCAATGCGCGGCACACTGTTTTCAGTAGGTGGGGCCCTTCATACATGTCATACATGGATATATATTCTCAGATCCCATACACACATCTTACACTAAATGGTACCAGGAGAAAATATCACCATCACTAAGCCCTGTTCACTCAGTTAACGAAACAATGTTGCATGGGCTATTAAGTCTATTGTGTTGCTTCTTGCTTGCTTCATATTGTCTATATCGCACTATGTTTGCCAAATTAATTGAGCATTCTTACATAGCTTATTAATTCTATTGTGTAGTTTATTGCTGACTTCAAATGGTCTATATACCACTCTGCTTGAACTTAATCTTAACCTGAATATTCATATACATAATCTTAGACTGAATATTCATATGCATGATATTAGACTGAATATTCGCATACATAATGTTAGACTGAACATTCATATACATAATCTTAGACTGAATATTCATATGCTTAGTGTTACACTGAATATTCATATACATAATGCTAGACTGAATATTCATATACATAATGCTAGACTGAATATTCATATACGTAGATACATACCTATATACATGTAAGTATATATGATGTGTATTGTGTATACAGAAGGACGACATGCTGACCCCGGCCAATGGGGACCGTGCAGACGCCGACAACCTCGTGGTCATCATCACGGACGGCGGCTCCAACGTGAACGAGCAGCTGACCATACCGTATGCCATCGAAACGAGGCTCCGGGGCGCCCACGTCATCGTCATCGGCGTGGGAAGTGACGTCAACATGCTGGAGATGCGCGCCATGGCCAGCGACCCGCACGCCGAGAACATCTTCAGCGTCGACAGCTGGCGCGACCTAGCGGCCATTAAGGACACCATTGTGGAGGCTATTTGCGACGGTGAGTGGGTGAAGAGGTGGTGTGCCGAAATCAGGGTTGCACATATACTGGATGAAAGGTTAGTATTCGATTTTCTATGTTAGGAGACAAACATGGACTTTTCTTATGTCTTATGATGAAGTTTTAAATTAACGACATTAGGAATCGTACTCATCGTGTATATTGTAGCCATGGACCTGATGGTTATTACTCTTAGCGCACCACCTAGGCGTGTATAACCAAAGATAGGCATGATGAACACAATGCATATATATCGGGAGATTCCAGCAAATGTCGGAAAACATTGATGTGACAGCTTGTTGATTGTTTCCCTCCGTAGATGATGACGAATGTGCCAGTAATCCATGTCAAAACGGAGGCATTTGCCTCAACCAATTGAAGCGGTTTTGGTGTCAGTGTACAGCGGACTACTCGGGAGTGGCATGTGAAAGGCGTATGTACTGTCACCTTATCAACTGTCATTCACTCTGCTCAAGTCAATAATCGTTTATTTAACCAAGTGAATACATGAGAGATAACAATTGTCACAATGAAGGCGAGAAACCACAGAATGATTCACAAGGTGGGGAACATAACATATCTACTGGTTGGAACATAACATATGTTCTAGTTGGAACATAACATATGTTCTAGTTGGAACATAACATATGTTCTAGTTGAAACATAACATATGTTCTAGTTGTAACATAACATATGTTCTAGTTGGAACATAACATATGTTCTAGCTGGAACATAACATATGTTCTAGCTGGAACATAACATATGTTCTAGTTGGAACATAACATATGTTCTAGTTGGAACATAACATATGTTCTAGTTATAACCTCGTCATCGCCAATGATTCGGGTCGAACATTATCATCCGTTTGAAACGAGTACTCTATGCCAGTATACAGTTTAATACGATCTATATATTTCATCCAGAATGCACTCGGCAGATGGATATCGCCCTCGTTTTGGATTTATCCGGAAGCGTGGATCTGGTCTATGACGTCATCATCGAGTTTGCCAAGCGTCTCGTCCAGGGACTTCCGGTTGGTATGGGTCGCGCGCAGGTGGCCCTCATCAGCTTCCGGGACGAGGCCGAAATCCACTTCCGGCTGAACGAGTACACGACCTTGGAGGGGATCCTGAACGCCTTGTCCTTCAGCCGCTCCGGAGGTCGCACCAACACCCCGAGCGCGCTCACCCTGCTGTCCGATGAGATCTTCACCCCGGCGGGCGGGGACCGCAGTGGGGTGGAGAACATCGTCATCGTGATATCGGACGGAGGGTCCAACATCGACCCGGAGAGCACGATCCCGAAGGCGGAGGCGGCCCGCGGGTCCGGCCAGGTGCTGTACGCGGTGGCCGTCGGGGACTGTCCCCACATGGGGGAGGTCAACGGCATCGCCAACGATCCGGACAGCGAGTTCGTCATCTTCGTGGCGAACTCGACGGACGTGGATCAGGGCGCCAGCGACCTCCTGGACAGGCTGTGTGTCTAGCGACCTCCTGGACAGGCTGTGTGTCTAGCGACCTCCTGGACAGGCTGTGTGTCTAGCGACCTCCTGGACAGGCTGTGTGTCTAGCGACCTCCTGGACGGGCTGTGTGTCTAGCGACCTCCTGGACAGGCTGTGTGTCTAGCGACCACCTGGACAGGCTGTGTGTCTAGCGACCTCCTGGACAGACTGCGTGTCTAGCGACCTCCTGGACAGGCTGTGTGTCTAGTGGCTTCCTGGAGAGGGCTGTGTGTTTAGCAACCCCCTAGACAGGCTGTGTGTCTAGCGACCTCCTGGAGAGACTTTGTGTCTAGCGACCTCCTGGATAGGCTGTGTGTCTGGCGACCTCCTGGACAGGCTGTATGTCTAGCGTCCTCCTGGATAGGCTGTGTGTCTAGCGACCTCCTGGACAGACTGCGTGTCTAGCGACCTCCTGGACAGGCTGTGTGTCTAGCGACCTCCTGGACAGGCTGTGTGTCTAGCGACCTCCTGGACAGACTGCGTGTCTAGCGACCTCCTGGACAGGCTGTGTGTCTAGTGGCTTCCTGGAGAGGGCTGTGTGTCTAGCAACCCCCTAGACAGGCTGTGTGTCTAGCGACCTCCTGGAGAGACTTTGTGTCTAGCGACCTCCTGGATAGGCTGTGTGTCTGGCGACCTCCTGGACAGGCTGTATGTCTGGCGTCCTCCTGGATAGGCTGTGTGTCTAGCGACCTCCTGGACAGACTGCGTGTCTAGCGACCTCCTGGACAGGCTGTGTGTCTAGCGACCTCCTGGACAGGCTGTGTGTCTAGCGATCTCCTGGACAGGCTGTGTGTCTAGCGACCTCCTGGACAGCCTCTGTTTCTAGCGACCTCCTGGACAGGCTGTGTGTCTAGCGACCTCATCGACAGAATGTGTGTCTAGCGACCTCCTGGACAGGCTGTGTGTCTAGCGACCTCCTGGACAGAATGTGTGTCTAGCGACCTCCTGGACAGGCTGTGTGTCTAGTGACCTCCTGGACAGCCTCTGTTTCTAGCGACCTGCACTTCACCTTGACTACCCAGAGGCCGAGGCCGGAAAATATTCATTCCACAACCAATCCACGCAAGCAAACTGCATCCATTTATTATTACAACGTTTAGCACAATATACAACCAGTACCGAGCTGTCTTGTGATTCTATTTTTTCCGAGCGCGCCTCCTTAAGAGACATGCCAGGCGGGGCCATGGGGATCGAATCTTCGTGTGTTGCCAGTATACGATTGACTTGGTAAAGTCTCGAATTATTTTCAGGGACGTATGTCTAATCTGGAGAGGCTTAATACTTGAGGCCGGGATGAGTCGCCCTCGTCACCCGGTCTGTCCAATATATCAATGTATATGGTTTTGCCCATTATTGTGTCATTAATGTATCTAACATAAACCAAACTTAACACATGTAGTTAACTGGCCGCGTACAGCATTCTCAGTGCAGGAGGTGTCAGGCTACCATGAAACGGGATAACTCTTAACATTATATATGAATATGAAACCGGATCACATTATGCTGCAAATGTGCTTAAACAACAGCCATGGATATGTGAAATGTTAACGTCTAGAGCGAGTGCCAACTAGCTAGCAAGTCCTTCAGAGCTAACTTGACCATTTAACGTATCGTATTTAAGGTTTACATTAGCAAACAATATCTAACTAACCATGCCATATGTATGCCATATCGTGTATATATTCGTTACTCACCCGCCCTCATCCGTAAGCACAGTTATGTGTAGCAGCCTTCTCGGTATGGCATTTTATTTTGAAATATTTATGCATATAGCTACAGTTTTAAGTACAACAACATTCAGTTATTGCACTTAACACATACGCTTTGGCGTATGTACATTTATGCATCTGTTGGCAATATATCATTATGTTACGGGGCAAGATATTGTATTAGGCCCCTACACTGATCCTAAAGTTAATTGTGCTTATAGAATCTCTTAGGCTTCAGAATTTAGCGTCACTATATCTATAATGTACTATATCTGTTGTTACCTAAACCCAATGGCTAATTGTTTCATGTTTCTTGGGGCATTTTTCATGTTGAAATGAATATATGTCGCACGTAGAAATAAAACAAGAACTGGAAACATATGTCTTGCCTTTCGTACAGACATTCATAGATACACGGTTTTTACGCAGTCTGTATATATAATACATATATCTTTCCGGTCAGAACGTATCTAGCTTCGGGAAGAGGCTGGTATCTAGGGAGGGAAAGTGTACTTTTCTCGCGTAAAATAATTTTTTTGAAAAAAAAATTCTCCGTTTTATCGCCTTATGCAAGGAAGGTAGCTATAATAATAATACTTGAATAAAAGATTGAAATGGTAACAAGGCTTAAAGCTAAATATGTTAAAGGTCATCGTGAGGCGGAAAATTGCATAATGATACAACCTTAAATGGAACACACGGATGCTGCCAGAAGATTAACTCTAGACAAACACTTCTTCAATGTATCACTCTTATGTATATTTACTCTCGTCCAGCTTAAACCAAACGGATGTGTCGTCGATGGTTTGAACGAATGCAAGCAGTGACGGTTATAAGAGCACATATGTTGACGTTAATGGATTTACAACGACCGCACGGTCGACTGTAAATACGTCATAAGGAATACTTTTCTGGGGTCCGCTCAGAGGGTGATGGGGAAGGAGCGGGCGGTAATATGTCGATAATATACCAGGTGGCAGATGATATTGGCGAAACTGTTCCAACGTCGCTGGTTGTACATGTAATTAAGGCTTTGGGTATGATCCGAATCTTTATTTCGATAGCGGATGCTCCGTAACTGAACTACATGAAGAACTATTGTTATCTGTTGAAGGAATCCACCATTACGTACGAATTCCGAAACGACATGAAGGGGAACTGATAGCCTACCCTTGTCACATAAAACCGTACCCGTGAGATGTGTCGACATGTTTTGTGGTACCGTATGAATACACATTCGACAAAAGTTATCGCTCCATCCCTAAGCCTCAGGATGCCTCCTAAACATTGGACGCAACCCAACATGGCGCCAATCACAAAATAACATTGTATTATAGCCTCTCGTCAATTTGTGGCCTTTAACATACATGTATATATATATATATATATATATATATATATATATATATATATAATTATGTAGATATTGATATTGGACAGTGAATTAGTCCGATCACATACATACTTCTAAGTTGCACGATATTGAATTCCACCATTGCCGATCCCATTCTTAATGTACTGCACCAATTGGAGAGGATAGCCACAGCCTGCGATTTGTAAGGTTGTTAATTGACCATTTGATCACGAAAGAGAAATCCAAGTATTTCTCCTAGCATAAAAAAATCAGACGTTTTCTGTTCATTATGTGTACAGACATGTAACAGCTTCAGTCTTTTCACCGCAAAGCAAAATTCATTTCTGACAAATACATCTATGCCTACATCAATATATATACATGAAAACATAAAACTGACATACCATATTTGGACCCATCAATGTCATAGAAAAGCCAACCATCGAGGATATCACACATACGTATGATGACTGAAGAAGACAAGTGTCAGATTACATTCTTCTTGCATACTAATCACTTCTTTGTTATACCATATGTCGTCAATAGGGGTAAACAGAATATAATATTAAGTATAAATACAAGCGTCCCAGGCTATGCTCTTCAACCAGACAATAGGTAACAGACCATAGCACGCTTCTTCGGGTTTCACAAGTACCGTTATGACACGTAATTTGCACCAAAAAAGAGGGGGGGGGGGATACCCCCTCTGAATCGCGAATCCCCAAGAATTACGGAGAGCAATATCGAATCTCCAAGATTAGGACATTTTAAATCTGGGCGCGAGAAAAAAACGCCTTAATGGTAATATCGCGAATATCGAGACTGGCAAAACGGATCGCGGCAAATAAGGAGGGGGTCTTCGCGTTGCACCAGGAATTGTACGGATAACGATCCCCAAAAATTGCCAACAGCTAATCGCGAATCTCCATGAATTCCTGGGTGCCAATCGCGGAGATCGAAAAAGATATCCCCCCCTCCGCCCCCCCCCCCCTCAGAAAACATCCGTGTACTCATTTGATCCGTACGAGGACTTTAACTGGTTTTAGTGAAATTAGCCAGATTCTCGTTTGATGTGCAGCTGTCTCAGAGAGGGCTGTAGTTGTCCCATTGCCATGTCTGGGATGCTGTGTCTTCACACTTTCGCAGAGTGACGTATTTCACCTCTGTATGACCTTGGGCGTCTAGACACAAGCCGGTGTCAATGTGCACTAAATGCGAGGTGCCCTGTGGGAAGTACAAACCACGGATTAATAAAAAATATGTCACGTTCATTTCTCAGTTGCATGTGGACCCAAGAGTAGGCGATAGCTAGTGCCGTACTGGTGGTGCCACTGCTACTTTGTTGTATTTGTTCTGAATCCCCCGAGAGTTTCTCGAAGGAGTTAATTTTCCACTTGCAGTTATCACTGTTCGGAGAGACCCCCCTCCCTCCCCCCACTTCACCTCCCACGCTACATCCTCTTAGTGAGACTGCCTTCATCCCGTCCATTCCAAAACCCAAGATTCAATGGGGTGGATATAGGGGGGGGGGGGGGGGGGGGGTAGTGGGTTGCAACCCCCCCTTGGACACTTCAACATACACCATACACCGGGTTCTCCGAGCACCCCCCCGATCGCAAGTTGTCATAGAGCACCCCCCCCCCCTTTGCAAATTGCTAGATCCGCTCCTGATGGATAATAAGGTTGCCTTAGCAACGTGAGCTTACTAAATCAAACCGCAAAGTAGAGATGAATGGTGCAGTGGTTAACGAGTTAGATCAATCGTTGGGTGTTGGGTTTGAATCCGAGCCTGGACAGTTGCCGTCCCCCAGTTAGCCCTGTGTGCACACAGCGGCATAAAACACAACTCAGTTTATTGTTCTGCCCCAATAAAGCAGCCAAGATCTGGGGCGACATATCGAGCAACACGTACCCGACAATACGCCAGTATATATCTAAAAGTGTTACCTCTGAACTTGAGTTCAAGTAGCGCCCGAGTCAACGTGTACCTGTACCTTTTCGTACCGCCACGTTTGCTTCGTGGAACCATCGCAACGCTCTAGTCTGACGTCGGCTGAAGACCTCACGTATTGCGCACACGTGTATTCAGCCCGCAACAAGCCTTCGTGAGTCAAAGCAAACAGCTGAAACACAAAGATTGGCCTCTGGAGACTAGATAGAGCATTCACATGGGACCCACGTGACCTCAATACGTATTTATGCAAATCGCAAGAAGAAAACAATTTAATGAATCCTGGAAATAATGATAATCTTTCCATGTGAGGAATACAAAATTAAACACGTGTTGCAATCGTCAGCATTATTAAGAGCGCAGTGAAATTAAACCAATTTATGTGCCTAATATTTTCCTGATGGTCATGATATATCCCATTTGCCATATATCCCAGCTCATGGGCAATTGTTTAGATACTGTTTCACAAAATGTATGGCACATCGTTCGGTTGGTAGTTTAAGGTTTAATACACGGTTAATGCACACATTAATGCACCCTGCTTGGAATATGAAGTAGAGCCATATCAATGATCGCCTCCTAATTTATTAACGTCATGCTCCATTTTAATGCACACCATTATATGTACCACATTATCATGGAACAACAGGGCACGTGACAATACTGTCATCAACTCTCATGAGTCAGACGGACGTCGCGGAATAGATCTCGCGTGGTTTGCCATCATTTCACTTCGCGTGGCCGGAAATGAACACCTCGTCATAACGTCGCCATGTTGCTCTTCCGGCCGCTCACCGTCTGGCCTGTGATAGCGACACATGTCTCACAGTCCTGTGCTGTCAGGGCGTCTGCACTTCAAGCCACAGATACTGGACATTGAATTAAGATCTGAGTGGAAATAACGGGCCAAGACCATATAGGTCCGTGGCTACCGCACAACTAAATTCTACCAGGGCCGATCCCATATTGAGAACGTTGGCTACTACAAAGGGAGGGGGGTGGGGGGGGGGGGGGTTCAACGCGAAGACCCTTTTTCTATTTACCGCGATCTGTTATAGCAGTCTGCGAATTCCTCGATATTCGCGATATCACCATTAAAGCGTTTTTTACGCGTCCAGCTTTAAAAGGTCCCAATCTTGGAGATTCGATATTGCTCTCAATATTTCTTGGGGGTTCGCGATTCAAAGAGTTGTACCAACCCCTACTACCCTACTAGCATGTTATTCACACGGTTAATTGACCATTTCATCTTAAGTCAGAAATATCCGTGTATTTTGTCTGGCATAAGGATCCAAATTATTTCTCTGTCCAGTATGGCAATATGCCTGTCTTGTACGCTAACCTGCGGGGTCGGGGACTGGTTGTGGCCGCACGTTGATGTGCCTAGTCGTGTGCCCGTGGACTCGTAACCCAGCATGTCGAGACACTTCTCTTGGCCGGACTCCGTTACCTGGGGGTGAAGGGACAACGACATTATGTACATATCTACCACATTATTAGTTGACACTGTATACTTAACATGTCGTGTGTGATATATTGTTAAACCTGTCACGTGTGAAAAAAACTAAAACCAAAACAAACAACAACCCACCACATCTACCACAGGGTATATTTACCTACAAGTTGATGAAATTCCCATGCTTGCTTGGAGCTGCTTTATCAAACATTTCACAATATAAAGCAAAGCGTATGCATATATACATATATTGTAATCCCCCCCTGAAGAGCAAAGCGCCACCTGATCGGTAAACTGCTACCCTAAATGGCGCCCTCCTGCGGCAGTCTCACCCACACACAGAAGCCGTACTGCCGCCCACTTAACTCACTTCCGCTTTGCATATTATTGATCTAGCCATTCCCTAATATTTAATTCAAGCGGATCACACGCCGCTCACAATCATCATCAAGACGCGCCATGTTGGACGCAGACGCTGTAATTGCACTACGAACTGGGTGCACACCCACTTTACAACTGCCCAAGACGACGCAAACCCGTAATTCAGACCAAGCTGGAGCACGCTCCCGCATATTGAGTGGTCATAAACCCTGCACGGAGCTCTGGTAATTATTATTTATTATTTTATTTTTCCTCATAGCACTATATTTGTTGGGATTGTTATACCAACCATGAATCGCCAATAAATGTGATGGTGAGGCCATGCCCGATGTCTTGTCCCCCTCCGCCTCCGCGCGAGCGCACCCAGCCCACTCTGGCATTTGGAATTCAATTTAGGGAAAAGATGTACGATTGCTTAGAGTGTTTGGCGGATTCTGGCCTAGAGTCCTTGGCCTTGTAGACAGATTATTAAGAGAGACGAGACAGTTATCTGTCGCTGCTTTGATCTACGGGACACTATCGCACAACTGTTCCTATATTACCTTGACAAAGCCAGTCTCTTTTATTGCCGGAGTCAGGCTACCACTGGCTCCATCCTCGTCGTCCTGTCTCTCGCGTTACTGCTCACCCCATCATCACCTCAGCCCCCCCCCCCTCCCCCACCCCCAACCCCCATCGGCCTTAAGTTCGCTCGTACCTCCCTTCATCATCTGGCACTTGCAACCCAAGCTACCCTGGCTGACCCCTGAGATTTAAGACCGTGTGTTCGACCCGGAAGTAAGTCGTAACTGTGTCCAGTGACATATGTGACCTAAACTTGATGTTGCGATATATTGCGATATTGCGCTCATCATATTGTCACATTCGTCGTTGACATTCAGTAACAGGAAGGAAAACACATTGTATCTCTTCCCAGCTATTGTGTGATAGTGTGTGCAACCTCAAGCTTCGGTTAGACATAGTGTTGCTAGAAAGTGTTATGGCATACCGTCCTGACACACTGATTTATCTCACACATGTTGTGACCCAAGGTACTAACCAGGAGTCTATCTCAGACATGTTGTGACACAGGATACTAACCCGGAGTCTATCTCAGACATGTTGTGACACAGGATACTAACCCGGAGTCTATCTCACACATGTTGTGACACAGGATACTAACCCGGAGTCTATCTCAGACATGTTGTGACACAGGATACTAACCCGGAGTCTATCTCAGACAATGCCGTGACACAGGATACTAACCCGGAGTCTATCTCAGACATGTTGTGACACAGGATACTAACCCGGAGTCTATCTCAGACATGTTGTGACACAGGATACTAACCCGGAGTCTATCTCAGACATGTTGTGACACAGGATACTAACCCGGAGTCTATCTCACACATGTTGTGACACAGGATACTAACCCGGAGTCTATCTCAGACATGTTGTGACACAGGATACTAACCCGGAGTCTATCTCAGACATGTTGTGACACAGGATACTAACCCGGAGTCTATCTCAGACATGTTGTGACACAGGATACTAACCCGGAGTCTATCCCACGCGGTCACATTTTGGTCGTAGATAAATTTGTGGGCGACATTCTCTAGGAACCACCGGAAGTCGTGACAGCCCAGCCTCTCTTTTAGGGCCAGTCGCTCCGAGATGTCTCCTGGATCCACGTCCTTGAGGAAGGATTGAGTGGCAGCGGGGAACAAAGGCAGGGTCAGCAATCCGGAAGGCAAACTACACAGTGAGGTGTCACACCGTAACGTATACAGACAATGTACATCTAAATGTAAATGCACATTACGTATTGCTGTAATATATACCATGTCCATTTTACAGCTCTCAGAATAACACATTGTTCGTCCTCAGCGGGTGGGTAACATGCACGACATTTGGCTTGGCACCAAACTGTGTCGACAAATGTTATGGCTGGGATGTTGACTATTTCTGCAAAGCACCATAAGAGACCAAACTCCCGCGTTAAACATGCAATCTGGTTTTAAAAAGTTGTCTTTGAATTATCGTGCCAGGTTATGTTCATTTGTATGCCTCAACATGAGAGTGATTGCATTAATGGATAGTTTCAGACCTGTCAATCATCCTAATTTTTCAGCCAATCAGCGTGCGCCATTTCATAAACATGCCACGTGTTTTTTTAGCGCCGACAACACAACGCGTTCACTTCGATCGCCTGCGGTCAAGTTATGATGTTTTTGTGCATTTATTGGAAAAATGGTGATACGTTGTTGGTGGAGAATATGTAATTCGGATGACCCATACCCGGAGAGAACTGGAGGGACCATATATGATCCTTCTCCAAGGCCAATGAATGAATTTGAGAAGTGTTTACTCTGGACGAAACCTTCAAGTCGAAGGCGTTTGGCTGACCGCACAGCAAACCGCCATATCTGATCAGCGACCTCGGTAAGTATTCATATTCTCGATCAGTTGCCTGAACTATGATAGAGCTTACACTTAGGTGGCTTAAGCCTTTAGAAACTAAACTGGCAAGGCAAGTTTGTTTGTGGGCTTTAGTTTCAGAAAATGCAATATATTTAGTAGAAGCTTCGACTGAACCGTAGAAAGTGACCACAGGCTTAATCCGGGTCACACGTGTCACTTTTGACAGCAGCGAGAGTAGGTCAGACGTCTAGCCTGTACTGGCTGTATATCAGCTGATCAGCCACTAGTGTGTTTTGGCGGACATTTTTGGGGGAAAAGCTCTGACATCAAGTAATTTTGATGTCAGAGCTTATTTTCTAGATCTAGATCTATGTGTAACTTATATGTTTTTTTTCTTTTTTTTTCTTTTTTTTTGACAAGTAAAACTAACTTAGGCCTAATCTGTGTTTGGTATGCTGGGAAAGGCCAACCAGATCTCTATAGTCACTTATAGGAGTATCAACTACCAAATGCATGCCTCTATAGCTGCAAACAAATTATAGAATAGAATTGTATGCTTTATTCATCATTATTAATTTACCCCAATATCAAAGGAAAGAAACCAAAGATTTTTTTTTCATTATTCATTAGATTTTATTGTTGTTACAGAGTCATATGTAAATCTATATACCTATTACATTAAAGCTGTTGTACAATTGCCAGGACCCATTGAGGATCCAGACCCAGTGCAGGCTGATGGCGGTGCCAAGACACGCTATACAGGAAGAAATTTCAATACCAATATGAGAATCATGCAGGATAAAAACTAATATTTTGTTCTTACTTAGGTAATATGGCATCATTGTGATATTTAATTTTTTCCATTCCTTTAGTTTTATAATTACTTTCAATGAAATGTTTGGTGTCTTTATTTTGAAACTTAATGATCATGCAGGAAGATAAATTACAAAATATGAAATTGTTTTACAATCGACCTATTGACATGGCTTTAAAAGAACAACATTCCCAGACTACCATGTAAGAAGAATATGATAACAAGCAATATATCTACCAATAACCACTTTTGCAATATAAATCGTTTTTTACTTTCGCTATGTAAAGTATTTCATTCCCAACATTCTCACTTCCAAGCCAATAAAGCACTGTCACTATTGCAAACCCTCAATATGGTCTCCACCATATGCTAGCACTAGATTGCAACAAACTGTTTGCCATAATACACTAATATATGTGTATTAAGGTTTCGACTTTTATCACTTTGTGAAAAAGTCAGTTTGTGTATGCCATAATATGCAGGTACACGAGTGGAGCTTGTTGGAGCACCAAATATTATTATTAGATCTATTATTATTGTCACCATCCCTATAAAAACTATTTTAGTATTTTTTAATTTTATGTAAAATTTTGACAATAAATGAAAAGTTGTACCAAGCCTGACCAAGATTATTTGATTATTTATTAAATTTGTTGTCAAGTTTTGTCAACTCATTTGGCTAATAAAAATTACCTTATCTAGCTATTCTTTTGTTGTCATGGTATGGTAACATGTCAACCATTTGAGACTAAAATAACATTTACAAATAGTTTTAAAATAGCTTCTTCATTTTCGCAGATTCAGGTTGGGATCGAGGCACTGGGGGGACCATGTTTTCCTTCGGGATGTGCCACTGAGCTTGAAATATGAAGTGATATTGCCATGACCTACTCTATATCACCAGTGGCCGGCAAGACTGAAAAAAACAGGCAACAGACAATGTCACAATATCAGTAGACCTACAGATATAAAATATGAGATATCTTCAATCTTTACTAGACACTATTACTATACATATATAGTAAATACTCTTAGAAAGTAGGAAACCCCCCATTTATGTAGATATTATAATTATATTTGGACCATCTATTTAAAGTGGGGTTGGGGGGGTGGGGGCGGTGGAGGTCCACTTATTGGGTGTCGTACAGATACCGTGTATAGTGGAGAAATAATTTTGGCTAAACCAAAGGGGTCAGCCAAGGGGGGCTCATGTTCCCAGATCATGAAGAATAAATGTCTTTATTCCCAGATCACGATGAATTAAAAGAAGAACTCCCCGCATACAACGGAAGGGGGGATACATGATACTAAACTGACGATTTCCCGATTCACGGTCATTTAATATTAAAATTCCCGGTTCACGATTAATGAAAATCCTTGATCTCGGCGGTCGGCTAATAGATCTAGGCCTACATCATTCCCAGTTCACGAAGTATCATTTTCCTCATTCCCTGTTAACGATGAATAACCCCCCGCCCCCCCCCCCCCCCCCCCCCGCCCGATCATTCATGCAGTGACAAAGACTTCGCTCTACTTGTAACTTGAGCTAGAGCCAAATATTACGTTCTCCCGCTTGTCAGGAGCAAAGTTGTCGGCCTAAGTCCGATCGAGTTTGTTTCATCTATTTAATAGATTTTGCATAATGGTGATATACCACATATACACGATCAACTTACCATGCCTTGCAAGAACTTGGACCTGTGGCCTGTTTAAGGCGGGTGCCGTGTCCCGCCATGTGTTTTAATGGTGCGCTACACCATGCACCGCCTGACCGCGGGCATCGAAATCAGTAATTTCACCGCCAAAAATGTGAATAATGTTGCTGTATCATTTTGTAAAGTAATTAAAACTTTTCTGGCGAGCTCTATCAGATAGGTTTATGCGCTCAGGCAGGAAATATCGGGATATTGGGTCGGAAATGTCACCCAGATTGTCGGCCACACCATGTTACGCCATGCTAAGCACATGGCAGATGACGCGAGTTTGTCGGAGTAGCAACGGTAACTAAGGGGGGCGGGGCTTAGCGGAACTGTCCATACAGTCTCTATTAGTAACATTCCCATAAAATCCATACTGTTTTCATAGAAAACCACTCACATAATATGGGATCATTGGGGTTACTTAGATGTGGATCGTGAATTGTTCAGGTAAAAACTCACCTTTATCTCTGGCTTCATCTTGAAGAAGTATTTCTTGTAATCATCCATCCACACTTCAGCCACTCTCAGGTAATTGCGTTCGTAAATTTTCCAAGCTGTCGAACGAGACAAACGGCTTCATAACCCTAATTTGAGCAACACATACGTATTTCCGGAGGTGTCCAAATTATGCACATGTGATTGTAACCACTATCAATAGGTACCACAGTTTGATAAGAAGAAAGGATATAATATTTCTAAACTGATCAAGTTTCCGATAGCTCAGTGGGTTAGAGCGCTCGCGTTTAGCGCTCTGGCCACCTGAGAGCCTAACGGCACGTGGATCGGTGGTTCGCGCCCCGCGGTGGCCATGTCTGTGTGGTCGCAGGATAAAAATCATATGTCCTTCTTCGCAAAGAGAATGTGCAACCAACCAGGCTAGTGAAGTAAAAATGTTCGGACATCATAGAGCACCTTCGGAGCATGTACTGACATCACCAGCTCTCTGTATCGCACTGAGTACGGACGCCTGACTTACAAACTACAGACCAAGGCTTGCGACTGCGAAAGAGATGTGCCACTCGGGAGCAGGGCATGTTGACGACTCGACCTCCGCACATTGATACCTGAAACCAGGTCCAACATGGCGGTCAAGAAATCTCGCGACATGAGCGATGTCACACAGTGGCACTTTACAGGGAACATTGATCAATATTCTATAACAGAAGAAAATATTTAATTGACACGGATCCCAATCTAGAAAGATATATTTTACAAATATTCCCTCCTATTTAATTAAAAAAACAGAAGCCGCAATATACGTCACGTCTTATGACATGCAAATATTTCACTCTATTACTAGCGTTACAAAATGAATTTTAAAAGACTATACCATCCCTTGTCAAAACCATTTTGAGTTGTCCCTGATTATTGTTTGTGCACATATTTGACTTACCCTGAGACCTATCTCGATATTCTCACCGCCCCAGATTTCCATACCCTCATCAAAGCCACCCAGAGCGAAGAACTTTTCTCTGTCCATAGCAAAGGCGCAGCCTATCAAAGCCTCGGATCTGAAAAGAGTAGTCACCGAGAAAGGTCACGACAAGAACATGTTTCTTTCAGTATCTCTATTACCACTGTGAAAGAACTGCTTATGCGTTCATTTATTTTTCTCAACTCGGTCAGCACGTATTTTCCACAGCACTTTTCATACTTTTTTCTGTAAGGGTGAATTGAAATCCCGTCAAGGTTGAAGTGTAGTCGTTGTCGTTATTTATAATGTTAAATAAGGTGTTAAAATATTGCATAAGATTCATTATTTATTTCCACAATCGAAACTGTTATCAAACAGGGTTTGATAACAATAATCTGATTAATAACATCACAAACATATGTTTACTACGGTAACATTCACTTGATAAAGACAAGGTGCACGTTAGGATTGCGTACGTCAGGACTCAATCTGTCGTATCTACCTGTCATATGTTCTGAAGACAGTGGCAAATCCAACCGAGGAAGAGACATGTACCTTTCTCTCCCAATTACATACAGTCGAGAAGGAAGTCTCGATGATTGGGGGAGCCACTGCATACACGCAACACTTCCGTCTATAGCAGCAACCCCCACCACACACAGTGCCCTACCTCCTTTCTCTGCCACGGTTCTTATGGTCTGCACTGTGCGGCCTCATTGCGACCCCCACACGACAAGCACTCACGGTATAGGCACTCTGGGGTCGTGCTTCTCACTGGGGTCCAGACCCAGCCATTGGTAACCCAGGTCCCAGCGAACTTTAACGGTCGAGAACACGTTGCCAGCAATATAATGAAGGGTCTTAGTGTCGATATAATCCAACGATGGCGCCACCAGCGTGTAGGGATTGTCCTTAATGACCCCGAGAATGGGTTCCGCCCTGAAATGTAATTATTAAAATAACAGCCCATCAAACATGTAAATAACATAACTATATTTAAATTGATCACAATTTGCATTTTAATTGCTTTCTATTAGTGTTGTACAAAACCTCAATACGTTTATTTCGAGTGTTCATTTCCGGATGTATATTCCGGACGCTTTAACCACTTTTGGTCATATCGCGTCAATAGCAGAAGGAAGGCAGAGTGGAGCCATGTCATGCCATGAAGGACTTGAGATTTTTATCCTGCAACCACGCAGACATTGCCACCGCAGGGCTCGAACCACCTGATCCACGTGCCGTTAGGCTCTCAGGTGGCCAGAGCGGTCAATGCGAGCGCATTAGCCCACCGAGCTACCGGGCCGGCCCCGTACATTTCTGGAGTAGCAGCAACAAAGTTAACCAAATAGTGACGTAATTGTTGACACCAGAGCCACCTACCAGCCTTTCGTGACCTCCACGTGACCATCAAAAACGGCGATGACGTCACCACTAGCCGCGTGCGCCCCCGCCAGACGGGTCCGGATTAAACCGGATCTGTTGCTCAGCCGGAGGACGCTGACAATGCCGTCTGGCCACGTGACCCTGATGTAGTCATCGAGGCTGTCCCGTAACTCATCTGTAACACCGCGAGAGCGGAACGAGATATGCAATATTATCCAAATATATGCGGGCAATATTGCAACATAACTGCTTCATATATCATCTAGTTTATATGATAACAATGCAGCAGTAGTTGTATCCCATTAGTTGTTGACAACCACCCTTTTTGTCTCTCGGCTACACTATTGCGCTATTTAGGTTATTTAAGGTAATAACATATAACCTTGTTGTCACATGTACTTTTCGTTGTCGAATAGATCAGAAATTGAGACTAGATTCCATAGAAACAGCAAAGGTCACAGTAAATACGGTGGCTCACTGTTTGCGTCTTCATAGGTGTGACTACAACGCATTGCCTAAGTGTTTATTCCCAATTGTGTGTTAGATTCATAAATACATTAATTTATGAAAACTGTCGACATAAGGGGGATAATTTCGCTAAATTCTTGACAATGTATTGTGTACACCCAACATTTGATTGTTCATTCCCTATATTCCGTTTGTATTGATTCGTATTGCATTGTGTACTTGGTACGTAGTATGGCACTAATATCGTCCCACTTTTATATAGTTGTAGTGTCACTGAATCACTGTCACTGTCACTGAATCATAAATCGTTTTGTAAAATAATAAGGAAGTGAATTCTTGACGGTTAGCACTGTCTTTTGTCAAATAACCAGTCTAAATGTGTATAAAATACATGCTATTACGGATGTGGCAAACTGGCGTTGTCTAGTTACCATGGTCACTGACGTCGTCGACCAATAAGACCTCCTTGAGTAGTTCGGGAGGCGTTCTGTTGACCACGCTGTGCACCGTCCTCAGCAACATGCTCAGAGCCTCGTTGCAGAAGATGATAATGACGCTGACTGTGGGAAGTTCAGCATCCGAGGACGAGTACTTACACCTTGAACGATAAGAGAGAGAACAAGTTATCACCATAGATATAAACTATGGTCGATGACATATGATGGTAGTAAGAACATCATGTATATCACTAGCAATTGCATGTCGCCTTGAAGTCAGACTTGATGATAGAACGCTAACGACGAATATATTATAATGTTTTGTTTTATTACCCACTGGGGTAACCTAGCGTCAAACTCCAGAGCTTATATAGTTCTTGATTTGGTAAGGCGACATGATTTTCCACATAATAGGTGGGCTGATTCGGAGTAACACATCTGACCTAGGCACAGACGCTGATAAGAAATTCTGCAGCTATGCGTATTATCTTCTGTCGTCAGCTGAAGAAGCTACATATGGATGTGATATGACTGAGGTGTGAATAAACAAACAAAATGTCTGCCACAAAAGACATTCTTTTAAGCCGATGCATATCTGCATTCTCATGTTGTAAATAAAACCGTTTAATGTTTTTTATGTTGAATATATAAGTGAAGTATTCGCATGTTTTTATCTTATATTATTGACCCAGGTCCGAGCAAAAACACTTTTATGTCGCGTACTCTATAGCTGCCATCTTGGCATCCACATGGCCATTGTGGCACCTATATGGCAGCCATCATCATCAGTCATCGTGAGCACAACACCAGCTACATTTAAATGAAATCCACTGATGGCATAACTCTATAGTTCTCTCACGACATTATTTGTCTGTAATGTAGTGTGTGTGAGTCATAATGATGTGGATGTTACATAAACGGAAACCGACATTACCGAATAACAATGGGTCCACGGGCTTCGCCATTATTATCCGGTAATGTCGCGTTCCTCAGACATTAACTTAAACATAAACGCTGAATACGGAACTGTAAAACCATAAATCGCCCACAGTAGATACGACATATTTTGCCAATTGGAGCCATTCCGACGAAATAAATATCATAAACTAATATCAGTACACAATTTGATCTCTTTGAGGAATCAAGTCGCACTGAAGGATATCTCCCGCCACGGACTAACATTGAAGGGATGGTCTGCTACTCGTATGAGGCTGTGGCGTCATGCACCATGACATCGACTAATGACACTAGTATACAGACTGTCGTAGTATTCACACACTATATTAGTCATAGTGTACCGCGGCAGGAATCACCCACTTCTGTACCGCGATACGCGAGTCGAGGAAACACAAACTCAGGTATATCTTCCTTACAGATACGACTGCCATCTGCCGAGCACTTCTCTCTGGAGACTCCAACGGAATGGTGCTTCTTGGAATTGCCCCCAGGGGGTGCTTCGAGTGATGATTCGCGCTGGAGCATCTGCTCGTGAAGGCAAACTGCGCCGAAGTCTCTTTGCGGTGACCTTGGAGACAAATGGCCCGATGACAAGCAGCAGAGTATGGTTTGTGGGAGATTAGCCACCATGTCCAATGTCACGTGGACACGGGGCCACAGCGGGGCTACACGTAGCCAGGCTGGGGTCGCCGCTAGGGGGGCTACACACTGCCAGGCTGGGGCCGCCGCTAGGGGGCTACACACAGCCAGGCTGGGACCGCCGCTAGGGGTGCTACTAGAGTCACGGCGTGCTCCTCAATGGACAGAGCGTCTGAGTAGTTGTCTCGCGGTGTACATAGGGCTTGTCTAGACCAATGCAATTACACTGGGGAGCTTCGCTGGGGGGCCCAAAGGCAAATCTGTTCCCATGAAGATCGCTTCATCCGAGGTTGCTTAAATTTAGATGCGGCCATGAAATGAAAACGCGCGAGCCGCACATCGAAAGCGACAAACTGACGCGTATCTAAATACAATGTCTGCAGGTGAATGACCATCAATGTTATCTGGTTATCTGGTTGGAAATCACCACGTGTCACCACGATCACCTTAAATCTAACATGTATAGACTAAATGTGGTGATCCGTTATCTATTCTATTCTCACATACGTCTACCCAAGTTAATTGAGTTAGAGAAACATTATTTTTTGCTAAATGTGATGCCCTACCAGCATACACAAACCATCACATGCACACAGAAGGCCTGTTAATTACAGTGAGAACTGAATATCATCCTATATCATGTATATATTAGACCAAGTTGATCACTAGTCATGGTCGATCAGGACTTTCATTTTTTGTAATGTCGACTGCCGTAGAAGCCACGTGCAACAGTGGTGCTATCGGTTGAAAGAATCACCCTCGGGTACCAGATACAAACGTAATTCTGCGTTTGACTTTCAATGATGAAATTTATACCTTATACCGACATACGGAATTTGGCAATGACAGTAAAAGAAGTGATCATCTTCCATTAAGAAAAAGAGTGACGACCATAGTTATAGGTGAGCCGTTCCACTCCTACGACGTTCGAGAGCCGTATATTTCCAATAATAGCATATGATTCATTTCGCAAAACACGCATGGCACAGTGCATACCACATATATCATGGCGGCAGATTGTACAGCAACCTAAACAGAAAGTGAATTCCGCCTTTTATTGATCTCCCAGTCTTATATGTCCACGTATAGCATCGACTAGACAAACACCGCTGTTCCCATATAGACCGCTAAGGCGGTGGAATACACGAGTTTACTGAGCCGTGTACACCGGCTGAAGCTGTCTACATTCCTCAGTAGCCAGTCACAGCTTATTTATTGGCCTCCAATAAAGGGTTGATTGATCCGTTGGTGTCGCGATCTGACCACGTGGCCGCAACGCGGCAGGTATTAGAACGAACAGATATAATGGAAATAACTGGCCATACATCATAGCGATATGGGCCGGAGAAGAATACCTGCTCCTAAACATGTCATACAATAGTCAATATTGACGAGTTAAGATGTTTCAATTAAATTAATGTCTTAAAAGAGGTGTTGACCGTTGATATTTGGTGGTTTGAGGCCAACGAAAGGCTGGAGTAGGCAAACCAAAACACTTAGCTTTATTTTTGTCAATGAATAAAAAAACCAACAACAACATAATGCTTAATTATCAAACTATGACCAAGCATTGTCAAACCCGATAATGCAAATAATACATCTATATAATAATTTGAAGGAAGCTCACTCGACAGACCTTGTATATATACAAACCTTGCTCGAACTTCTGAACTTGAGGGTGGTACAAATGAGCTAATTGGAGCCATCCGGGTAATTGACACATCCGGGTTATCGACACGTCCGGGTTGTCGACACGTCCGGGTTTCGACACGTTCGGGTTATCGACACGTTCGGGTTATCGGCAGGTGCGGGTTATCGGCACATCCGGGTTATCGACAGGTTCAGGTCATCGGCGCGTCCGGGTTGTCGACACATCCGGGTTATCGACACGTCCGACACATATTTTATATGGATATCTCGAGGAATTCGACTGCGATATCGATATAGAACGAGCGCTTAATAGGACCTATATACATCGCTAAAACCTGAGTCACAACAAGTATCACACAGGATCAGTCACTCGCACGCCTGCCTTTACCACACTATACTTACGCTTCATCCCGTACGTCGGGAAGGGACCTATCCAGCGCCACCATATCACTGACAAACAAGTGAAAGCCGTTCTCATCCATTTCCTTCTGACCTCTAGCGCGTTGTTTCTCCGTCAGGGTGACGGCGGCACCCTGCTCCCCAGCGCCTGTCCTCGTGGCTTCACTCAGCATGTACGTCTCGAAGCGCTTCCGCCGGAACTCCAGCAGGTCAGCCACGTCATCAGCTCCTCCCCCTCCCCCTCCTGTTCCTCTGGCGTGACGGCTGCCGTCCTCCTCATCGTTGCCACCCCCCTTGGGCAGTGCCATCTCCGGAAGCCCGGCCCGCCTGTCACCACGCATCTTATCCATGAGCCGCGACTTATTATAATGGACATTCGGTCTGAGAGGTACCTGAGGTGCGACGATGGCGCCATCTACCGTTTCGAAGTGAAATGGCTGAGTCCCGATGTCAATGCCATCATCCACGTCAAGGTCATTCCTCGCCAGCGTTGGGACGGCCCCGTCGTTGTAATGACGAATGTAGTGAACCATGAAGTAAAGATACACCCCTAAACCAACCCATAGCAACAGGCGTCGCTTCCGGCGAAAGACTACCGTAACCCAGCTCATGGTGTCCCACACGTGTACTACTTGTGTAGTATATAAACGACCATATAAATCTAAATGTCTTGGTATCCTTTGCTGGTGGGTGCAAAGGCCTTGCCTTGATTCCTTGTTGGTAGACACCCCGATCGGATCAGCGTGAGCCCCTATGGCATTACATTGCCCAGTATCAGTGACTGCTATCCACAACGTTGAAATTGAGACTGTAAATGAAATCGCTGCAGCTCATCGATCTGGTATTGAGGATATCGCATAATGCCCAGTCGCTGCATCTCTTAAGCGGCCGTCAGTGGTCTTCCCGTAGTTCATCTTGCCGTTGTCACGTCGATACGAGTCGTCGTGCAAGGTGTTGCCTGGAGATCAATAGACTGCTGGCCGAAGTCAACCAAATATTTTACAAAGATTGTCTGATGCTAAAAATCAATTCTTAGACACCACAGATGCTTTGTCGCCCGGTGTTCGTGGCTACGGTTTCGGGAATCGCTCTTAAGTGAGTACAGTGGAGTAAGGATTGTGTGGGGAAATAAATGCATTGAGCCGTTATAATGGCTGACTCTCTCGCTCTGTCAGTGAATAACATGCAGATACTACGGCGCTAGTCAACGGTGCAGTGAGCAAAGAAGCGTAGCGTGAGTGTGTGGCTGTCTCTATTGCCCACCCGGCCCTTGACTCACAGCCAGAGCCCCAGTTGAGATAGCTCTACCATGTAGTATTGTTCAATACAAAGCTTTCATGCAGTCAAATCCTTGGAAGAACATGTATGGTTTATGGAGATACAGATAAGAAATATAACACCACAGAAGAAGTGGTTCATTTGATTCATGTGTCTGGGCGGTTCATATGTCATAACGGAAGCTTAATGGAAGAAGATTAGGCCATTTGATCTCCGGATGCGTCCTGCTTCCATCTAGCCGCGTGCTCCACTAATTGCGTTGTTTGCCCTATTGTGCCTGTGCAATACTTGCCTGTGGTTGAAATGCACGTCTACCGTCTCTACCGTCTGTGGCTCACTACTGTCGGCCTTATAATGAGTCACTGGGTCTACCGTCTGTTGTATTTAGGATGAGGCTCGCTACTGTTGGCCTTTTAATGATCTCGGGGTCCACCGTCTCTTGTTGTCTAGGATGAGGCTCACTACTGTTGGCCTTATAATGACTCTCGGGGTCTACCGTCTCTTGTATCTAGGATGAGGCTCAATACTTACAATGAGTCATTGGGTCCAGAGTATCTTTTAGTGAGTCATTGGGTTTACCGTCTCTTGTATCTATGATGAGGTTGTTGGCCTTATAATCAGCAATTGGGTCTACCGTCTCTTCTATTTAGGATAAGGCTCACTACTGTTGGCCTTTTAGTGAGTCTCGGGGTCTACCGTCTCTTGAATTTAGGATAAGGCTCGCTACTGTTGGCCCTATAATGAGTCATTGGGTTTACCGTCTCTTGCCTCTAGAATGTGGCTCACTACTGTCGGCCTTTTGGTGAGTCATTGGGTTTACCGTCTCTTGCCTCTAGAATGAGGCTCACTACTGTCGGCCTTTTGGTGAGTCATTGGGTCTACCGTCTCTTGCCTCTAGAATGTGGCTCACTACTGTCGGCCTTTTGGTGAGTCATTGGGTTTACCGTCTCTTGCCTCTAGAATGAGGCTCACTACTGTTGGCCTTTTAGTGAGTCATTGGGTTTACCGTCTCTTGCCTCTAGAATGTGGCTCACTACTGTTGGCCTTTTAGTGAGTCATTGGGTTTACCGTCTCTTGCCTCTAGAATGTGGCTCACTACTGTCGGCCTTTTGGTGAGTCATTGGGTCTACCGTCTATTGCCTCTAGAATGAGGCTCACTACTGTTGGCCTTTTAGTGAGTCATTGGGTTTACCGTCTCTTGCCTCTAGAATGTGGCTCACTACTGTCGGCCTTTTGGTGAGTCATTGGGTCTACCGTCTCTTGCCTCTAGAATGAGGCTCACTACTGTTGGCCTTTTAGTGAGTCATTGGGTTTACCGTCTCTTGCCTCTAGAATGTGGCTCACTACTGTCGGCCTTTTGGTGAGTCATTGGGTTTACCGTCTCTTGCCTCTAGAATGAGGCTCACTACTGTTGGCCTTTTGGTGAGTCATTGGGTTTACCGTCTCTTGTATCTAGGATGAGGCTCGCTACTGTTGGCCTTTTAGTGAGTCATTGGGTTTACCGTCTCTTGTATCTAGGATGAGGCTCACTACTGTTGGCCTTTTAGTGAGTCATTGGGTCTACCGTCTCTTGCCTCTAGAATGAGGCTCACTACTGTAGACTACAAGCAGTTGAAGTTATGAAGAATAGACGATATCCATCGACTGCACCAAATGAAATTCTTCTACAACCTATCCCATGATACATTACCATCATATTTTTCCAATATGTCACTTAGACAAAGTTCAGATATTCATTGGCATAATACAAGAAACAAACATAAGTATATTGTAAGCTCTACAAGGCATGAGTATGCTAAGCGATGCCTAAGAATTAGCCTCCCTATTACCATGAATACACTTCCATCTATAGTTAAGGACAAAGTCTTCACACATAGCCTGATTGGATTCACCCTATATTTAAAAAACTATTTGTTAGGACTATACAGTAATGTATGTTCTATTGCTCATTGTTATATTTGCCATCGTGTACAGTAATTCTCTACATTTTGTGGTCCATATCACTGTATATTTCATTTTGATCACTGTATATTTCATTTTGATCGCTTATAGTTTGCAGTAATAGAAAGTAATATCTCATGATATTATTCAGACTAAATGACATTTGCAAAGATTTTTAACCATTATTATGAAGAATCTAATTATTATTTAGCTCCGCTACTTAATGTATTGAATATAGCTCCCCATTTTTTTGGTCTATAAAACGCTTGTAATTAGCAGCAGTCCCAAGCTACCTTGTCAACTGTTTATATTTACCGGTATATATATATATACATATATATAAAAGTGGCTCCCATGATAGCGACCTACCTGTGTCTTAATGGGAGTCTCCTGGCCAGTCCGTATATTTATGTTATGTATGATAATGTACTACATTTCCTGGTCAAATAAACGAATTCTGACTCTGACTCTGACTCTGTTGGCCTTTTAGTGAGTCATTGGGTTTACCGTCTCTTGTATCTAGGATGAGGCTCGCTACTGTTGGCCTTATAATCAGCAATTGGTTCTACCGTCTCTTCTATTTAGGATAAGGCTCACTACTGTTGGCCTTTTAGTGAGTCTCGGGGTCTACCGTCTCTTGTATTTAGGATGAGGCTCGCTACTGTTGGCCCTATAATGAGTCACTGAGTCTACCGTCTCTTGTATTTAGGATGAGGCTCGCTACTGTTGGCCCTATAATGAGTCACTGGGTCTTCCGTCTCTTGTATTTAGGATGAGGCTCGCTACTGTTGGCCCTATAATGAGTCACTGAGTCTACCGTCTCTTCTATTTAGGATAAGGCTCACTACTGTTGGCCTTTTAGTGAGTCTCGGGGTCTACCGTCTCTTGTATTTAGGATGAGGCTCGCTACTGTTGGCCCTATAATGAGTCACTGAGTCTACCGTCTCTTGTATTTAGGATGAGGCTCGCTACTGTTGGCCCTATAATGAGTCACTGGGTCTTCCGTCTCTTGTATCTAGGATAAGGCTCACTACTTTTTCCGTTTTCGTCATGACTATAGCGAATTGTTCAGTTATAAATCGTGTACATTGAACTATGACTTTCTTGGAGTGCAGACTTCACATATCATACGATGCATACATGACGCAGGAATGGCGGCGGATATAAAACCAGGTCTTTATTGCCTTTAAAACTGTACAATAAATCATATATAAATATGTGATAGTTGGGATGTAAATCGGGCTAGGCGTACGCTATGCGTGTTCCATGAAAATAAATCCAGATACAAATAAACCTGTGGAATGGTGAGACGGAAGCAAATAGGAATTGTTGGTAATCGCTTTCAAAAGCATCACAATTTGTTTTTTTATTTTTAAAGCAGCAATTGAGTATTTGGACATTAGCAAATAAAAGGGAAAAACACAAGAGTTTCAGACTGGATTACAATTTCGTGATGTGACTAGACGCGGCCTCAGTTGCTTGCTGTACACTAGGTCAGATGTTTCTCAGCAGAGCTTCCTTGTCTTGTGACGTCTGTTCGCCCACCGGGTGACGACTTCCGGTCCCAGCAGGAATGCTGCGCAGGCGCAGTCAGTCCTGGGAATCAGCACGAGAACGGACGCCTCAGAGGGTCACGTGGCATACCCCGTTATCCTGCGAGATGAACGAAGGAGGTCACGTGACCATCTCGCACCGTCCGTCTCAGCAGAGCGTAGCGAACATCTGAAGTAAAGGGGTAACCGGTTAGTGTGTCTGTCGGCCCTGTCAACGAGCTCAGGGCAAATATGTAGATAACTAAGCGGCGTGAAACCTTCTGTAGTACTTAAGAAAGTATATGTAAAGCGGGTCATGAAATCTCTCAGGCAATGCAATTATTGTTAATTATAGACGGTGGTTTCAACTAAAGACGTAAAAAAGCTTTTTGTCAGTCTGAAAACCGCGTGATGACTAACGTATTATGTAAGATGCTTGCGAGGTCTTTACGTGATCTTCTGTGGCACCCGCACTCCCACCCTCCCCTCCTTCTTTTCGCCAGTCCCTGTTCCCTTTATAACCTCGTGCACGTTTTGCCTGGTGCCTGCCGGGGGCTGCCAGTCATTACCTACTAAAACATCACGCTATGCGTAAAAAAAAGACCGTGAAAAACACCGGAGTCTCGTGACGACCTTTTCATCCAACAACCTCTAAATTCCTGACCTTGATTTTTTTCCCGTAGCGCCCCCTCCACCCCTAGCCCCTATCCCTGCTATAGTGAGGCATTACTACCCCTGGACTTAATGTTAATGGCCAACCAGTCAACTCTCGTCCAGTGTGGCATTCTCGTCCGGCATTTCTTGGGATTCTCGAGCCGGGCAGTGCACTAAATACCCGACTGCTGCACGCTACGCCCGCCCAAGTAGGCTTATTGGCGGGTTGGACATTGGTGACAGCCAAGACACAGCGCCAGCCAGCGTCCGTAGTAAAGTATTCGCAATATTTAGAGTCCCCTGGCCGAGTGGTTGAACACTCGACTGCAGAATTATATCTCCCTGGTTTGAAACCAGATCTGGGCCCTCTATTCTGAGGCGTATTGCACCCAAATCATTCTTGGTGCCCCGGAGGCTGTGGCCATTTGTAACCTCTCCCGCCATTGCGGCGACAAGTTGGCCTCTCCCGCCATTGCGGCGACACGTTGGCCTCTCGCGCCATTGCGGCGACACGTTGGGGGTTTTCGATTTAACATTATGGGGCAGTGGTTTGCCGTTACCTGTATCCGCTATGGGGTCGGGTCCTTCCGTTTACTTGCGTCCGGCCTTGAACAGGTCCGGCATGTTGATGACGGCGTCCAGCATGCCGGAGTTCCTCTTCTCCTGGCCGGGGACAAATGGCGTGTCCTCCCCGAGCACCAGTCGCACAATCTTAGCCGCATAATGCAGAATCTCCTGGGGAAACAGATACAATGACACATAATCATGTAGTCGGGTGAACACATCTGTCGCGATAAAGAGGTGTTCCGCGGAGAAAAGGAAGTATTATCATAGTATGATTGCTTGCTTTGTTGCCCGGATGGACGGCTGCATGGTTAAATGCTTGATTCGAGCTGTGCGCGGTAACTTCCAAGGTCGTCTCCCATGAAGGTCATGTCGGCACCGAAGTCTATGTTAGCGCTGCTCCCATTGGCCAATATAATACAAAACACAGACATGAATTAAATGACGAAATTTAATGTCGCGGTATTTGACTGCATGAGATGTGTTCCATTTATGTAAAACATGTTGCACCCATACAGCACATTACTCGTTATTGGTCAGTGTACCGAGCGTTAGAAGTATTTTCGCGTGAGTAAAAGCGAAAGAGAGAGATAGAGAGAGGGAAAGGGGGGGGGGGAGGATGAGATCGTTTCGGCTTATTTGAAAGCCAACAATAAGACTCATATGTTATTACCGTCGCAACTCGTAACCTTATCCCCATTGCTTTCACTAAAGCGGCGTCATCAAGTTCTCCTCGGGTAGAGACAAGCCAACTCCGCTTGTCCCGTAAGATTGCAAGAATCCATGCAATACCCTCAAGAAATAGAAGTCGATAGGGACTGAAGCGACTGAACTACCTGCAGGCAGCTGGGACAGATGATCTGTTAATTTTTTTTAAACTATTATGTGGTACAAAAAATGTAAGGGTTCCATATGTCGACATATATCGATATAAGAAACGCCCTTTGAATTTCGAGGGAAGAAAGACGAGGCTAAAAAGATAATTGCGCCGCAGCCAGCTGAGGTACAATAGACGTGGATCGCCAGGAATCCAGAAAGGGAAAGATATATGTCTGCGGTAATTTCATCACCCTATCTATCGGCTAATGGATCCCTTTGTTCGCCTCGTATTGCCTTAAATGTACGGCACCGTTCATAGTGGTTGACCTTGGAGTCATGTTAGGTGCAATCTGCACCACGTGGCATTGTCACCAGTATTTATGAGATGGCTTCTGCGTCCTAGATATCTTAATAGTGCCAACGAATCACACAAATTGTCTTGATCCCTGAATAAATAAAGCTGGGTATTGTCATTGCAGGCGGTTTTGCTGAGCGCTTACCCTATACAGGGTTATATGAAACGAAGCCATAAAGAAACGTGTATAAAGCTCTCACATGATGCATGTGACACGTTGCAAGAAGAAAGACGTACATGAACGTGTATTTCCGATATATCCCTTATCCAACAAGTCGTCATGATAGCCACAAGTCGTGACAAGTCATATTTTATATATCGGTAAAACTATCAGTAGAACGGCAAATTTAACTTTCAAAAGCAAAATTATCAAAATTGCAATGATTACTAAATATGAGGCATACAAAAGTGGAAGAAATAAACCACTGACGGTACTAGCCATAACAGGATGAATAAACCCAGCATATGCCATCCCGTGATTTATATATATGTGGAATATATATATATATATATCGAGACAGAAAATAAAGACACCAAAACAAAGCTATAGAGCGGGATGCATAGGGACATGTAGAACATAAAGTAAGGACATAAAGAAAGTTCCGACGGTTAACAACATGGGTTTACGAGTATTGTGACAACTATAAAAGCCTCGTCTCATTTACTCCACCGGGTCCGCGGGCTGAGGTTGCCCGTCCCTGCTCAGAGCGAGGCGGCATTACAGTTTATGGTTGGCAGCGCCCCGCCGTGCTCTGCGCAACCTGTTCAAGCCAAATGGCTGCCAACTCCGAGACGCCCATATTCTGCCTCAAGCATTCTTCAGGTATAACGCGAGGACGGGACTTGCAGATACTTGTTACAACTGGTAGCGGCGGCGGCGGCGGTGGCGGTGGCGGTGGCGGTGTTTTTTGGCTGACACTCCACCATGGGGTAGCTTAATGTTACCAAAATTATCGGTGAAAATGTGGTGGTTGGGTGGGATGTGGCTATGGGAGTGGGTGGGTTGTGGCTATGGGGGTGGCTGGGATGTGGCTATGGGTGGGGTGTGGCTATGGGGGTGGGTGGGATGTGTTTATGGGGGTGGGTGGGATGTGGTTATGGGGATGGGTGGGATGTGGCTATGGGGGTGGGGTGGATGTGGCCGTAGTGGATGGTGGGGGGGGGGATATAGGAACCAAGTGGTGGCGGGAGGCAGGAGGCTGACGAGTTGATTACATCTTTTACGCGCTCCATTACCCGGCAAAGGAAGCCAAAGCGCCATCTGGTGGGTGGAGAAGGCCCGGCTGGTTCCCCACAAGACAGTAATGGGCATTACAACCATGACACAGGCAGGGTACCAGCTGTTGTAGCATTTGCTCTTTCCTCTCTCCTCGGTCGCCTGTTGTTCCGACTCGTTCGTTGTGCTGCTGTACCCAGGAATTAAACTTAACAACTGGCTATTTGGCCTGGGATACCTACACCCGGTTAATGACGCGGATACCACCGCTCTCGCTGTTAACAATAACTCATTTACGTTGTGTAAACGGTAGTTAAAGTGAATACCTGAAAGGTATGAGTTTCAACGAATCACAGGCGTCAGATGTGGCCGGCTGGGTACAAATGCTTCATTAGTCACTGTAAAGCCACTTGTGTGCAGCGTCAACAGCCTGTGACGTGTGTACGTGTAGGACAGGGACTGACAGCCGTGTCAGCTCATAATGTCCAGTGCATCCACCATCGCACCGTATTAAATGCCAATTATGAATGCATTAACACCGGATGTGTTGTCGTGTCGCATTGTGTTCAATGGCAAGAATCTCTGGTTGAGTGTCACGATTGCTAATTCTAGATAATTTAAACGCCAACGCCAATATCCGATTAATTACATTAATTACTCGTAGCGGACCTTATCCAAAGTAGGCAGATAGCAACACATGGCGGCCGCTGACATTATTCATGTGATTACATCTGACGCCAATCTTGCTACGTACGTTTGCTTTGAGTGTAACCAATGTTTCTGGTTCTATATACTCATTTTTCGTGAAAATGAAACCTAATTGTTCACCCATATCCACTGGATGTTATCATCAAATTTTGAAAGAAATGCACATTCTCGAGATTAGAGATTTGAATTACTCTTTCAATTTTCGCACTTATGGCAATAAAGAATCATGGCTTCACCATTGCTAAAAGTTATATGTGAACTTTTAACTGCTAAGATGATATTTCATAAGGAGGTTAAGTATCTGTTGATCATTCCTAAGTTTTCTCGCCTGCTGGTCGCATTAGTTTTCTACCGCCTGAAGCTGTTCACGTTTTGCGATGTCAAACTAAACGGATGTAGCTAACTCATCTAGTTTGTAGAAATATTAGCGATGGCACTTCAGAACGATTCGCATCTCACCAGGAATACGCCATGGGACCGCCTGTGGACCAGATCAATGATCTGATGCTGAACCACTCTATGCCTTCTACTCTCTCCGCTAGCGGGCTGCGCTATATGTACAAATGGTCGTCATCTCCTAGTCATTTGAACAAGTTGGTTGCCAGGTTTAGGCTACATGACGGCTGTGGCCGGTCGGCGTATGCTCCCGGCCGGCTTAACGAGCTACAGAAGTTGGGACAGCGAGCTAGTCCGATATATAACTGGATACATAATGGAAATAACGAGTCAATGTCTACCCCACACAAGGTCGTTACATTTTGGTCGTTACTTGACCATTCAAGTTTAAGACATCTGTATTTCGCCCAACATGGAGAAATCCAGACTTGTCACTCTGTGTAGCAAGGGGTTTCAGGAGGTTTCAGGGGGTTTCAGGTGTTTCAGGGGGTTTCAGGGGTTTCAGGGGGTTTCAGGTGTTTCAGGGGTTTCAGGGGGTTTCAGGGGTTTCAGGGGGTTTTAGGGGGTTTTGACCCGTGGGTGGTGTCATCAGTGTATCAGGGGCAGCACTGTGTCGCGAGTTACTATGACACCACCAGCGCGTGGGGCAGGGGGCGGGGGTGGTGGTGATGAAGCGGCGGATGGCCACCGGGGACTGCACAGTGGGGGAGACGGGCTAGGCTGGGGGGAGGGGAGTGGGGGGGGGGAGATGGTAAGGTCATGTAATTGTGTGAAGCAGTATGTGGTGCATCGGGTGCCCCCCACTCCCGGTCACCGTGGGCTGAGGTGAGAAGTCCCCCCCCCTGATTGATCGTGGCACCTTAATACCAGAAACCCGTGGTATGCAATGAGGAAAATAGATGAGGATGGAACTTCACGGCTAGAGAGGTGGGGGGGGGGGGTGGACAGAGGGGGCGGGAGGAGAGTGGGGAGGTCGCAGGGGGGTCAGACTTGTGACTAGTGCAGATAAAGCAGATGGCTGGATTGGGTTGTCGTGGTTATCACCGTGCCAACGTATGGCTTTCCAATAGATTCCACCGAGGAAAAGTCGGTCTGTGGTAGTGATCAGGGCGGGGGTGGGGGAGTGGGAGCAGGGGGGATGAGGGTATGAGGGGGTGGGGGGTGAGGTGATGAGGTGCTGATGTTGTTGGTACGTGTTGGGTGGGATTAAGCCGCAGCGTGTGGACTAAGCGCTGAATTAAAATGCTGCGATATGCAACAGGTGAGAGAGACAGTTCCCAGAAGCCCCTTGGAGGTTTCGGGAGACAGCGTGTGATGTCCACCTGTCGGCGAGAGAGGCCAGCGAGACACGAGTAAATGGGGGGTAGGACAGGGGGGTAGGGTGAGGACAGGGGGAGCAGCTGGTGGTGCACGGGTGTGGTGGTGGGGCGGGGTGGTTGCGTGAGGAGGGCGGGTGGGGGGGGGGGGCAGCTGTTGGTGCAGGGGTGTGGGGGTGGGGAGGGTCTAAAACCCGCGTCGAATGTTGGCTTGGACGGAGAGAGAGTATAGCAACCAATAAGACGTACGAGGTGCGGGTGAGAGCCGAGTGGATTCACTTTCCACACCCCAAATGAAGGTCAAGACGATTCTCCCCCTGCCTTGACCTCTACTCACCACCCCCCACTCTCCACTCCCGTCCCCACACCTCACCATCAGGACCCGACCCCACTTCCACTATATCCCTCCGCTGCATCAGAGTGCCTTCTGCGCTAACAACATGTAAACAGATCTCCAAGCTGGCTCCAGGAGTCCCATATTCCATACCCACCCCTGTAAGTATTCCCGCCACCACTACATCGTAATGAAGTTGCGAATAAATATCAACCCGGAGTAATCCCCTGTATCTGACCCAGCTCGACCCGGGGACCCCGACCTCTCCACCCCTCCCCCTTCACCCTCCTCCCTTACCCTCTGGCGCTGGCAGCATTCACCTAGGCTTCCATTATCTCCCAGCCACTTCGGCGCCCCTTTACCCCCCCCCCCCACCCCACCCCACACACCCCCACGCACTTCACTCGGCATTGGCAGCGGAAGCCGTAGAGGCCAACTGTCTCATTTGGCCCAAGCAGAAGTCTTCGGCCCTAATGCGCGCACGAATACATCGCCGCGGCTGCGATATGCTGATCACGACTAATCTTTCTTTATGGACAGCAGGGCCGTTGTACCTGATCCGGTGACTTGGGGCGCCCGAGCGCGCAGCGGCGTAAAATGACGGTAAGAGTCATTCCGCCGTTAATTGCGCGCCCCGATCTGATTGGTTGATCGCGGGGTCTCCAACGGCATGCGGTTTTGTCCCACGGACTCATCCCGCTCACATACGGCATGCGGGGGGCGGGCGGCTCAAAAAGAATCACATAAGAAATATCCCAGAGGACAAGATTTCAGTCTGGCGTCTGAGTCGTTAATCAACGATAGACGTGAATGTCTTCCCGCGGACGACACAGACCTCAACTTAATGAAGATGTAAAGGGGTTTAATGCCTGGCCGAGGGGCCGCGAGTGCAGAGCGCATCTGTTTAATAGTGTCATAGCCCAATTAATCCTGCGCGATAAACACTATAATTGACACCAGTTAATCGAAAATCGTTCACTGCACGCTTGTATCTGTAGTGCAATTACATTAATGCCGCTAATGTTAGTCTTGAATTGCCACTTATACTCGTCCATAATATTTCATTTTATCATATTACGTGCATCTATGCAATGAATACAAAGATATATAACATGTGGACGTGAACAATTCATGTTGCGGGGGAAAAGCTATTTTGGGATCCCTAAATATTAAAAAAATATGACGACTTAACCAGAGGATATTATAACAGTTAAGTAGGGCGAATTTTGACATAAACATTGTTATAAAAAGAAGGTCCAACAAGGAACTGGAGATAAAAAAACATTAGATCTTACCTGGCGTTCCTTTTCGTTCAGTTGATTTTCGTACGGTCTGGCTACGGCCGTGCTGAACAGCAAGCTGGCTACGCAGACCACGATGGCCAAAATCATTGTCGCCGAGATCTTCATGGCTGCGGAAGAAACAATGGCGTCTGTTGCATGTCATGTGTCGTGAATTCATGCCTCAAGAGTACCAGTTCATGTAAATTTGGGTGCTGCAATATTGGATGCTAAAAGCAGTGTGTGTTATGTCATTATCTCTGTCAATATTTTAATGTGATTTGAGCCATAATGCCTGAGTTACTTCTAACAGTTCCCGTATGCCTCGCGGTATCCACGAGGGAGCAGTCACATGTCAATTTAAGGCCGTACCTAGCGGATACCTCTAGAAATAGATCTTGGATGTCTAGGTTTCCATAGCCACCTCTGTCACAGCATAACCATGTAACCGTTTTAAAAAGTACATTAGTTTCTCTACAAATGTATCATGTATAATACGCATAGATAACAGCACATGTTGCTCGCGTAAATAAGTTTGGCAACGAAATAGTCAGTTTTCGTTGTATGACGCACATCAGACGCACGACGCACGTGACACACATGAGACGCATGACGCACGTGACGCCACTCACGGGCCTAACGTGCTGCACATAGATGACGTACCTCACATATATGACGCACCTTATGCCATTAACGTTTGTTAACTGTGACACACGGTTTCTGCAGAACAATGGCGTTAACCGCGGCATCATTTCTTTGATATGACGTGGAATCATAAGAACGCGTTTATAAAGTTAAAGGATTATCGGTAAAAAAATCCAAGCGGTCTCGACGAGGTGAAAAGCTCCTTTTTTCGGAGCAAGTCGCCCTGCTGGTTCAGGATGTACCCGATGTTGAGGTGCGGCCCAAGGAACACACCCAATCCGCCCCTTTCTCAAATCGTAACTTCGTAAATCAGCCCCACCCAGTGCACTTACTCACTCTTGCACAACAATCCTGGATCCGCCCTTGTTTAATACTTGTCGTTCTCCTCCTCCAATAATCATATAGGCTACATATCTCTTTGGATGATGGATTAATCATTAACTTAATCGATTTTAAGACGAGGCTTGCGCAACTCGCAAGCTGATGTCTAGACTAAAGTAACGTGACGTTGTGGCCAACTTGAAGGATGCAAGACAGAGCTTGGAACGAATTATGCCTGAACTCGTATAGACATCCCTGTAATTATACGCGTCTGTAAGCCAATTCTATGACACAAAGTGCCTATTTGTGACCATCGTTTCTCCACTCTATCGTGCACCACACATATTGAGCGTATGTCATGTAGGGTTTAGCTACTGCCTCGGGAAATATACGTGTCAGCTACTCGTACAAAGTCACCGTCTCGGCTAGTGTGTTTCAGATTTTAGCTCAGTTTTTCTAAAGTTGGTTATACACCTTCGTCTCTTTCTCCCACATAACACCATACTTTCACTCTTTTGTGCATTATAAACTGTGTCATTCATCTAATAATCTCTGGAATATTTAGTAGCTGAGCTGCTTTTTCCGGAGTAACACATCAATTACTTAAGGGACTTTAGGTAGATCACCACTTCTTTTTTTTGTCACTAAAACCCGGAAAAACCATTCAGCTTGAGTGAAACGTGCTTTATAAACTGTCATCCTCCGTCGAAATATGGGGTCGGGGGAGTCCGTACCGCCAAAACCCTACCCACTTAGATCTGTCTCACTGTAACCCTTACAGTGCCGGCGTTGAGCCGTGACAGTAGATACCAGCCCGATACGCTTAGGCAATATTATATATAATATTATTTATTGCACAATGCGCATGAAATATACGGGTTTTGTTATATGCCATTAAAAACACATGTCATTACCGCAATCCGTGCCACAGCCCGTGTCTACCACCTATAAGGGTGAGTGTCGCCCTCTCCCGGCGGTGGGCAAGTTGACATTAAATATTAATGAAACAATTTTGTCTCTCACCGAAGCTTCACGCAGATGCGTCATATGCGTAACAGATGAGTGAAACATAGATAAATTACAGATTATGCGACAACAAAACACTCACCTGTGATTGAGCTAGGTTTTGTTTTTGGCAAGTTGGAATGACCCTTTCACCGACACGAATCCTTTCAGAAATCTTGCACGTGAGATGTAATTCTACAGACAGCACGGTAAGTCCAGTCCAAGACGCGTTTCTGTCCTTTGCCACTGCAGCCAGTTCTTCGTTGTGAATGAGAAACCTCTACCACGCCTTTTATATATGTTCCCCGGCGCAACAGGCAGTCGGCTAAACCCACAGAGGCACTGCGCAAAGCACTTGCGCAATGACGCTGTATGCAATAAGGCGTCACCCTCCTCCCTCTCTGCTGTTTGCCCCCTCCCCCCCCCTCCTCCATTCTCTCTCTCCCTCCCTCCCCCCAGCGGTCGCCGGATACGTGGGTGTGGTGTGGGCACCCCGAGTGGGTGGGGGCTGGGGAGAGGTGGGGGCTGGTGGGGCGCGGGGGGGCCGGCAAGGAAGGAACGGGAAAGGTGTGAAACCGTATCACGGTTGTGGCCGGCTGTGGGCGGACTAATAACACAAGGCACAGGAAAAGCGGCGTGACGGAGTGGATCGGGAATGCCTCTCCTTGTGTCCCACACCCCGCGCTTCCTGCCCTATGAGCGGCACAAGTCCCCCCCCCCCTCCAATATAGCCACTGTCCCACCGGCGCCGCCCCGCCCATGCCATCCCAGGCCAGCCCCATCCGTTGGACGTCACCCCAGGGGCGTCGCATTTCACGCGTCCGGGTATGTCACAGTTAGAGACAGCGATAAAATGCCAACAAAACCTGCCTATTGTGATGATCGGCTGCCCATAACCTACAACTTAGCATATGTGATGGTCACTTGGGCGGGGAGTGACTCACATAACAACGCCTCCTATAGGGGGCGGGCGGAACTGTCGCTGGCACGTGCGTATCTCAGCAGCATTCACCCCTGCACGCCACGGGGGTGGGGGTGGGGGGGGGGGGGGGGGGGGAGGGGGAGTGCCATCACAGTGACGCCCGCATGTTGGACCTGTTACCGGTCTTTATCGATGGCAAGGTTTCCCGACAAAAACTTCCCCGCCTCGTTATTCTCCTTGTCGTCTACAGTTAGTTCTACAATACCATGCGGAGCATTACCACGACTAACCGGTCTCTACCGTCGTCGGAAAGTGTGTGGCGTGGTATGAATAAATAAATAGTATGCGTTATTCCGACCATAACAATCACATATTTCGGCCGCATATACTTAATATGTGTACATTGTATTTACGGATTGCAGCTCAGGTATGCGCAAAGAAAGACGACTTTTTATGACCGAGCAACTGTATAATTAGATTGTTATAACTGTTCAATACACAATTGAAAATATGGATTTACATAGACAGCAAAGCGTTACTGTAGAAAACCTAAATAATAAATAACGGCTATTCCTATGCATGTCCACCAGGGCTTTTGTCCGGCGGGGTTTTCGCGACCGGTGCATGGTTATGTCCGCCGGAGCTTTTCAACCGTTCCCGGTGGGGGACCGTGGGGGGGTGGGCGGGATGGCGTAAATTTGCGAGATCGAGGGTTTCGCAAAAAAAGGGGATATACTCAACATAACAAGGTAAAGATGCAAGGATGTTTAGGTAAATATGACCGATACTATACCCTTTAGAATGAAGCGGGAGGAGGGGGGGGGACTTGAATTAGTGGAATTTGTTGGTGGAAGCTGCTAATGCAGGGGCATGTTTTGAACAGCTTGGCTGACACTTAAAGGCTGAAATGAATCCATGAAACCGTGCGAGCAGGCACCGAAGGTAACGAAAACGAATATCCATTTCTCGTACACTCTCGTGTACTTATATTAGCAATATAATAGCAGCCAAAGTGCAGCCAACGGGGCTCCCGTCACCGTGTTCTCAGTACCCGTAGCCCTACATTATATTTTGCTTGTGATCAACAGTAGATAGCTGGGTAGATGTATGGTAAGAATGGCGCTGGTCATGGTGTAGCCATTCTCGTAAACAAATGTACAAACCCAGAATCTCACAATTGCAACCTTTTGTGCAAAACAAACTTGTATATGGAATGCTACCTTTATTAAGAACGCCTTTGGATATTCAATAAGTGTAATTCAGTGATAAAGGCACATTGTGAATCATCTAGACGCATGAATGCGTTTATGATACCATAACAAAAATTTGTGTACAGTCCCAGGGGGCACTATTATACGAATCTGGTGACTGGGGGGGGGACTCGCCCACAGCAATAAATTAAGTACCCCCCCCCCCCCCACGGTGTACAGTCACGTCAATAAATATGAATAAAATAACACTATGATGTTCAATAAGTGTGTTATAGTTATGCAGCTTATACAGTTATACAGGCGCATATCAGCAGCTGGCGGGGGGTACAGAGTACAGAGGTGATACAGAACGTTCATGACACATGGGTTAAAACTATTTGTGTATTTTGTGCAGGCTACATTACTTTCTATATTGCACTGATAGTTTCCTTAGTAGCGTGAAGGTATCTGGCTCTATAATCAAGTTTGCATACAGTGATACCCTTGAAAGTATTTCGTGAGTAAAACGGTAGGCCTATAGAGTTCCCCCACAGACGCGATTTTTCATTTTCACAAAGTTAACTATATTTATGTAGTAATGTGCAGACTGTAACCATGCTTTGAGACTAGTTCTTGGTTGCGTCGACTCGACTGGCAGGTGGGGTACCGTTTGAAAGAGCTAGTTGAAATTAAATTAAGCACGAGACGCGATAGCGTTGACTATTTGATTTGGCGCACATCCAACACCTAGTACAGGAACGCAGTTTTAACATTTTGGCAAAGAAACATTACTTTGCTTGTTAATTCCTGCGATCCACCCGCTCTCCTAGGGTCCGCGAAGTGGGATAGTGTAGTAAATGCACTGCGTGTATATGTGAGCTTTAGGGAAACTGGCAACCGATTCTTATTAGAACGGAAGACAGGTTGCTTACCTTTAAGTAGAACGCGTTAGCCTCCGCGTGTCACATCCATGCCATGGCAAGGGCCAGGTTAGAGAGAAGCCATGTGTCCGGCAGTGATATCCTATTCTTGGGGTATGTATATGTGACATCTTTATCTTGCATTAATGTGCATCTGTACAGGTGGGGGTCGAACCACACACCGCCGCTAGGACTGGCCTACCAAAGTACACCATGCTACCCACTAGGCCATGGGGTGACCACTGGCCTACCACAATACACCATACTACCCACTAGGCCACGGGGTGACCACGGGCCTACTACAGTACACCATACTACACACTAGGCCACGGGGTGACCACTGGCCTACCACAGTACACCATACTACCCACTAGGCCACGGGGTGACCACTGGGCTACCACAGTACACCATACTACCCACTAGGCCACGGGGTGACCACTGGCCTACCACAGTACACCATGCTAGCCACTAGGCCACGGGGTGACCACTGGCCTACCACAGTACACCATACTACCTACTAGGCCACGGGGTGACCACTGGCCTACCACAGTACACCATACTACCCACTAGGCCACGGGGTGACCACTGGCCTACCACAGTACACCATACTACCCACTAGGCCACGGGGTGACCACTGGCCTACCACAGTACACCATACTACCCACTAGGCCACGGGGTGACCACTGGCCTACCACAGTACACCATACTACCCACTAGGCCACGGGGTGACCACTGGCCTACCACAGTACACCATACTACCCACTAGGCCACGGGGTGACCACTGGCCTACCACAGTACACCATACTACCCCCTAGGCCACGGGGGGACCACTGGCCTACCACAGTACACCATACTACCCACTAGGCCACGGGGTGACCACTGGCCTACCACAGTACACCATACTACCCACTAGGCCATGGGGTGACCACTGGCCTACCACAGTACACCATACTACCAACTAGGCCACGGGGTGACCACTGGCCTACCAAAGTACACCATACTACCCACTAGGCCACGGGGTGACCACTGGCCTACCACAGTACACCATACTACCCACTAGGCCACGGGGTGACCAATGGCCTACCACAGTACACCATGCTACCCACTAGGCCGCGGGGTGACCACTGGCCTACCACAGTACACCATACTACCCACTAGGCCACGGGGTGACCACTGGCCTACCACAGTACACCATACTACCCACTAGGCCACGGGGTGACCACTGGCTTACCACAGTACACCAAACTACCCACTAGGCCACGGGGTGACCACTGGCCTACCAAAGTACACCATACTACCCACTAGGCCACGGGGTGACCACTGGGCTACCACAGTACACCATACTACCCACTAGGCCACGGGGTGACCACTGGCCTACCACAGTACACCATACTACCCACTAGGCCACGGGGTGACCACTGGCCTACCACAGTACACCATACTACCCACAAGGCCACGGGGTGACCACTGGCCTACCACAGTACACCATACTACCAACTGGGCCACGGGGTGACCACTGGCCTACCAAAGTACACCATACTACCCACTAGGCCACGGGGTGACCACTGGGCTACCACAGTACACCATACTACCCACTAGGCCACGGGGTGACCGCTGGCCTACCTCAGTACACCATACGACCCACTAGGCCACGGGGTGACCACTGGGCTACCACAGTACACCATACTACCCACTAGGCCACGGGGTGACCACTGGCCTACCACAGTACACCATACTACCCACTAGGCCACGGGGTGACCACTGGCCTACCACAGTACACCATACTACCCACTAGGCCACGGGGTGACCACTGGCCTACCACAGTACACCATACCACCCACTAAGCCACGGGGTGACCAATTACCTACCACAGTACACCATACTACCCACTAGGCCACGGGGTGACCACTGGGCTACCACAGTACACCATACTACACACTAGGCCACGGGGTGACCACTGGCCTACCACAGTACACCATACTACCCACTAGGCCACGGGGTGACCACTGGCCTACCACAGTACACCATACTACCCACTAAGCCACGGGGTGACCAATTACCTACCACAGTACACCATACTACCCACTAGGCCACGGGGTAACCACTGGCCTACCACAGTACACCATGCTACCCACTAGGCCACGGGGTGACCACTGGCCTACCACAGTACACCATACTACCCACTAGGCCACGGGGTGACCACTGGGCCACCACAGTACACCATACTACCCACTAGGCCACGGGGTGACCACTGGCCTACCACAGTACACCATACTACCCACTAGGCCACGGGGTGACCACTGGCCTACCACAGGACACCATACTACCAACTAGGCCACGGGGTGACCACTGGCCTACCACAGTACACCATACTACACACTAGGCCACGGGGTGACCACTGGCCTACCACAGTACACCATACTACCCACTAGGCCACGGGGTGACCACGGGCCTACCACAGTACACCATACTACCCACTAGGCCACGGGGTGACCACTGGCCTACCACAGTACACCATACTACCCACTAGGCCACGGGGTGTCCACTGACCTACCACAGTACACCATACTACCCACTAGGCCACGGGATGACCACGGGCCTACCACAGTACACCATACTACCCACTAGGCCACGGGGTGACCACTGGCCTACCACAGTACACCATACTACCCACTAGGCCACGGGGTGACCACTGGCCTACCACAGTACACCATACTACCCACTAGGCCACGGGGTGACCACTGGCCTACCAAAGTACACCATACTACCTACTAGGCCACGGGGTGACCACTGGCCTACCAAAGTACACCATACTACCCACTAGGCCACGGGGTGACCACTGACCTACCCCAGTACACCATACTACGCACTAGGGCACGGGGTGACCACTGGCCTACCACAGTACACCATACTACCCACTAGGCCATGGGGTGACCACTGGCCTACCACAGTACACCATACTACCCACTAGGCCACGGGGTGACCACTGGCCTACCACAGTACACCATACTACCCACTAGGCCACGGGGTGACCACTGGCCTACCACAGTACACCATACTACCCACTAGGCCACTGGGTGACCACTGGCCTACCACAGTACACCATGCTACCCACTAGGCCATGGGGTGACCACTGGCCTACCACAGTACACCATACTACCCACTAGGCCACGGGGTGACCACTGGCCTACCACAGTACACCATACTACCCACTAGGCCACGGGGAGACCACTGGCCTACCACAGTACACCATACTACCCACTAGGCCACGGGGTGACCACTGGCCTACCACAGTACACCATACTACCCACTAGGCCACGGGGTGACCACTGACCTACCCCAGTACACCATACTACGCACTAGGGCACGGGGTGACCACTGGCCTACCACAGTACACCATACTACCCACTAGGCCACGGGGTGACCACTGGCCTACCACAGTACACCATACTACCCACTAGGCCACGGGGTGACCACTGGCCTACCACAGTACACCATACTACCCACTAGGCCACGGGGTGACCACTGGCCTACCACAGTACACCATACTACCCACTAGGCCACTGGGTGACCACTGGCCTACCACAGTACACCATGCTACCCACTAGGCCATGGGGTGACCACTGGTCTACCACAGTACACCATACTACCCACTAGGCCACGGGGTGACCACTGGCCTACCACAGTACACCATACTACCCACTAGGCCACGGGGAGACCACTGGCCTACCACAGTACACCATACTACCCACTAGGCCACGGGGTGACCACTGGCCTACCACACTACACCATACTACCCACTAGGCCACGGGGTGACCACTGGCCTACCACAGTACACCATACTACCCACTAGGCCACGGGGTGACCACTGGCCTACCACAGTACACCATACTACCCACTAAGCCACGGGGTGACCACTTACCTACCACAGTACACCATACTACCCACTGGGCCACGGGGTGACCACGGGCCTACCACAGCACACCATACTACCCACTAGGCCACGGGGTGACCACTGGCCTACCAAAGTACACCATACTACCCTCTAGGCCACGTGGTGACCACTGGACTACCACAGTACACCATACTACCCACTAGGCCACGGGGTGACCACTGGCCTACCACAGTACACCATACTACCCACTAGGCCACGGGGTGACCGCTGGCCTACCACAGTACACCATACTATCCACTAGGCCACGGGGTGACCACTGGCCTACCACAGTACACCATAGTACTCACTAAGCCACGGGGTGACCACTGGCCTACCACAGTACACCATACTACCCACTAGGCCACGGGGTGACCACTGGCCTACCACAGTACACCATACTACCCACTAGGCCACGGGGTGACCACTGGCTTACCACAGTACACCATACTACCCACTAGGCCACGGGGTGACCACGGGCCTACCACAGTACACCATACTACCCACTAGGCCACGGGGTGACCACTGGCCTACCACAGTACACCATACTACCCACTAGGCCACGGGGTGACCACTGGCCTACCATAGTACACCATACTACCCACTAGGCCACGGGGTGACCACTGGCCTACCACAGTACACCATACTACCCACTAGGCCACGGGGTGACCACTGGCCTACCACAGTACACCATACTACCCACTAGGCCACGGGGTGACCACTGGCCTACCACAGTACACCATACTACCCACTAGGCCATGGGGTGACCACTGGCCTACCACAGTACACCATACTACCCACTAGGCCACGGGGTGACCACTGGGCTACCACAGTACACCATACTACCCACTAGGCCACGGGGTGACCACTGGCCTACCACAGTACACTATACTACACACTAGGCCACGGGGTGACCACTGGCCTACCACAGTACACCATACTACCAACTAAGCCACGGGGTGACCACTGACCTACCACAGTACACCATACTACCCACTAGGCCACGGGGTGACCACTGGCCTACCACAGTACACCATACTACCCACTAGGCCACGGGGTGACCACTGGCCTACCACAGTACACCATACTACCCACTAGGCCACGGGGTGACCACTGGCCTACCACAGTACACCATGCTACCCACTAGGCCACGGGGTGACCACTGGCCTACCACAGTACACCATACTACCCACTAGGCCAGGGGGTGACCACTGGGTCACCACAGTACACCATACTACCCACTAGGCCACGGGGTGACCACTGGCCTACCACAGTACACCATACTACCCACTAGGCCACGGGGTGACCACTGGCCTACCACAGTACACCATACTACCCACTAGGCCACGGGGTGACCACTGGCCTACCACAGTACACCATACTACCCACTAGGCCATGGGGTGACCACTGGCCTACCACAGTACACCATACTACCCACTAGGCCACGGGGTGACCACTGGGCTACCACAGTACACCATACTACCCACTAGGCCACGGGGTGACCACTGGCCTACCACAGTACACTATACTACACACTAGGCCACGGGGTGACCACTGGCCTACCACAGTACACCATACTACCAACTAAGCCACGGGGTGACCACTGACCTACCACAGTACACCATACTACCCACTAGGCCACGGGGTGACCACTGGCCTACCACAGTACACCATACTACCCACTAGGCCACGGGGTGACCACTGGCCTACCACAGTACACCATACTACCCACTAGGCCACGGGGTGACCACTGGCCTACCACAGTACACCATACTACCCACTAGGCCACGGGGTGACCACTGGCCTACCACAGTACACCATGCTACCCACTAGGCCACGGGGTGACCACTGGCCTACCAAAGTACACCATACTACCCACTAGGCCACGGGGTGACCACTGGGCTACCACAGTACACCATACTACCCACTAGGCCACGGGGTGACCACTGGCCTACCACAGTACACCATACTACCCACTAGGCCACGGGGTGACCACTGGCCTACCACAGTACACCATACTACCCACAAGGCCACGGGGTGACCACTGGCCTACCACAGTACACCATACTACCCACTAGGCCACGGGGTGACCACTGGGCTACCACAGTACACCATACTACCCACTAGGCCACGGGGTGACCGCTGGCCTACCTCAGTACACCATACGACCCACTAGGCCACGGGGTGACCACTGGGCTACCACAGTACACCATACTACCCACTAGGCCACGGGGTGACCGCTGGCCTACCTCAGTACACCATACGACCCACTAGGCCACGGGGTGACCACTGGGCTACCACAGTACACCATACTACCCACTAGGCCACGGGGTGACCACTGGCCTACCACAGTACACCATACTACCCACTAGGCCACGGGGTGACCACTGGCCTACCACAGTACACCATACTACCCACTAGGCCACGGGGTGACCACTGGCCTACCACAGTACACCATACCACCCACTAAGCCACGGGGTGACCAATTACCTACCACAGTACACCATACTACCCACTAGGCCACGGGGTGACCACTGGGCTACCACAGTACACCATACTACACACTAGGCCACGGGGTGACCACTGGCCTACCACAGTACACCATACTACCCACTAGGCCACGGGGTGACCACTGGCCTACCACAGTACACCATACTACCCACTAAGCCACGGGGTGACCAATTACCTACCACAGTACACCATACTACCCACTAGGCCACGGGGTAACCACTGGCCTACCACAGTACACCATGCTACCCACTAGGCCACGGGGTGACCACTGGCCTACCACAGTACACCATACTACCCACTAGGCCACGGGGTGACCACTGGGCCACCACAGTACACCATACTACCCACTAGGCCACGGGGTGACCACTGGCCTACCACAGTACACCATACTACCCACTAGGCCACGGGGTGACCACTGGCCTACCACAGGACACCATACTACCAACTAGGCCACGGGGTGACCACTGGCCTACCACAGTACACCATACTACACACTAGGCCACGGGGTGACCACTGGCCTACCACAGTACACCATACTACCCACTAGGCCACGGGGTGACCACGGGCCTACCACAGTACACCATACTACCCACTAGGCCACGGGGTGACCACTGGCCTACCACAGTACACCATACTACCCACTAGGCCACGGGGTGTCCACTGACCTACCACAGTACACCATACTACCCACTAGGCCACGGGATGACCACGGGCCTACCACAGTACACCATACTACCCACTAGGCCACGGGGTGACCACTGGCCTACCACAGTACACCATACTACCCACTAGGCCACGGGGTGACCACTGGCCTACCACAGTACACCATACTACCCACTAGGCCACGGGGTGACCACTGGCCTACCAAAGTACACCATACTACCTACTAGGCCACGGGGTGACCACTGGCCTACCAAAGTACACCATACTACCCACTAGGCCACGGGGTGACCACTGACCTACCCCAGTACACCATACTACGCACTAGGGCACGGGGTGACCACTGGCCTACCACAGTACACCATACTACCCACTAGGCCATGGGGTGACCACTGGCCTACCACAGTACACCATACTACCCACTAGGCCACGGGGTGACCACTGGCCTACCACAGTACACCATACTACCCACTAGGCCACGGGGTGACCACTGGCCTACCACAGTACACCATACTACCCACTAGGCCACTGGGTGACCACTGGCCTACCACAGTACACCATGCTACCCACTAGGCCATGGGGTGACCACTGGCCTACCACAGTACACCATACTACCCACTAGGCCACGGGGTGACCACTGGCCTACCACAGTACACCATACTACCCACTAGGCCACGGGGAGACCACTGGCCTACCACAGTACACCATACTACCCACTAGGCCACGGGGTGACCACTGGCCTACCACAGTACACCATACTACCCACTAGGCCACGGGGTGACCACTGACCTACCCCAGTACACCATACTACGCACTAGGGCACGGGGTGACCACTGGCCTACCACAGTACACCATACTACCCACTAGGCCACGGGGTGACCACTGGCCTACCACAGTACACCATACTACCCACTAGGCCACGGGGTGACCACTGGCCTACCACAGTACACCATACTACCCACTAGGCCACGGGGTGACCACTGGCCTACCACAGTACACCATACTACCCACTAGGCCACTGGGTGACCACTGGCCTACCACAGTACACCATGCTACCCACTAGGCCATGGGGTGACCACTGGTCTACCACAGTACACCATACTACCCACTAGGCCACGGGGTGACCACTGGCCTACCACAGTACACCATACTACCCACTAGGCCACGGGGAGACCACTGGCCTACCACAGTACACCATACTACCCACTAGGCCACGGGGTGACCACTGGCCTACCACACTACACCATACTACCCACTAGGCCACGGGGTGACCACTAGCCTACCACAGTACACCATACTACCCACTAGGCCACGGGGTGACCACTGGCCTACCACAGTACACCATACTACCCACTAAGCCACGGGGTGACCACTTACCTACCACAGTACACCATACTACCCACTGGGCCACGGGGTGACCACGGGCCTACCACAGCACACCATACTACCCACTAGGCCACGGGGTGACCACTGGCCTACCAAAGTACACCATACTACCCTCTAGGCCACGTGGTGACCACTGGACTACCACAGTACACCATACTACCCACTAGGCCACGGGGTGACCACTGGCCTACCACAGTACACCATACTACCCACTAGGCCACGGGGTGACCGCTGGCCTACCACAGTACACCATACTATCCACTAGGCCACGGGGTGACCACTGGCCTACCACAGTACACCATAGTACTCACTAAGCCACGGGGTGACCACTGGCCTACCACAGTACACCATACTACCCACTAGGCCACGGGGTGACCACTGGCCTACCACAGTACACCATACTACCCACTAGGCCACGGGGTGACCACTGGCTTACCACAGTACACCATACTACCCACTAGGCCACGGGGTGACCACGGGCCTACCACAGTACACCATACTACCCACTAGGCCACGGGGTGACCACTGGCCTACCACAGTACACCATACTACCCACTAGGCCACGGGGTGACCACTGGCCTACCATAGTACACCATACTACCCACTAGGCCACGGGGTGACCACTGGCCTACCACAGTACACCATACTACCCACTAGGCCACGGGGTGACCACTGGCCTACCACAGTACACCATACTACCCACTAGGCCACGGGGTGACCACTGGCCTACCACAGTACACCATACTACCCACTAGGCCATGGGGTGACCACTGGCCTACCACAGTACACCATACTACCCACTAGGCCACGGGGTGACCACTGGGCTACCACAGTACACCATACTACCCACTAGGCCACGGGGTGACCACTGGCCTACCACAGTACACTATACTACACACTAGGCCACGGGGTGACCACTGGCCTACCACAGTACACCATACTACCAACTAAGCCACGGGGTGACCACTGACCTACCACAGTACACCATACTACCCACTAGGCCACGGGGTGACCACTGGCCTACCACAGTACACCATACTACCCACTAGGCCACGGGGTGACCACTGGCCTACCACAGTACACCATACTACCCACTAGGCCACGGGGTGACCACTGGCCTACCACAGTACACCATGCTACCCACTAGGCCACGGGGTGACCACTGGCCTACCACAGTACACCATACTACCCACTAGGCCAGGGGGTGACCACTGGGCCACCACAGTACACCATACTACCCACTAGGCCACGGGGTGACCACTGGCCTACCACAGTACACCATACTACCCACTAGGCCACGGGGTGACCACTGGCCTACCACAGTACACCATACTACCCACTAGGCCACGGGGTGACCACTGGCCTACCACAGTACACCATACTACCCACTAGGCCATGGGGTGACCACTGGCCTACCACAGTACACCATACTACCCACTAGGCCACGGGGTGACCACTGGGCTACCACAGTACACCATACTACCCACTAGGCCACGGGGTGACCACTGGCCTACCACAGTACACTATACTACACACTAGGCCACGGGGTGACCACTGGCCTAACACAGCACACCATACTACCAACTAAGCCACGGGGTGACCACTGACCTACCACAGTACACCATACTACCCACTAGGCCACGGGGTGACCACTGGCCTACCACAGTACACCATACTACCCACTAGGCCACGGGGTGACCACTGGCCTACCACAGTACACCATACTACCCACTAGGCCACGGGGTGACCACTGGCCTACCACAGTACACCATACTACCCACTAGGCCACGGGGTGACCACTGGCCTACCACAGTACACCATGCTACCCACTAGGCCACGGGGTGACCACTGGCCTACCACAGTACACCATACTACCCACTAGGCCAGGGGGTGACCACTGGGCCACCACAGTACACCATACTACCCACTAGGCCACGGGGTGACCACTGGCCTACCACAGTACACCATACTACCAACTAGGCCACGGGGTGACCACTGGCCTACCAAAGTACACCATACTACACACTAGGCCACGGGGTGACCACTGGCCTACCACAGTACACCATACTACCCAATAGGCCACGGGGTGACCACGGGCCTACCACAGTACACCATACTACCCACTAGGCCACGGGGTGACCACTGGCCTACCACAGTACACCATACTACCCACTAGGCCACGGGGTGTCCACTGACCTACCACAGTACACCATACTACCCACTAGGCCACGGGGTGACCACGGGCCTACCACAGTACACCATACTACCCACTAGGCCACGGGGTGACCACTGGCCTACCACAGTACACCATACTACCCACTAGGCCACGGGGTGACCACTGGCCTACCACAGTACACCATACTACCCACTAGGCCACGGGGTGACCACTGGCCTACCAAAGTACACCATACTACCTACTAGGCCACGGGGTGACCACTGGCCTACCAAAGTACACCATACTACCCAGTAGGCCACGGGGTGACCACTGACCTACCCCAGTACACCATACTACGCACTAGGGCACGGGGTGACCACTGGCCTACCACAGTACACCATACTACCCACTAGGCCACGGGGTGACCACTGGCCTACCACAGTACACCATACTACCCACTAGGCCACGGGGTGACCACTGGCCTACCACAGTACACCATACTACCCACTAGGCCACTGGGTGACCACTGGCCTACCACAGTACACCATACTACCCACTAGGCCACGGGGTGACCACTGGGCTACCACAGTACACCATACTACCCACTAGGCCACGGGGTGACCACTGGCCTACCACAGTACACTATACTACACACTAGGCCACGGGGTGACCACTGGCCTACCACAGTACACCATACTACCAACTAAGCCACGGGGTGACCACTGACCTACCACAGTACACCATACTACCCACTAGGCCACGGGGTGACCACTGGCCTACCACAGTACACCATACTACCCACTAGGCCACGGGGTGACCACTGGCCTACCACAGTACACCATACTACCCACTAGGCCACGGGGTGACCACTGGCCTACCACAGTACACCATGCTACCCACTAGGCCACGGGGTGACCACTGGCCTACCACAGTACACCATACTACCCACTAGGCCAGGGGGTGACCACTGGGCCACCACAGTACACCATACTACCCACTAGGCCACGGGGTGACCACTGGCCTACCACAGTACACCATACTACCCACTAGGCCACGGGGTGACCACTGGCCTACCACAGTACACCATACTACCCACTAGGCCACGGGGTGACCACTGGCCTACCACAGTACACCATACTACCCACTAGGCCATGGGGTGACCAGTGGCCTACCACAGTACACCATACTACCCACTAGGCCACGGGGTGACCACTGGGCTACCACAGTACACCATACTACCCACTAGGCCACGGGGTGACCACTGGCCTACCACAGTACACTATACTACACACTAGGCCACGGGGTGACCACTGGCCTACCACAGTACACCATACTACCAACTAAGCCACGGGGTGACCACTGACCTACCACAGTACACCATACTACCCACTAGGCCACGGGGTGACCACTGGCCTACCACAGTACACCATACTACCCACTAGGCCACGGGGTGACCACTGGCCTACCACAGTACACCATACTACCCACTAGGCCACGGGGTGACCACTGGCCTACCACAGTACACCATACTACCCACTAGGCCACGGGGTGACCACTGGCCTACCACAGTACACCATGCTACCCACTAGGCCACGGGGTGACCACTGGCCTACCACAGTACACCATACTACCCACTAGGCCAGGGGGTGACCACTGGGCCACCACAGTACACCATACTACCCACTAGGCCACGGGGTGACCACTGGCCTACCACAGTACACCATACTACCAACTAGGCCACGGGGTGACCACTGGCCTACCACAGTACACCATACTACACACTAGGCCACGGGGTGACCACTGGCCTACCACAGTACACCATACTACCCAATAGGCCACGGGGTGACCACGGGCCTACCACAGTACACCATACTACCCACTAGGCCACGGGGTGACCACTGGCCTACCACAGTACACCATACTACCCACTAGGCCACGGGGTGTCCACTGACCTACCACAGTACACCATACTACCCACTAGGCCACGGGGTGACCACGGGCCTACCACAGTACACCATACTACCCACTAGGCCACGGGGTGACCACTGGCCTACCACAGTACACCATACTACCCACTAGGCCACGGGGTGACCACTGGCCTACCACAGTACACCATACTACCCACTAGGCCACGGGGTGACCACTGGCCTACCAAAGTACACCATACTACCTACTAGGCCACGGGGTGACCACTGGCCTACCAAAGTACACCATACTACCCAGTAGGCCACGGGGTGACCACTGACCTACCCCAGTACACCATACTACGCACTAGGGCACGGGGTGACCACTGGCCTACCACAGTACACCATACTACCCACTAGGCCACGGGGTGACCACTGGCCTACCACAGTACACCATACTACCCACTAGGCCACGGGGTGACCACTGGCCTACCACAGTACACCATACTACCCACTAGGCCACTGGGTGACCACTGGCCTACCACAGTACACCATGCTACCCACTAGGCCATGGGGTGACCACTGGCCTACCACAGTACACCATACTACCCACTAGGCCACGGGGTGACCACTGGCCTACCACAGTACACCATACTACCCACTAGGCCACGGGGTGACCACTGGCCTACCACAGTACACCATACTACCCACTAGGCCACGGGGTGACCACTGGCCTACCACACAACACCATACAACCCACTAGGCCACGGGGTGACCACTGGCCTACCACAGTACACCATTCTACCCACTAAGCCACGGGGTGACCACTGACCTACCACAGTACACCATACTACCCACTAGGCCACGGGGTGACCACTGGGCTACCACAGTACACCATGCTACCCACTAGGCCACGGGGTGACCACTGGCCTACCACAGTACACCATGCTAGCCACTAGGCCACGGGGTGACCACTGGCCTACCACAGTACACCATACTACCTACTAGGCCACGGGGTGACCACTGGCCTACCACAGTACACCATACTACCCACTAGGCCACGGGGTGACCACTGGCCTACCACAGTACACCATACTACCCACTAGGCCACGGGGTGACCACTGGCCTACCACAGTACACCATACTACCCACTAGGCCACGGGGTGACCACTGGCCTACCACAGTACACCATACTACCCACTAGGCCACGGGGTGACCACTGGCCTACCACAGTACACCATACTACCCACTAGGCCATGGGGTGACCAGTGGCCTACCACAGTACACCATACTACCCACTAGGCCACGGGGTGACCACTGGGCTACCACAGTACACCATATTACCCACTAGGCCACGGGGTGACCACTGGCCTACCACAGTACACTATACTACACACTAGGCCACGGGGTGACCACTGGCCTACCACAGTACACCATACTACCAACTAAGCCACGGGGTGACCACTGACCTACCACAGTACACCATACTACCCACTAGGCCACGGGGTGACCACTGGCCTACCACAGTACACCATACTACCCACTAGGCCACGGGGTGACCACTGGCCTACCACAGTACACCATACTACCCACTAGGCCACGGGGTGACCACTGGCCTACCACAGTACACCATACTACCCACTAGGCCACGGGGTGACCACTGGCCTACCACAGTACACCATGCTACCCACTAGGCCACGGGGTGACCACTGGCCTACCACAGTACACCATACTACCCACTAGGCCACGGGGTGACCACTGGCTTACCACAGTACACCAAACTACCCACTAGGCCACGGGGTGACCACTGGCCTACCAAAGTACACCATACTACCCACTAGGCCACGGGGTGACCACTGGGCTACCACAGTACACCATACTACCCACAAGGCCACGGGGTGACCACTGGCCTACCACAGTACACCATACCACCAACTAGGCCACGGGGTGACCACTGGCCTACCAAAGTACACCATACTACCCACTAGGCCACGGGGTGACCACTGGGCTACCACAGTACACCATACTACCCACTAGGCCACGGGGTGACCGCTGGCCTACCTCAGTACACCATACGACCCACTAGGCCACGGGGTGACCACTGGGCTACCACAGTACACCATACTACCCACTAGGCCACGGGGTGACCACTGGCCTACCACAGTACACCATACTACCCACTAGGCCACGGGGTGACCACTGGCCTACCACAGTACACCATACTACCCACTAGGCCACGGGGTGACCACTGGCCTACCACAGTACACCATACCACCCACTAAGCCACGGGGTGACCAATTACCTACCACAGTACACCATACTACCCACTAGGCCACGGGGTGACCACTGGCCTACCACAGTACACCATACTACCCACTAGGCCACGGGGTGACCACTGGCCTACCACAGTACACCATACTACCCACTAGGCCACTGGGTGACCACTGGCCTACCACAGTACACCATGCTACCCACTAGGCCATGGGGTGACCACTGGCCTACCACAGTACACCATACTACCCACTAGGCCACGGGGTGACCACTGGCCTACCACAGTACACCATACTACCCACTAGGCCACGGGGTGACCACTGGCCTACCACAGTACACCATACTACCCACTAGGCCACGGGGTGACCACTGGCCTACCACACAACACCATACAACCCACTAGGCCACGGGGTGACCACTGGCCTACCACAGTACACCATACTACCCACTAGGCCACGGGGTGACCACTGGCCTACCACAGTACACCATTCTACCCACTAAGCCACGGGGTGACCACTGACCTACCACAGTACACCATACTACCCACTAGGCCACGGGGTGACCACTGGGCTACCACAGTACACCATACTACCCACTAGGCCACGGGGTGACCACTGGCCTACCACAGTACACCATGCTAGCCACTAGGCCACGGGGTGACCACTGGCCTACCACAGTACACCATACTACCTACTAGGCCACGGGGTGACCACTGGCCTACCACAGTACACCATACTACCCACTAGGCCACGGGGTGACCACTGGCCTACCACAGTACACCATACTACCCACTAGGCCACGGGGTGACCACTGGCCTACCACAGTACACCATACTACCCACTAGGCCACGGGGTGACCACTGGCCTACCACAGTACACCATACTACCCACTAGGCCACGGGGTGACCACTGGCCTACCACAGTACACCATACTACCCACTAGGCCACGGGGTGACCACTGGCCTACCACAGTACACCATACTACCCCCTAGGCCACGGGGGGACCACTGGCCTACCACAGTACACCATACTACCCACTAGGCCACGGGGTGACCACTGGCCTACCACAGTACACCATACTACCCACTAGGCCATGGGGTGACCACTGGCCTACCACAGTACACCATACTACCAACTAGGCCACGGGGTGACCACTGGCCTACCAAAGTACACCATACTACCCACTAGGCCACGGGGTGACCACTGGCCTACCACAGTACACCATACTACCCACTAGGCCACGGGGTGACCAATGGCCTACCACAGTACACCATGCTACCCACTAGGCCGCGGGGTGACCACTGGCCTACCACAGTACACCATACTACCCACTAGGCCACGGGGTGACCACTGGCCTACCACAGTACACCATACTACCCACTAGGCCACGGGGTGACCACTGGCTTACCACAGTACACCAAACTACCCACTAGGCCACGGGGTGACCACTGGCCTACCAAAGTACACCATACTACCCACTAGGCCACGGGGTGACCACTGGGCTACCACAGTACACCATACTACCCACTAGGCCACGGGGTGACCACTGGCCTACCACAGTACACCATACTACCCACTAGGCCACGGGGTGACCACTGGCCTACCACAGTACACCATACTACCCACTAGGCCACGGGGTGACCACTGGCCTACCACAGTACACCATACTACCCACTAGGCCACGGGGTGACCACTGGCCTACCACAGTACACCATACTACCCACTAGGCCACTGGGTGACCACTGGCCTACCACAGTACACCATGCTACCCACTAGGCCATGGGGTGACCACTGGCCTACCACAGTACACCATACTACCCACTAGGCCACGGGGTGACCACTGGCCTACCACAGTACACCATACTACCCACTAGGCCACGGGGAGACCACTGGCCTACCACAGTACACCATACTACCCACTAGGCCACGGGGTGACCACTGGCCTACCACACTACACCATACTACCCACTAGGCCACGGGGTGACCACTGGCCTACCACAGTACACCATACTACCCACTAGGCCACGGGGTGACCACTGGCCTACCACAGTACACCATACTACCCACTAAGCCACGGGGTGACCACTTACCTACCACAGTACACCATACTACCCACTGGGCCACGGGGTGACCACGGGCCTACCACAGCACACCATACTACCCACTAGGCCACGGGGTGACCACTGGCCTACCAAAGTACACCATACTACCCTCTAGGCCACGTGGTGACCACTGGACTACCACAGTACACCATACTACCCACTAGGCCACGGGGTGACCACTGGCCTACCACAGTACACCATACTACCCACTAGGCCACGGGGTGACCGCTGGCCTACCACAGTACACCATACTATCCACTAGGCCACGGGGTGACCACTGGCCTACCACAGTTCACCATAGTACTCACTAAGCCACGGGGTGACCACTGGCCTACCACAGTACACCATACTACCCACTAGGCCACGGGGTGACCACTGGCCTACCACAGTACACCATACTACCCACTAGGCCACGGGGTGACCACTGGCTTACCACAGTACACCATACTACCCACTAGGCCACGGGGTGACCACGGGCCTACCACAGTACACCATACTACCCACTAGGCCACGGGGTGACCACTGGCCTACCACAGTACACCATACTACCCACTAGGCCACGGGGTGACCACTGGCCTACCATAGTACACCATACTACCCACTAGGCCACGGGGTGACCACTGGCCTACCACAGTACACCATACTACCCACTAGGCCACGGGGTGACCACTGGCCTACCACAGTACACCATACTACCCACTAGGCCACGGGGTGACCACTGGCCTACCACAGTACACCATACTACCCACTAGGCCATGGGGTGACCACTGGCCTACCACAGTACACCATACTACCCACTAGGCCACGGGGTGACCACTGGGCTACCACAGTACACCATACTACCCACTAGGCCACGGGGTGACCACTGGCCTACCACAGTACACTATACTACACACTAGGCCACGGGGTGACCACTGGCCTACCACAGTACACCATACTACCAACTAAGCCACGGGGTGACCACTGACCTACCACAGTACACCATACTACCCACTAGGCCACGGGGTGACCACTGGCCTACCACAGTACACCATACTACCCACTAGGCCACGGGGTGACCACTGGCCTACCACAGTACACCATACTACCCACTAGGCCACGGGGTGACCACTGGCCTACCACAGTACACCATGCTACCCACTAGGCCACGGGGTGACCACTGGCCTACCACAGCACACCATACTACCCACTAGGCCAGGGGGTGACCACTGGGCCACCACAGTACACCATACTACCCACTAGGCCACGGGGTGACCACTGGCCTACCACAGTACACCATACTACCCACTAGGCCACGGGGTGACCACTGGCCTACCACAGTACACCATACTACCCACTAGGCCACGGGGTGACCACTGGCCTACCACAGTACACCATACTACCCACTAGGCCATGGGGTGACCACTGGCCTACCACAGTACACCATACTACCCACTAGGCCACGGGGTGACCACTGGGCTACCACAGTACACCATACTACCCACTAGGCCACGGGGTGACCACTGGCCTACCACAGTACACTATACTACACACTAGGCCACGGGGTGACCACTGGCCTACCACAGTACACCATACTACCAACTAAGCCACGGGGTGACCACTGACCTACCACAGTACACCATACTACCCACTAGGCCACGGGGTGACCACTGGCCTACCACAGTACACCATACTACCCACTAGGCCACGGGGTGACCACTGGCCTACCACAGTACACCATACTACCCACTAGGCCACGGGGTGACCACTGGCCTACCACAGTACACCATACTACCCACTAGGCCACGGGGTGACCACTGGCCTACCACAGTACACCATGCTACCCACTAGGCCACGGGGTGACCACTGGCCTACCACAGTACACCATACTACCCACTAGGCCAGGGGGTGACCACTGGGCCACCACAGTACACCATACTACCCACTAGGCCACGGGGTGACCACTGGCCTACCACAGTACACCATACTACCAACTAGGCCACGGGGTGACCACTGGCCTACCACAGTACACCATACTACACACTAGGCCACGGGGTGACCACTGGCCTACCACAGTACACCATACTACCCAATAGGCCACGGGGTGACCACGGGCCTACCACAGTACACCATACTACCCACTAGGCCACGGGGTGACCACTGGCCTACCACAGTACACCATACTACCCACTAGGCCACGGGGTGTCCACTGACCTACCACAGTACACCATACTACCCACTAGGCCACGGGGTGACCACGGGCCTACCACAGTACACCATACTACCCACTAGGCCACGGGGTGACCACTGGCCTACCACAGTACACCATACTACCCACTAGGCCACGGGGTGACCACTGGCCTACCACAGTACACCATACTACCCACTAGGCCACGGGGTGACCACTGGCCTACCAAAGTACACCATACTACCTACTAGGCCACGGGGTGACCACTGGCCTACCAAAGTACACCATACTACCCAGTAGGCCACGGGGTGACCACTGACCTACCCCAGTACACCATACTACGCACTAGGGCACGGGGTGACCACTGGCCTACCACAGTACACCATACTACCCACTAGGCCACGGGGTGACCACTGGCCTACCACAGTACACCATACTACCCACTAGGCCACGGGGTGACCACTGGCCTACCACAGTACACCATACTACCCACTAGGCCACTGGGTGACCACTGGCCTACCACAGTACACCATACTACCCACTAGGCCACGGGGTGACCACTGGGCTACCACAGTACACCATACTACCCACTAGGCCACGGGGTGACCACTGGCCTACCACAGTACACTATACTACACACTAGGCCACGGGGTGACCACTGGCCTACCACAGTACACCATACTACCAACTAAGCCACGGGGTGACCACTGACCTACCACAGTACACCATACTACCCACTAGGCCACGGGGTGACCACTGGCCTACCACAGTACACCATACTACCCACTAGGCCACGGGGTGACCACTGGCCTACCACAGTACACCATACTACCCACTAGGCCACGGGGTGACCACTGGCCTACCACAGTACACCATGCTACCCACTAGGCCACGGGGTGACCACTGGCCTACCACAGTACACCATACTACCCACTAGGCCAGGGGGTGACCACTGGGCCACCACAGTACACCATACTACCCACTAGGCCACGGGGTGACCACTGGCCTACCACAGTACACCATACTACCCACTAGGCCACGGGGTGACCACTGGCCTACCACAGTACACCATACTACCCACTAGGCCACGGGGTGACCACTGACCTACCACAGTACACCATACTACCCACTAGGCCATGGGGTGACCACTGGCCTACCACAGTACACCATACTACCCACTAGGCCACGGGGTGACCACTGGGCTACCACAGTACACCATACTACCCACTAGGCCACGGGGTGACCACTGGCCTACCACAGTACACTATACTACACACTAGGCCACGGGGTGACCACTGGCCTACCACAGTACACCATACTACCAACTAAGCCACGGGGTGACCACTGACCTACCACAGTACACCATACTACCCACTAGGCCACGGGGTGACCACTGGCCTACCACAGTACACCATACTACCCACTAGGCCACGGGGTGACCACTGGCCTACCACAGTACACCATACTACCCACTAGGCCACGGGGTGACCACTGGCCTACCACAGTACACCATACTACCCACTAGGCCACGGGGTGACCACTGGCCTACCACAGTACACCATGCTACCCACTAGGCCACGGGGTGACCACTGGCCTACCACAATACACCATACTACCCACTAGGCCAGGGGGTGACCACTGGGCCACCACAGTACACCATACTACCCACTAGGCCACGGGGTGACCACTGGCCTACCACAGTACACCATACTACCAACTAGGCCACGGGGTGACCACTGGCCTACCACAGTACACCATACTACACACTAGGCCACGGGGTGACCACTGGCCTACCACAGTACACCATACTACCCAATAGGCCACGGGGTGACCACGGGCCTACCACAGTACACCATACTACCCACTAGGCCACGGGGTGACCACTGGCCTACCACAGTACACCATACTACCCACTAGGCCACGGGGTGTCCACTGACCTACCACAGTACACCATACTACCCACTAGGCCACGGGGTGACCACGGGCCTACCACAGTACACCATACTACCCACTAGGCCACGGGGTGACCACTGGCCTACCACAGTACACCATACTACCCACTAGGCCACGGGGTGACCACTGGCCTACCACAGTACACCATACTACCCACTAGGCCACGGGGTGACCACTGGCCTACCAAAGTACACCATACTACCTACTAGGCCACGGGGTGACCACTGGCCTACCAAAGTACACCATACTACCCAGTAGGCCACGGGGTGACCACTGACCTACCCCAGTACACCATACTACGCACTAGGGCACGGGGTGACCACTGGCCTACCACAGTACACCATACTACCCACTAGGCCACGGGGTGACCACTGGCCTACCACAGTACACCATACTACCCACTAGGCCACGGGGTGACCACTGGCCTACCACAGTACACCATACTACCCACTAGGCCACTGGGTGACCACTGGCCTACCACAGTACACCATGCTACCCACTAGGCCATGGGGTGACCACTGGCCTACCACAGTACACCATACTACCCACTAGGCCACGGGGTGACCACTGGCCTACCACAGTACACCATACTACCCACTAGGCCACGGGGTGACCACTGGCCTACCACAGTACACCATACTACCCACTAGGCCACGGGGTGACCACTGGCCTACCACACAACACCATACAACCCACTAGGCCACGGGGTGACCACTGGCCTACCACAGTACACCATACTACCCACTAGGCCACGGGGTGACCACTGGCCTACCACAGTACACCATTCTACCCACTAAGCCACGGGGTGACCACTGACCTACCACAGTACACCATACTACCCACTAGGCCACGGGGTGACCACTGGCCTACCACAGCACACCATACTACCCACTAGGCCACGGGGTGACCACTGGCCTACCAAAGTACACCATACTACCCTCTAGGCCACGTGGTGACCACTGGCCTACCACAGTACACCATACTACCCACTAGGCCACGGGGTGACCACTGGCCTACCATAGTACACCATACTACCCACTAGGCCACGGGGTGACCACTGGCCTACCACAGTACACCATACTACCCACTAGGCCACGGGGTGACCACTGGCCTACCACAGTACACCATACTACCCACTAGGCCACGGGGTGACCACTGGCCTACCACAGTACACCATACTACCCACTAGGCCATGGGGTGACCACTGGCCTACCACAGTACACCATACTACCCACTAGGCCACGGGGTGACCACTGGGCTACCACAGTACACCATACTACCCACTAGGCCACGGGGTGACCACTGGCCTACCACAGTACACCATACTACACACTAGGCCACGGGGTGACCACTGGCCTACCACAGTACACCATACTACCCACTAAGCCACGGGGTGACCACTGACCTACCACAGTACACCATACTACCCACTAGGCCACGGGGTGACCACTGGCCTACCACAGCACACCATACTACCCACTAGGCCACGGGGTGACCACTGGCCTACCAAAGTACACCATACTACCCTCTAGGCCACGTGGTGACCACTGGCCTACCAAAGTACACCATACTACCCACTAGGCCACGGGGTGACCACTGGCCTACCATAGTACACCATACTACCCACTAGGCCACGGGGTGACCACTGGCCTACCACAGTACACCATACTACCCACTAGGCCACGGGGTGACCACTGGCCTACCACAGTACACCATACTACCCACTAGGCCACGGGGTGACCACTGGCCTACCACAGTACACCATACTACCCACTAGGCCATGGGGTGACCACTGGCCTACCACAGTACACCATACTACCCACTAGGCCACGGGGTGACCACTGGGCTACCACAGTACACCATACTACCCACTAGGCCACGGGGTGACCACTGGCCTACCACAGTACACCATACTACACACTAGGCCACGGGGTGACCACTGGCCTACCACAGTACACCATACTACCCACTAAGCCACGGGGTGACCACTGACCTACCACAGTACACCATACTACCCACTAGGCCACGGGGTGACCACTGGCCTACCACAGCACACCATACTACCCACTAGGCCACGGGGTGACCACTGGCCTACCACAGTACACCATACTACCCACTAGGCCACGGGGTGACCACTGGCCTACCATAGTACACCATACTACCCACTAGGCCACAGGGTGACCACGGGCCCACCACAGTACACCATACTACCCACTAGGCCACGGGGTGACCACTGGCCTACCACAGTACACCATACTACCCACTAGGCCACGGGGTGACCACTGGCCTACCACAGTACACCATACTACCCACTAGGCCACAGGGTGACCACTGGCCTACCACAGTACACCATACTACCCACTAGGCCACGGGGTGACCACTGGCCTACCAAATTACACCATACTACCCACTAGGCCACGGGGTGACCACTGGCCTACCAAAGTACACCATACTACCCACTAGGCCACGGGGTCACCACTGGCCAACCACAGTACACCATACTACCCACTCGGCCACCGGGTGACCACGGGCCTACCACAGTACACCATACTACCCACTAGGCCACGGGGTGACCACTGGCCTACCACAGTACACCATACTACCCACTAGGCCACGGGGTGACCACTGGCCTACCACAGTACACCATACTACACACTAGGCCACGGGGTGACCACTGGCCTACCACAGTACACCATACTACCCACTAAGCCACGGGGTGACCACTGACCTACCACAGTACACCATACTACCCACTAGGCCACGGGGTGACCACTGGCCTACCACAGTACACCATACTACCCACTAGGCCACGGGGTGACCACTGGCCTACCACAGTACACCATACTACCCACTAGGCCATGGGGTGACCACTGGCCTACCACAGTACACCATACTACCCACTAGGACACGGGGTCACCACTGGCCTACCACAGTACACCATACTACCCACTCGGCCACGGGGTGACCACGGGCCTACCACAGTACACCATACTACCAACTAGGCCACGGGGTGACCACTGGCCTACCACAGTACACCATACTACCCACTATGCCACGGAGTGACCACTGGCCTACCACAGTACACCATGCTACCTACTGGGCCACGGGGTGACCACTGGCCTACCACAGTACACCTTACTACCCCCTAGGCCACGGGGTGACCACTGGCCTACCACAGTACACCATACTACCCACTAGGCCACGGGGTGACCACTGGCCTACCACAGTACACCATGCTACCCACTAGGCCACGGGGTGACCACTGGCCTACCACAGTACACCATACTACCCACTAGGCCACGGGGTGACCACTGGCCTACCACAGTACACCATACTACCCACTAGGCCACGGGGTGACCACTGGCCTACCACAGTACACCATACTACCCACTAGACCCCGGGGTGACCACTGGCCTACCACAGTACACCATACTACCTACTAGGCCACGGGGTGACCACTGGCCTACCACAGTACACCATACTACCCACAAGGCCACGGGGTGACCACTGGCCTACCACAGTATACCATACTACCCACTAGGCCACGGGATGACCACTGGCCTACCACAGTACACCATAAAACCCACTATGCCACGGGGTGACCACTGGCCTACTACAGTACACCATACTACCCACTAGGCCACGGGGTGACCACTGGCCTACCACAGTACACCATGCTACCCACTAGGCCATGGGGTGACCACTGGCCTGCCACAGTACACCATACTACCCACTAGGCCACGGGGTGACCATTGGCCTACCACAGTACACCATACTACCCACTAGGCCACGGGGTGACCACTGGCCTACCACAGTACACCATACTACCCACTAGGCCACGGGGTGACCACTGGCCTACCACAGTACACCATACTACCCATTAGGCCATGGGGTGACCACTGGCCTACCACAGTACACCCTACTACCCACTAGGCCACGGGGTGACCACTGGCCTACCAAAGTACACCATACTACCCACTAGGCCACGGGGTGACCACTGGCCTACCACAGTACACCATACCACCCACTAGGCCACGGGGTGACCACTGGCCTACCACAGTACACCATACCACCCACTAGGCCATGGGGTGACCACTGGCCTACCACAGTACACCATACTACCCACTAGGCCACGGGGTGACCACTGGCCTACCACGGTACACCGTACTACCCACTAGGCCACGGGGTGACCACTGGCCTACCACAGTACACCATACTACCCACTAGGCCACGGGGTGGCCACTGGCCTACCACAGTACACCATACTACCCACTAGGCCACGGGGTGACCACTGGCCTACCACAGTACACCATACTACCCACTAGGCCACGGGGTGACCACTGGCCTACCACAGTACACCATACTACCCACTAGGCCACGGGGGGACCACTGGCCTACCACAGTACACCATACTACCCACTAGGCCACGGGTTGACCACTGGCCTACCACAGTACACCATACTACCCACTAGGCCACGGGGTGACCACTGGCCTACCACAGCACACCATACTACCCACTAGGCCACGGGGTGACCACTGGCCTACCACAGCACACCATACTACCCACTAGGCCACGGGGTGACCACTGGCCTACCACAGTACACCATACTACCCACTCGGCCACGGGGTGACCACTGGCCTACCACAGTACACCATACTACCCACTAGGCCACGGGATGATCACTGGCCTACCACAGTACAGCCTACTACTCACTAGGCCACGGGGTGACCACTGGCCTACCACAGTACACCATACAACCCACTAGGCCACGGGGTGACCACGGGCCTACCACAGTACACCATACTACCCACTAGGCCACGGGGTGACCACTGGCCTACCACAGCACACCATACTACCCACTAGGCCACGGGGTGACCACTGGCCTACCACAGCACACCATACTACCCACTAGGCCACGGGGTGACCACTGGCCTACCACAGTACACCATACTACCCACTCGGCCACGGGGTGACCACTGGCCTACCACAGTACACCATACTACCCACTAGGCCACGGGGTGATCACTGGCCTACCACAGTACAGCATACTACTCACTAGGCCACGGGGTGACCACTGGCCTACCACAGTACACCATACAACCCACTAGGCCACGGGGTGACCACGGGCCTACCACAGTACACCATACTACCCACTAGGCCACGGGGTGACCACTGGCCTACCAAAGTACACCATACTACCCACTAGGCCACGGGGTGACCACTGGCCTACCACAGTACACCATACTACCCACTAGGCCACGGGGTGACCACTGGCCTACCACAGTACACCATACTACCCACTAGGCCACGGGGTGACCACTGGCCTACCACAGTACACCATACTACCCACTAGGCCACGGGGTGACCACTGGCCTACCAAAGTACACCATACTACCCACTAGGCCACGGGGTGACCACTGGCCTACCACAGTACACCATACTACCCACTAGGCCACGGGGTGACCACTGGCCTACCACAGTACACCATACTACCTACTAGGCCACGGGGTGACCACTGGCCTACCAAAGTACACCATGCTACCCACTAGGCCACGGGGTGACCACTGGCCTACCACAGTACACCATACTACGCACGAGGCCACGGGGTGACCACTGGCCTACCACAGTACACCATACTACCCACTAGGCCACGGGGTGACCACTGGCCTACCACAGTACACCATACTACCCACTAGGCCACGGGGTGACCACTGGCCTACCACAGTACACCATACTACCTACTAGGCCACGGGGGAACCACTGGCCTACCACAGTACACCATACTACCCACTAGGCCACGGGGTGACCACTGGCCTACCACAGTACTCCATACTGCCCACTAGGCCACGGGGTGACCACTGGCCTACCATAGTACACCATACTACCCACTAGGCCACGGGGTGACCACTGGCCTACCATAGTACACCATACTACCCACTAGGCCACGGGGTGACCACTGGCCTACCAAAGTACACCATACTACCCACTAGGCCACGGGGTGACCACTGGCCTACCACAGTACACCATACTACCTACTAGGCCAAGGGGTGACCACTGGCCTACCAAAGTACACCATACTACCCACTAGGCCACGGGGTGACCACTGGCCTACCACAGTACACCATACTACGCACTAGGCCACGGGGTGACCACTGGCCTACCACAGTACACCATACTACCCACTGGGCCACGGGGTGACCACTGGCCTACCACAGTACACCATACTACCCACTAGGCCACGGGGTGACCACTGGCCTACCACAGTACACCATACTACCCACTAGGCCACGGGGGGACCACTGGCCTACCACAGTACACCATACTACCCACTAGGCCACGGGGTGACCACTGGCCTACCACAGTACACCATACTACCCACTAGGCCACGGGGTGACCACTGGCCTACCACAGTACACCATACTACCCACTAGGCCACGGGGTGACCACTGGCCTACCACAGTACACCATACTACCCGCTAGGCCACGGGGTGACCACTGGCCTACCACAGTACACCATACTACCCACTAGGCCACGGGGTGACCACTGGCCTACCACAGTATACCATACTACCCACTAGGCCATGGGGTGACCACTGGCCTACCACAGTGCACCATACTACCCACTAGGCCACGGGGTGACCACTGGCCTACCACGGTAACCCATACTAGCCACTAGGCCACGGGGTGACCACTGGCCTAACATAGTACACCATACTACCCACTAGGCCACGGGGTGACCACTGGCCTACCATAGTACACCATACTACCCACTAGGCCACGGGGTGACCACTGGCCTACCACAGTATACCATACTACCCACTAGGCCACGGGGGGACCACTGGCCTACCACAGTACACCATACTACCCACTAGGCCACGGGGGGACCACTGGCCTACCACAGTACACCATGCTACCCACTAGGCCACGGGGTGACCACTGGCCTACCACAGTATACCATACTACCCACTAGGCCACGGGGTGACCACTGGCCTACCACAGTACACCATACTACCCACTAGGCCACGGGGTGACCACTGGCCTACCACAGTACACCATACTACCCACTAGGCCACGGGGTGACCACTGGCCTACCACAGTACACCATACTACCCACTAGGCCACGGGGTGACCACTGGCCTACCACAGTACACCATACTACCCACTAGGCCACGGGGTGTCCACTGACCTACCACAGTACACCATACTACCCACTAGGCCATGGGGTGACCACTGGCCTACCACAGTACACCATACTACCCACTAGGCCACGGGGTGACCACTGGCCTACCACAGTACACCATACTACCCACTAGGCCACGGGGTGACCACTGGCCTACCACAGTACACCATACTACCCACTAGGCCACGGGGTGACCACTGGCCTACCACAGTACACCATGCTACCCACTAGGCCACGGGGTGACCACTGGCCTACCACAGTACACCATACTACCCACTAGGCCACGGGGTGACCACTGGCCTACCACAGTACACCATACTACCCACTAGGCCACGGGGTGACCACTGGCCTACCACAGTACACCATACTACCCACTAGGCCACGGGGTGACCACTGGCCTACCACAGTACACCATACTACCCACTAGGCCACGGGGTGACCACTGGCCTACCACAGTACACCATACTACCCACTAGGCCACGGGGTGACCACTGGCCTACCACAGTACACCATGCTACCCACTAGGCCACGGGGTGACCACTGGCCTACCACAGTACACCATACTACCCACTAGGCCACGGGGTGACCACTGGCCTACCACAGTACACCATACTACCCACTAGGCCACGGGGTGACCACTGGCCTACCACAGTACACCATGCTACCCACTAGGCCACGGGGTGACCACTGGCCTACCACAGTACACCATACTACCCACTAGGCCACGGGGTGACCACTGGCCTACCACAGTACACCATACTACCCACTAGGCCACGGGGTGACCACTGGCCTACCACAGTACACCATACTACCCACTAGGCCACGGGGTGACCACTGGCCTACCACAGTACACCATGCTACCCACTAGGCCACGGGGTGACCACTGGCCTACCACAGTACACCATACTACCCACTAGGCCACGGGGTGACCACTGGCCTACCACAGTACACCATACTACCCACTAGGCCACGGGGTGACCACTGGCCTACCACAGTACACCATACTACCCACTAGGCCACGGGGTGACCACTGGCCTACCACAGTACACCATACTACCCACTAGGCCACGGGGTGACCACTGGCCTACCACAGTACACCATACTACCCACTAGGCCACGGGGTGACCACTGAAGAGGATTCCGCCTTCTAATTAACATCATCATGCTGTTGTTGGTCTAGCAACTTGATTGCATCCAGAAAAACGTATCTGACGATATCTGGGGTGACAAGTCTGTCATTCGTTCGTTGTCACTGTAATAGGCCGTGTATGTACCTGCCATTCATTTTCCATTGCAAATGTGAAGTAGAAAAAGCAAAATGTTGACTCATTTCCTTTCACCTATATTAAATGGGTAATGGGTTAAAGATACATCTTTCCTTCACCCATGTCCCATTGCAAAACGAAAATGAAAAATGGAAAAAGAATCCCATTACCTATTTCTCATTTGAGTATTGACTAGCGGACGGAAAACGGGGAACAAGGCAGGACGGGGGAAGGGTGGGATGTGAAGGTGGGGATGGGGGGGGGTGGGGGTGGGGGTGGACGTCGCGTGCTTGCGTGGTCCCGAAAGACAGGAAAGACTTCCGTTGTTTTGGCGGCGGCCTGGTTGACTTCAAAGGTAGCCATGACTGCACGTGTCCAATGATTTCGTAGCTGGTTGACAACCGCGTACCCAGTGTAATTACAGAACCTTCTCCACGATGGGGGGTGTGGGGAGGGGAGGGGGGGGGGGCTCTGCCATACTGCAGTGGTGTGGGTGTGCCGCCCATGCCATATGGACAGTGAGAGAAAAATACGCGATTTGTGTTTAGCGAGAGCTAATATTTCGAATTGGCCAAAACAAAATGGCATACAAATTGGACAATGACAGTTATGCAACGTATATTTAGGATAAAAAAAATAAGATAAAAAAAATACCTCTTTTGTGCCGACATCTTTGATGAAAAAGATACCACTATAGAGCGAACATCTTTGATGAAACAGATACCCCTATAGGGCGGATATTTTAAAACTTGCGACCAGGGGAGGAGGGGGAGGGACTCTAACAATGTGGATTCCTTGAGCGGGTTTGCCGGGAAAAAAGAATGAACCGAGCGGATTTCTGCATGGAACTGCGACATAGAACGGGTGAATGGAAAGGTGGAGGTGGGGGGGGGGGGAGGGGCTTAACCGCGGAACCCTTCAAACCCAAAAATGTAAGAGAGAAAAAGGGGGTCATTAGGGCAGCACATAAGTGTATACATAAGTGTATGCAGTGGATCCCCCTCCCCCACTCCCCTCCCCGTGGACATACCCTCAGTCCTATCCCATGCTCGCCCCAGTTCAGCCAGAACATGGTATGCAACGGGTTTGAAACGACTCGTTGCTCGACAAAGCTTAGAAAGACTTTTTTTTTTTTTTTTTACAGTGGTGCTCCAAGAGAAATTGGAACGTTAACATAAAAAACCTCTAATCACCAGCATGGTTTCGTCCCCGGGATGTTGCCGTTCCATACAAACCCGCTCGATTTATTATTTTCCCGGAAAACCCGCTCTATGTAAACACACCCGCCCCCACCCCCCTCCAGACACACACACGGTCGCAAGTTTATCAATATCAGTTCCATCTTTATTTATCACAACTGTCCGCTCTACATGGGTAGCTTTTTCGTCACGAATATCCGTTCTCTAAGGCATCAAGGGGCACCCGTTATACCCTCTACCAGATCTGTGTAATAGTGCCCCCCCCCCCCCCCCCCAACCTGCGAATCTCCTGTTTTGGGCCGCCAACGCTGCCGCAGCGGCAGTCAAGCAGTTTGCAACTTCCAAGGCCACGCCAGCACGCGACGTCCACTCTCACCCTCCCCCCCCCCCCAACCCCCCCATCCCCACCTCCACACCCCACCCTGTCCATGTCTTGCCTGGTTCCCTGTGTTTTCGTTTTGCAAGGGCAAATGGGTGAAGGAGAGATGTACCTTTAATCCATTACTCATTTGATATGGGTAAAAGGAAATAGAAAGACATTTTGCTTTGTCTATTTCTCATTTGCAACGCAAAATGAATGGCAGGTACATACACGGACCGTAATACACTGATGTGTCCTTCATTATTTAGAACGCAACGGCCCGCTCATAATGCACGGCTAGGTCTGGGGTAAATAATGAAAAACAGTCAATAAATATTGTTTACAGAAAAAAAATTAGAAAACAATTAGCGTTTACAGAAGAGAGGCACCGCCGAAGGAACGAGGACTGACGTGACGCTATTTAACAACACATGCTTGTTAATATGGACTCCCACTGATAATGGCACCCAACACAACGAGTACAGTATTTAGTGCCGCCATCTTGTACGCCATTTCTTAGTTTACGGAACCATTGGGCTTGCCTGCGCTGAGGTAACCGTAGGACACCGGGGCAACCACGAGGTACCGTGTGGTGTAGAGTCCACGATGCTTGTATAAGCAGGTCTCTTTTCAATATTTCATTATTACCCACTGTGCCATGTGAATTATTGACTGAGTGATATTTTTATACAATGGAACTGTGCGATAAATATATATATATATACCATGTGCTAAAAATATCGCCGCTATTTTATTATGTTTGGGGTTCAACGCTTAATGACATTTGACGTCAAGAAATATATAGGAAACGTTTTTTTCCCTTTGATGCAAGTTTAAAATTAATGTTCCTGGGGCTGTTTACGTTTGACACAGCTCATCAAAATGCACAAAGCCTAGTACAGTCGATGTCATCAAGGGTTAGTTTATCTCGTTTTTTTTTTTTATTAAGTATCACTCGCCCACAGGTTTAGTGGCGGCACTAACACAGATTATCGCTCGCATCCGCCATCAGCCGCTGCATATGAAAGGTGTATGTGTCCGTAGACCAGGGCGTTAGCACCAGGACTCTCGTAATCCGTCCACCCCCTCCCCTCATCATCCCTGGCCTGACCAGGGCGCTAGCACCAGGACTCTCGTATTCCGTCCACCTCCCCCCCCCCCCCGCCCCCTCATCCCTGGCCTGCCGCCTTCCCACCCCATCCTCACTTTTAGCGCCCTACCCACGTACAGATCAATATTGAGGTTGATCATACAGACATTTCTGTCAACATAATTTTCAGGTTAATTGTTTTGATTAATTTTATAGACCTCTGATCTTCTTAGTGTTAACTCTTAATTAAGATATGTAATTTTCATCATATATCAGCCTTACACATGCCCAAGTCATACAACCATTTACACACTTACACTCTTTCTCCACCACATCTCCCACAGCCCACCTTGTGACTTACCTTGATCCCCCACCTTCAATCCTGCCCCACCCCCCTCTCCCCGACCCCCCATCCCTCTCCCATTCTTGCCCGCATGCGCCGTCAGCGGCCGCATATAGTGGCCAGCCCCAGACCGGGGGGCTAACCGGACCAGTCACGGGGCGTAGGCTGATCTCGTAATGAAGTTTTACTACATAGGGGATTCAAATATAACGCCAATTAATGCATTCTGTTATCGACTCTCGTAATCCGTCCCTCTCACGCAGACCCCCCCCCCCCACCCCCCGGCAGATCTAGATACTTCACACCAGAATGACAATGCGATGTACCGTGCGCCGTGTCTTCCCTGTCTTGCCTGGCGTAATTACAATTATGGAATCCTTCATGGCTCACTCCGCGTGCGTCAAGGCGGTCCTGTCCCATCCCCCATCCCTCAACCACCCCCCAGTTCCCCAGGTTTGGCGGCATCGTCAGCCAATAACCTCCCGCCAGGGGGGCTCAGCCCAGCTGAGGCGTTTCCGCCCTGGCTTCCTGTCGCGTTTATTATTGGCGGTGTTAATGGGCAGCGTGGCCTGATGGCCAGCCTGGCCCTTATTGCATACCTGACCATTGTCTCGGCAGGTGTTATTTACAAATGGGGCGTCTACCACCAATTCGTGTGTTCCCCGCGAGCACTGCCACCGCCTGGCATAAGTCGTAAAGGCAATTCACGGGCACACCTCCCATCCTGTGACAGCCCCCCCCCTCCTCCCATCCTGTGATTCCCCACCCCCCTTGCCGCTATCCCGTCGCACCCCTCACCCAACGCCCACACAAATATGAGACATGTATCAGATGCACATGTGCAAATCGACATTAAGGCCTGCTCATACAGCAATTTCTACCAATATAAGTTACGGGTTAATTGTTTTCACTAATTTATTGGACATTGTCTGATCTTGTTAGTGTTAACTCTTGAGGTAAGCAAGCCATAAAAGCAAGGATGAAGAAGTCTTCCAATTACACACCCTCTGTTGAATTTTGATGATACTTTACCGAGCCGTTAAACAAATATTCTTCACTTTACAAGCTTACGTCCATTTCACAAAATGGGCAAACCTTGACACCCAATACCAATATGCAATTGTATTACAATTCAGCTCAGAATTGAGTCATTATAACCAACAATAGTTTTTTGAGAAAAAACCTAGCAAAATTCAGGAATTAATTTAAAACATGAAAATAGTAGTCATTAGAAATTAAATAATGGTAATAATGCAGTGCAATCATGCAAAATGTGGACAGTTTTCGCGAAAATTCTGATTCACTAACTTAACAAATCTGGCGGCAATTTAACCAAAAGTGCAAATCTGTGACAAAGAATAAATATGATAAAGAAATGATAAAGAAAAATCTACTCATCCCAATGAACAATCCCGATGGACATCCCAATGGACATCCCAATGGACATCCCAATGGACATCCCAATGGACATCCCAATGGACATCCCAATGGACATCCCAATGGACATCCCAATGGACATCCCAATGGACATCCCAATGGACACCTCAATGGACATCCCAATAGACATCCCAATGGGCATCCCAATGGACACCTCAATGGACATCCCAATGGACATCCCAATGGACATCCCAATGGATATCCCAATGGACATCCCAATGGACATCCCAATGGACATCCCAATGGACATCCCAATGGATATCCCAATGGACATCCCAATGGACATCCCAATGGACATCCCAATGGACATCCCAATGGATATCCCAATGGGCATCCCAATGGACATCCCAATGGACATCCCAATGGACATCCCAATGGACATCCCAATGGACATCCCAATGGACATCCCAATGGACATCCCAATGGACATCCCAATGGACATCCCAATGGACATCCCAATGGACATCCCGATGGACATCCCAATGGACATCCCAATGGATATCCCAATGGACATCCCAATGGATATCCCAATGGATATCCCAATGGACAACCCAATGGACATCCCAATGGACATCCCAATGGATATTCCAATGGACATCCCAATGGACATCCCAATGGACATCCCAATGGACATCCCAATGGACATCCCAATGGACATCCCAATGGACATCCCAATGGACATCCCAATGGACATCCCAATGGACATCCCAATGGACATCCCAATGGACATCCCAATGGACATCCCAATGGATATCCCAATGGATATCCCAATGGACAACCCAATGGACATCCCAATGGACATCCCAATGGATATCCCAATGGACATCCCAATGGACATCTCAATGGACATCCCAATGGACATCCCAATGGACATCCCAATGGACATCCCAATGGACATCCCAATGGACATCCCAATGGACATCCCAATGGACATCCCAATGGACATCCCAATGGACATCCCAATGGACATCCCAATGGACATCCCAATGGACATCCCAGTGGACATCCCAATGGACAACCCAATGGACATCCCAATGGACATCCCAATGGACATCCCAATGGACATCCCAATGGACATCCCAATGGACATCCCAGTGGACATCCAAATGGACAACCCAATGGACATCCCAATGGACATCCCAATGGACATCCCAATGGATATCCCAATGGACATCACAATGGACATCCCAATAGACATCCCAATGGACACCTCAATGGGCATCTCAATGGACATCCCAATGGACATCCCAATGGACATCCCAATGGACATCCCAATGCATATCCCAATGGACATCCCAATGGACATCCCAATGGACATCCCAATGGACATCCCAATGGACATCCCAATGGACATCCCAATGGACATCCCAATGGACATCCCAATGGACATCCCAATGGACATCCCAATGGACATCCCAATGGACATCCCAATGGACATCCCAATGGACACCTCAATGGACATCCCAATGGACATCCCAATGGACATCCCAATGGACATCCCAATGGACATCCCAATGGACATCCCAATGGACATCCCAATGGATATCCCAATGGACATCACAATGGACATCCCAATAGACATCCCAATGGACACCTCAATGGGCAAAGGGAGTTCGGTTAGGCTTGAGGAGTAATTTGCGTGACTATTTCGAACATGAACGATTATATAATTTTCATATTTGACACACGACATAGGACAATTGTGCGGTATTCGACGTACTTTAGACGGCATTTATGAGTCAAGCATCCTGATTACGTCATGCTATCAACCAACCTAAATCTGCAGCAATATACGTCAAGATTTCGTTAAGATCCTTACCCGACACTGCATGATTTACGGCGAGCTTCGAGTGACCCTGGATAGAAGAGGGGGCCGGGCGTTGCTCCCGACTCCTCCCCCCGCCCCCTACACGGTGGCTGTGCCGGACCCCCCCCCCCCGCCCCCTACACGGTGGCTGTACCTGACCCCTCCCCCCGCCCCCTACACGGTGGCCTGTGCCGGATCCCCTCCCTATAGGGATACAGAATGTCATTTTACAGACCGGAAAATGATGCCATTTTCAACCTCAGCCGTGGGTCAAAGGCCGAGTCACGCCCCTGAAACCGGAGGTGACGTCATTACCGCGCCGCGCGGAAGCGTTTTTGCGGTCTTGGCGGTCTGAGTTTGTTGTTAACTCACCAGGTGGCGCATCCCATGTTATATCCCACAATCCCCCCTGATGTCCGGCTTTAGCACCGCCGGTCGTGCCTCCGGTCTCCTCTAACGACTCGCGAGGTGCCTTCATCACCCTAATTAGGCGACCACTTCGAGGAAAACACCCTCCGGACCGGGGCACAGTTTATGGCCGGCGGCAAGACGCCCTTTTATGCCCGGTCGCCAAATGGCCCCGGGGTTTGGCAACAAGAACCTCCAGGCGAGGACACAACCAGACCAATTAGAGGGCGGAACAAGTCGAAACGAAATTGCCATCAGTACATTAACGAGGTTTTGTCGGAAATGGCAATGTTTTCCCTAAATTACCGCGGAGGAATACAATCGTCAAAGATCTCGGGGGTACAACTAACTCGTCCGCCACCGAGCAATCGGAAGGAATCAATGAGACAATGAACAGTAGTCTCGCCATTACCGTCTTGGGTCTGGGACGCTAAGCTTTATTACCGCTGATTCGTCTGTTTTTTTATTCCTTGGTGTATCGGCCAAATAGCGTGGGACACATGGTACTTAAACCGGCATGGGAATCTTATGCCACTGAAATCTAATTAATTACCTTTATTGTAAATTTTATTGTCGCGACGATCTTGATATTTTTTCGTAGGATTTTCGTAGTTTTGTCGTTCGTAAGAGAAAGGAGTGGGTAGCCGGTGCGCATGCGTGGCTTGTGACGTCACTTGTCACGTGATGGGGCTCGACGGCTTGCATCTCATAGGGGCCGAGCCAAACGCATCGTGTTAATGATGATGAAATCAGGAAGAAATGCTTCATTTAGTGGTGCGAGGATGTGTTTTTTGGGCGCTCCTTGATGTCGGTGGGAGGAGGGTAAGGCCCGTCACCAATGGTGACAGCAAGGAGGACTCGTGACAGCACTACGCGGCGACGACAGACTCAGTGCCGTGTTGTGACAGATGTCCGCCCCACCATGACAGCGGGCTGTGTGCTCCATTACTTCACGTTCCCTGTCAGCCCTTCTACCCCCCGCCCCTCTCCCCTACACCCCGATCCGCTTCCCCAGCGTTCCCTCTTACATCACCCCCCTTTCTCACCCCATCGACCTCAACTTGGCGTTCTATATCACCCCGACCACTCCTTGCCGTACCCTGCCCCGCCCCCTCTCCTCCTTGTCGCTCTCTCTCACCCCTCTCTTCTTGGTATTCCCAGTCCCCATCTCTCACGCTTTGGCTGTTCCTCTCAACCCCACCCCCTGGCACCCCACCCCCTGGCACCCCCACCCTTTGACCTGCCCGCTCAACCCTTCCCCCACCCCCTGGCACCACATCCCCTTGACCTGACCACTCAACAACTCACCCACCCCCTGGCACTCCCTCCCCTTGACCTACCCACTCAACCCCTCCCCTTGACCTGCCCACTCAACCCCTCCCCCACCCCCTGGCACCCCCTCCCCTTGACCTGCCCGCTCAACCCCTCCCCCACCCCCTGGCACCCCGCCCTTTGACCTGCCCACTCAACCCCTCCCCCACTCCCTGGCACCCCCTCCCCTTGACCTGCCCGCTCAACCCCTCCCCCACCCCCTGGCATCCCCTCCCCTTGACCTGCCCACTCAACCCCTCCCTCCCGCACCCCCCTCTCCCTGGCGCTCCAATCGAGGGGTGGACATAGCTCCGTCATCACCATCCTGGGACAACATTTCATATCCTGGTCAGCGCGTGTACGTAATGAGCGGAGGCTCCACCCACGTGCGCGGACGTCAAAACCGGGCGTGCCCCCGTCACAAACAACACCTGATCCGTATTCAGGTCAACACCGGCGGAGCTGGCCGCTGTTTCGTACGGGCCACGCGGACGGGGGCGTTAATCAAGGCAATTATGAATCAGGAGGCGACGGTCCCAGGGTCCGCTCCCCCCCCCCCCCCCCCGAATGGATACATTGACACAGCGACGCCGCATTTTAGTTCTATGAGCACATGATACGTGACTATCATATCCGAACGCGGTTTGGCCGACTCTTCAACTTAACTCGATTACAAGGCAGCGCTTTCCCTGGGTGTCCTTTGAGCCGGCGCGGGGCGGGCAGGACGAAATCACGGCGATGACGTCATCTCACTCACTGTGACAGCCACAATTGTGGTCGCATCATCTGTGAGTGACAATTGTATCGGCATCTAGGTTGGGCATGGGTCGAGAAGGCGTGTGCGGGAAGAGGGTGGGGTGGCGTAGGATCAGGGGGGCGGGGGGGGGGGGGCGCTGTGCGGCGAGGGAGCCGCTTCTCCAGCTCACAGTTATCCATCCACTATGCGGCTATATATACCACCAAACAACTGACCCATCTCTCCCAATGGATCTTCACCATTTATAACTATAGAATCACAATATAGTTAAAGATAAGACATTTTTGTTTCCAATATTGCATGTAGTCCGTTCGATGAGACTGTTGTAAGCGTTGTATTTAGAGGCAAATCATGGATGTTTACATTTTTGCGACAGACATTTGTCCTCCTCTAATCAGTCCATGTAAGGAACGTATGTACGCAACCATAGATACCGCACAGACATACAATTCGTGATTATTTTTGCGTCGTACGGCAGGGAAAAGAAAACACAACACAGAAAACAGTCGCAGTGTGGTTTATCAACCGTCTGCCCATAGATTTCATAAACCTACTCGGATAGTTATAATATGAATATACGCAATAAATTCAGTGGTTATTGGTGCATTCAAGGGCAGCTTTAATAGATTTGTTACGTGAAACGAGAGAAGGGAAAGAACCCACGGAAGGTTCGCAGCACAGGCCGTTGATGTTATAGCAATTGAAGTAGAGCATAAGGATCCCTGTCTCGCGGGGTCCCGAGCAGATCCCGTAGTGACTGTACAGCCCTATACTTGACCTTGCAGTTGAAGATCCACAATTGAGGCCACGTGATTCCTCGAGTTTGTCATGTCAACAAAGAGTGCCAAGGCCGTCGTTGCAATTAAAAGGAAAAATGGCGCGCGGAACCGCCACACCGTGGCCCCCCCCCCCCCCCACCCTGCCCTGCCTAGGGGTAAGGCGGTGCGGAATGGCTGCCACCCTGGCCCAGGCACCCACCCACCACCCTGGTCCAGGCACCCACCCACCACCCGCTAAAGCTCTGAAGTACGGCGAGGGATGTTACGGCGAAGTGTTTCTGATCCACCCGGTGGGTAAGTCTTCAAGTCCGCTGCAGCCAGCAGCCGGGGCCGGCCAGCGACCCATTACCAGGAATTAGCCGCAGCCTCCGCATGGCGGCGCTAGCGGTTCTGGTGGGCGGGACCACGTGGTCGTCCTGTGACGCAGAGGCGGTAAATGATACCTGCCATTTATAATAATTTCTTGGCCTTCTGGCGCATTGGCCGTCGGGAGGCCAGGAGATGTGTACAGATGTGCTCACCCCTACCCCTGGGTGTGTCACCCACCAGTTCCCCCCCCTACCCACCCGTACCCATGGGTGGGTCACCCACCAGTGCCCCCCCCCCCTAACAACCCCGTACCCCACGCCGTACCGGGACATATCTTCGAGTGCACCTTAACACGTAGCTTACCCCCTCCATCCCTTAATTCCCCACTCCCTCTCTCGCCATCATCACTCCCGGCCCGCCCGTGTGAGGGTCGGAGCCTGATCTCCGTCAATCCCCCGACAACCCACCCGCCCTCCCCGCCACCGCTTCCACCCCCACAACCCACCCTCCCCACCCCCACCGCCGCCTCTACCTCGACAACCCACCCTCCCCACCCCCTCCGCCGCCTCTACCCCGGACCCGCTAAGCTGCCCGGTGGAGCGCGGGAGGCCGCCCCACGCTGTCTTCCGGAGGCTTTTAGTCGCCTTTAACACGGTCGGCAGGGCGATGTGACCCCCAGGTGTCCCCAAGCATGGGCAGGGGGGGGGGATGTGCCCTCTGGCTGCACGGCTAAAGATCATACGGCCGCTGGGGTCCCCTCTCCTACCTCCCTCCCATGCCCCTCCACTACTGTAATTGGCGAAGTGTCTACGGTAAGGTGCACATATTATGGGTTTGATGTGTCTTTTGCGCCTAACGATGCCACACTATCGTTCCACTTGCTACCTGGCGCCATACTGCCGGTATCGATCATAACCTCTAACCTCTAACCCCGAAACTCTAATATATACCTTGAAGCTCTAACCTCTAATCTCGAAACTCTAACCTCTAACCCCGAAACTCTAACCTCTAACCCCGAAACTCCAACCGCTAACCTCTAACCTCTAACCCCGCAACTCCACATCTAACCCCGAAAAAGAAGAAGCGAACACACACGTTCGCCTTTCCCGTCCGCGTCCGTCGTCCGTCAACGTCAGTACCGCTGCCCGTCTCCCGGCAGAGGGAGCTCCACTCAAGCTATAGTCCCTCTGCCCCACGTCACATTTAACCATCAGAATTATTCTTCATACTCGAAAAATGGGAAATTAATATTATCAAAGATATGATCGCAGTTACGCCAACACGCCATTGTTTAGCATTTACTGAGCAACTGGACAGGTACGGTAATGGACGAATTAATTCGGGTTTGAGTCATTAGAAGCCGTGTTACTTTCAGACGTTTGACCCCGTTTTACCCGGGGTATTGTCTTCGCTCCCTTTCTATTTTTGCAAATTATGAATCGTAAATGCCAAATTTGACCAAAATAACCCTCTAGCACCATCCGTGGCCCCAGCGCTGTTGAGGTCTTTTATTCTTAACCTTGATGTTGGCTGACATGTGGGACAGAGGTGATGTGAGGAACGCGCTTCCACGGGAATTACGTCGTTCCGAGGGCTTTGTTGAACTTCCATGCACAATGTCAATTTATTACAAAAATTATGCATGGATCGTCATGAAACTTTTTCCGCTGCATGAAATGTGGCAACAACAAAAGAAAGTCGTCCAACTTATTGTCACCGTCATCATGATTGCCTTGCCGAATGGAGCTATTGCCTATTGTCAATGAAGGTATCTAAAGAGATGACGTCTTGTTATAGGAATTGGCCAGAGTCTCTATGATGAGTGAACGAGAGACGGAGGAGAAGGGAAAGACCGAGTGGGGTCAATAGAAGATATTCTGTGACGTAAATGAAAGAGATTGTTGGGTGCGTGGAAGAGATTGGAGGGGTGAATGGAAGTGATTGGCGACGTGAATGGAACAGATACTGTGGAATGCATGGCAAATGTTTTGCGGGGAAAACAGAAGTTATTATGTGGAGTGAATGGAAGACATTCCGTGCGGTGAATGGAAGGCGGGTTTAATGCAAAGTATTCTGGGGGTTGAATGGAAAATATTATCTGGAGTGAATGGACGAGATTTTGCGGGAAAAATGACAAATATTGGTTGACAGTGGTCAAGGGAAGATATCTTTTGGGTAAATGAGAGATATGCTGTGGGATAGATGACAAAGATTGGTGGGGTCAATAGAAGATTATGTTGGGTGGATGGAAGATATTATGTTGGGTGGATGGGAGATATTCTGTTTGGTGAATGGGAGATATTCTGTTGGGTAAATGGGAGATATTCTGTTGGGTGAATGGGAGATATTCTGTTGGGTGAATGGGAGATATTCTGTTGGGTGAATGGGAGATATTCTGTTGGGTGAATGGGAGATATTCTGTTGGGTGAATGGGATGGATTGGTGAGGTAAATGGCAAGCATTCTGTAGATGCCAGTGAACAAATGAACACGGTAGAGGAGGAGATGAGCACTGAGGTCCGAGCACCACAACGCCAAATAAATGACGGATGCAGTCTGCGAGACTCGGTCACTTGACAAATATTGGTGGTCAGACTGACCGGCAGGCCGCCCACTGCATTGTATAATGATGCCAAATATCTAATCAACTTGATTTATTATGAGGTGCGTGAACTCAGCGTGCTCCTTGCGACCACCGCACCCCTTCCTTCCGCCACCCCCGTCACTCCAACCTACCCCCTGCGCCGCCACCCCCGGCACTCCAACCTACCCCTTCCGCCGCCACCCCCGGCACTCCAACCTACCCCCTCCGCCGCCACCCCCAGCACTCCAACCTACCCCCTCCGCCGCCACCCCCGGCACTCCAACCCACTCTCTCCTCCGCCATCCCCCGGCACACACCCCGCAAACTATCTCAAGATTACAGACATTCATGGCTTCTGAGAGGTGTGGAATGTCGGCTTTCTTCCAGCGCTCGCCACTCCGCACAAGATATTACCCTCCCCGCTGATTGGGCAACGGGACTAGTTACGTCATAATCGGATGTTGCTGGCCAATCACCGTGAAAGGCGTCATCTTTCGGGTGCGGGGCGAAAGGGGGGTGCCCCGGGCCCCAACACCAATATACAATATTATTACCTCACCCCCCAAAATCAATATAAATATATCACCATCGAGAGGCAGAGGTAAGAAGAGAGATTGCCAGAGGGACAGTTGTGAGATACACGAAGAGATGAAAGTCAAAAATATGACGCAACAGACCGTTCCAAATACCTGGTAGGTACGCAACAAGCACGCGAGTAGGCTCAAATTCGCAATGAAATAACAGTGTATACCGATCAATAATATCGCCTTATTACAAGTTATAATGGGTACACATCGGATAAAAAGTTATGTATTCTGTAAAATGTCTGGATTAGATTTATTTATTTTAGAATATCCAGACAAAATATATTTCATAAAGATCATCATTTCCTCACTGAAGAGCATCAACTTTCCTGCTATTAATTTCGCCGGTTGGTACGTATAGCAGCTGTTTTCTGGGCTTATATGCCTATATATCATTTGCAGCGACAATTATCGAGACAGAGTGTGGACGGTGAAGATGGCAGCGTGAGCCATCGAGACAGAGTGAACACGGGGGAGATGGCAGCGTGAGCCATCGAGACAGGGTGTGGACGAGGAAGATGGCAGCGTGAGCCATCAAAACAGAGTGTGGACGAGGAAGATGGCAGCGTGAGCCATCAAAACAGAGTGTGGACGAGGAAGATGGCAGCGTGAGCCATCAAAACAGAGTGTGGACGAGGAAGATGGCAGCGTGAGCCATCAAAACAGAGTGTGGACGGTGAAGATGGCAGCGTGAGCCATCGAGACAGAGTGTGGACGGTGAAGATGGCAGCGTGAGCCATCGAGACAGAGTGTGGACGGGGGAGATGGCAGCGTGAGCCATCGAGACAGAGTTTGGACGGGGAAGATGGCAGCGTGAGCCATCGAGACAGAGTGAACACGGGGGAGATGGCAGCGTGAGCCATCGAGACAGAGTTTGGACGGGGAAGATGGCAGCGACAGACAGCGAGACAGATTTAAATAAATATAGTTTAAGCAAGAAACAAAAAATATGATGCACTGTATGGCGGCCCAAAAGTAGGAAAATGAAAGACGCACGTTTCTTTCTACAAACAACGAGGCAGAAACAACACTTTTTACTGTAATTTCAGCACTGTACGCATACGCACCGGGTATGTCCACAGCAATTTCCTGCAGGATTTAGGAAGGATTTAGAAGCGATGTTTTGCTTTTCAAAGCAATTTTCCCCATTTGCTGATGTCCTTGTCACCACATCGAGGTTTGAAAGATAGACACGTGCCATTTTTTACTCTTTTCCGAAGACATGGGGTGCAAGGGGTCACCACCCCGTGTCTCCGCCTCGCCCCCCTCCCCCGGCCCCCCTTCCCAATCCCTCTGGGTGGTGGAAATAATTCTGACATACCGACATTAAATATTTTTCCATAACCAGTTGCGCCGAAGTTCGCGGGAATAGATAAGTAGCTTTTCGTGGATTCGAATCAGACGAATCCCTTATTAGGCCGTGGGAAGGGTTGGGGTGGGTGGTGCTGGAGGGGAGGGGGGAGCTTTGGTTCCAATTCCGTCATCAACAACAAGGCGACTTACCCCCGTCCCCCTGCACTGAACAACCCCCGGGTATTAATGTTGGACGCACCCCACCATATTCACCCCGGTTGTCAGCTTCTGGAGGGATCCAGTTGCCTGAGTTGTGCCCCTCCAATCCGAAACATATTCCCACCCCCTTGTATATCGGCCCGGCATGGTGATGTGATGGGGAGGGACCGGGACTTGCACAACGGTAAAAGAGGGCACCGTTGGAACATTTCGCGAAACGAACACCGATCTACTGTGACCCAATGTCACCAACAATCTATATTTATTTCCGCTAAACTGGGATTAGGAATGAGATAAACAGTCAGGGGCTAATATTACGTGATGGCTGCAGGTACTCGATAGCCGCGGGTGGGAGGTATGTGCGGGGATGTCGCCCAGCGACAGTTCTATCCACATGACTCGCCCATGCCCTGTCGTTGAACACCCCCGTCGTTGCCATGGTACCTGATACCGGCGTGGCCCTCATTAACTGAGCGGCCCCATATCCCAAACCAGTTAGCGGGCTTCACTAACCATACGATAAATTAAATTCCTGGCACTAATCATTTGCACTATAATTGGGAGCCATCGGGTGTTATTCGTCGACCCAGCAACAAGACCAGCAGGCAACTTACTTCATCAGGGCTCAGCCGGGCTGTCGTGGCTCTGGGGATGACTGGTCTCAAGATTGATGCATTGATTGGCAAAGGGGCTGGGCAAGGTCATGCCGATAGAGGGCGGTGGAAACAGCGCGAGTAAGGTGAGAGCATGAAAACAGAGAGAGTGAGGCGGAGAAATAGAAACAGAGAGAAAGCTAGATAAATCGAAAGAGAGAGAGTGAAGAACTGCAAATGAAAATGGAAACAGAGATATGGAAACAGATAGAAAGTCAGCCGAGAGTGTGACATGCAAATAACGAGAACGGGAGAGACAAATCGTAACAGAGAGAGGGCAGAGGGAGAGAAAAAGAGACAATAGAGAGTTCTGCTGAATGTTCCAGTTGCTATGTACGAATCCGAACATGCATAATAAATTGACGAATTTAGAAGATATCGGTAGGAAAAACCAGAAGTAATAAAGGCCAACGTGTGTTCACCAGGGAAAGCCACCACGCCTCGTGTGACAGCGTTACGTTCCAAACATTTGTTTAGCTTCCTCTCGTTGTACCCTGTTCTATGTACCGTAGTCTGTTGTTTTGAAATGCAGTTGTTAGATGACGACATCGCATGCGTATGGCAAGATTTTCACTGAATAAATGAAATGCAATGGGCAGAATTTGCGTATCTTGCAATGAATGTCACATTGGATGTTATACCTGAACTTATATTTTAGCCCCAGCAGATGATTCGAATAAGTTGTTGGAAATAATACAGATGGCTCAAAAGTTCCAGCGCGTTCTAATATATCAGTTTTTAATAATTGTTTCTTACTTAAATACAATCGTAAAGTAGGCTACATATGATAAAGCAGCATCGTTTTGACATTATTTTGTTTAAAGCAATATACTTACATGCGCAATCTTAGATTTTTGCATTTTAGAATGAAGACTAAAAGTATTTCAAAAATATGATATATATATTATTTATCTCTTTGAGTCAACAATTTAAACATAAAACTACGCGGTTTATTTATATCGCGCGGACGTCCTAGCGAGCCGGCGTCGACATCACACAGAATACCGAACGGGCCTCGATTAAACGCGGAATACCTGCGAAATTATGCGAAATACTGCGAAAAACTTCGGGGTTTCCGCCACGAAGAAATTTTCCGCGTTTTATTGACGACCCTATCGAACAGCGAACAGGCGCGCAGGGATACAAAGCCGGCCACCATTACTGCTCCGGTGAACAAATCTGATTCTCTCCGGAAAGCCCAAAGGCTTTCAGGATTTAAATTTAGGCAGAATATACTAATTTGACATGGAGAAGAGGTGGGTATTACAACAAATTACGGAATATATTGCTTTAACTTACGCGACCAACTCAGTCCAGGGTTGAAAAAAGCCTTGGTAACTGTCCTCAATATACGCGGAACAGGAATCAAATTAATTGCGACTACCTTCTGACAAAGATCCATGTTTTATCGTTTTGAAAAATATACACTAAACCTTTCTGGATAAAACTCTCTTTGTTCTTATCAAACTTTGATATCAGCCAGCGATGTAACATGGAACTTAGCCCCACGTCGTTTATAAGCGCGTTGATGCAATGGTCTGTGTGTATAATGACGGCTTTGGCTGGTAGGTGGATCCAGTTACCAATATGTCTACAGGTCGACGACTGGACGTTAAAGCAGCCTGCTTACATGCGCCAGCTTACATTTTTTACATTTTAGAATCAAGACTAAAAGTATTTCAAAATTATGATGTTTATGTTTTATATATGCATCACACAGAATACCAAACAGCGAACAGGCGCGCAGGGATATAAAGCCGACCACCAACTTCAGCTCAGGTGAACAAATTTGCTTCTCTCCTGATAGTCCACATAAGGATTTAAATTCAAAACAGAATAGACCTATTTGATATGGAGAAGAAGTTGGTAATACAAAATTACATAATATATTACTTTAAAGCTTGTGAAAACACAGTCAATTAAGCTGGTGATGAAAGCCACATTACATCGCCACAGTGTCAGTGGCGAGCAATATGATGAAAACAGACTCATTCAAGTAGATAATGCTTTAAGTCGATCCTCTATTAACGTGTTTTATATTTCTTGGTGAATAAAATTCGTATCCTTCCCGCAAACATCACTCATAGTAGTTTCAGTGCACGGTTCCATCATAAAGTGACACCTGTGTTAGTCACGTATACCTGAGTAAAGCAGGACAGATCTGGGTTTAACGACGGGTACAGGCCCGTGGGGTGTAACCCCCACGTCCCCCGTTAACCGCTTCCCTGGAGGCCATTATGCTTTTTCTCGATGCTTTATAATAAATGTTCCAATGCGGACACATCATGGTTTCTATGACCAGCGGGCAGACACAAGTTAGAGCTGAAGGTATGACAACATTACAAATCAATGTCCTACTTCCATAGCAGCGGACTCGGCCATCCATGGGGGCATTAGAGGGGATCTCTGGGTTAAATAAACCTGATGCCAACATGGCCGCAGTATTACATCCCGGCAACGGTGCCACGTGATATCGCTAAGGAAGTCACTGATTCGTTGTTGCCCTTAGCTTTTATCCTATTACACAGTCGAGCATTGCACAATTTAGTAATAATGCGGTGAATTTTTGCGAATTCATTTTTCATTTGCTTATTTTTTCTGCATGTGCTTCATTCCGACAACCCGTGTTTATGCTGGAGATGTTATGGGAACATGGTTAGGTTATACCCATCTGTCGCGCCATGGAACAATTCACGCTGACTACTAACATTTGGGGGTGGAAAGGCTGTGTGGGGTGGTACGGGGGAGGTGCGGGTGGCCGGGGTGAGTGGCCGAGGCGGGGGAGGTTGGCTGGAGGGTGCGGCGGGGGATGTGCGGGTGGCTTGGAGGAGGGGGCGAGGCGGGGGAGGGCGGGGCGTGGGAGGTGCGGGTGGCTTGGAGGAGGGGGCGAGGCGGGGGAGGGCGGGGCGTGGGAGGTGCGGGTTGAGCCGGGACCTCAATCCGACATGTTTATAACAACGCTGCTCTCCCCGAGGCTCATGGCTAGGGTACGTGGTGCACGGCGCTACCATGGGAACAGGGGGGGCTGGGGCTTGAGCTGGAGACGAGATGGGGCCGGCTAGAGGCACATAAAGCGGGCCACACGGCGGATATACAGAGCCGGTAATGAATAAAATGTACGAAAAAACGAAACTGACGGTCGCGATGCACACTTTCCTATCAGGAAACAATCGACGGAGGATTCCAACTCTATGGAAAACGGACACTAGACAAACACAAAGCCACATCAATAGGCATAACAACGTATGGGACAACAACTGAGAATGTAACATGCATATGTGGAACATTGCCCCAAAACTGTCATTCTTTACCTTTTCAAAAACCGCTTCTGTTTTTGATTGAATTACACCGAGTATCACAGTATATTCATTCCAATGTATTTGTTTATTGGCATGTTGAAATAAATATATTCTTGATCTCTTGATCTTGACAGTTTAGCAACATGTCAATTTACTTGGGGCATGTTCGATTCTCTTCAATTCAAACCGAAAAGAAAGACTTAGTGCCGATCCCCCTCCTTCTCTGTTAACAGTAGCGACATTCTCGGTCAAACAGATAGACATACTGTAGGGGATCCATGGTCAGCACTGAGGACAAGTTGGCTTATAAGCCTCTCACCACTCGTCCATTACCTTAAGCCAATTTTGGAAGACTCCATGTGATTTATGCCTTTTTTGTTTTGCACCAAGCAGAAAGGATATTGAATGATCGGACTCTTGCAGCCACGGTTCCCACAGAGGGACTGGGCCATCTCCCTGTCGTGGATGGGGCCCCAACATATGATGTATGTTGCTGCGCAGCCACGTATATGGAGGGGACAGGTTGCCATAACGACCGCGTGCAGTGCTGAGGGGAGAGGGTGGGCTACACTGCATTCTACTGACCTTGGTTAAGTGGTGCTTACATCACAATCCCTCCGCTTAACGGGAAGTGCGCCACATGCCACTGCTCCTCAACGGTGACGTAACTACAGTGGGTTATAAAGGCACCGGTAGATTGTCCAATGCAGCGTTATTCGTAATGGCAAAAAAATAAAATATTGGTTTGACGATGGAGATTTGAAGCTGGCTGTCCGTACGTGTCCATAGATAATGCTGAAGGCCAGGCCCTGGATTGTGCCAAAAGGGGGGGGGGGAGTGTCCCTCTGTACAGACCGAGCAGGACCCATTAAACTCCCCTTTTTGACTCAGTTATAAGTATTCACGGCGCCAAAGTTTTCCTATTAAATTATTAAAGACCAACATTCCATGTTAATATACTCATTACTAGGAACACAACAGCCTTATCTCCTTTTCCTGGACAAAGAATATGACCTGTCGGGACAGAAAGCCTTTATGGGCCATAATGTTCGGCCTCGGCGACGAGAGGAACCGGCCGCACGACAATAGCAATCAAAGCGTTAGTAAATATAACATGGCGCCCAACTATTACTGGAAACATATCACAGACGGACCCTCAGGGTGACCAGGGTGTGTCCAGGGGCCGTATTCATAATCGCCACTAGACTTAGTGCTAAGTGGAAGATTTGTCGAGCGATTATCGGGTTCAAACTACATAAGTAGTCACCCAAGAAGCGGATTTTCTGAATTAAGGAAGCGCCAAATCTATATTGAAGGGGGTTTCTTAAACACGATCACCACCACAACGAGCTGGAGAGGCCAAGATGAAAATGCACCTTTCGCGCGTAAGTTACGAGGGGATTATGACTACGGCCCCTGGGGTGTCCAAGGGGGCCTCGACGCAAATTGGACCCCATCCCTCCCCCCCCCCCCTCCCCTTCTCCCTCTCTCTTTACCACCCCCACACACCCCCCCCCGCCCCCTCCCTCTTTTTCAAAATCCTAGATCTGCCCTTTGGTGTTAAACAATAATCATATGCGTCGCACTATGTGGCCGACATGATCCAGGTGGTGATCGCCATCACAGAGAATCAAAGACACGAAGCCAGTGCGGAGAGTCGATCCGGATGACAAGGCGATCTCTCCCCATTGCGTGAGCTAATCAACCAACTTCCATAATTATGTGACACTTGTACCGGGATTTAAATTTCTTGCACCGAGAGCCTCCATCCAGGGTATCACGCAGGAATATATTCAATATTGCATGTGAAGGTAAACGTCGGCCTAAAGTCATCCGCCCCTCCATGCCAAGTCATCTGCCCTTTCATGCCAAGTAATCAGCCCCACGGCGTCACGTTACCTCCACTTGATAAGCAACCGCCATATAGCCAATTGTCAGCTTGACGACTTTCAAGTTCATACTGATGTTGATGCTGATGCTGATGCTGATGCTGATGCTGATGCTGATGCTGATGTTGATGCTTCATGCTCATGCTCATGCTCAAATGACGACGTAGATGGCAAAGTAGATTTATAGAGCGATCGGTGTGCCTCACAAGTACAAAAAAAAAACGTGTGAAGCTGACATGTTTTACGACTTATTAATAAACTGAAACAAAATGGCATAACATAAAGTTGCTGCATGTGGAAAAAGATGAACTTTGCAAAATATATGTGCTAAAGTCTAAAATACGAGACACAAAGACATATTGTAAGCTGTTATTTCGAGTGACGCACACAGTGATGTGACTTTCGCACTAATTGCAGCATTTACAAACTAGAACCACCTGTTAAGACCAGCGTCTATGTGTGTAATGGGTACCCAGGCCTGAAACTTTCGCACTAATTGCAGCATTTACAAACTAGAACCACCTGTTAAGACCAGCGTCTATGTGTGTAATGGGTACCCAGGCCTGAAACCGGCACAGCAATTAGGTAGTTCGGCAAATAAATGTTACCCATGGTGTTGGATATCCTAGATAACAGGAAGACCACCAGACCACCAGGTACAACAAATAACTCAAAATCATATAAAGACATAGAAGGGGTCCAACATGATTTTGTGCGCATACGCACCACCTCTAAGACAAAACAAAGTTAAAATGTAACGGTATTAGAACATCTGGAGGTTGTTTTCCGGGTGAAAAAACCCCGTGCTTCCCACATCCTCATCCAACAGATTTTTGTTTTGAAAAGCATAACAATAATCGTCAAGTTCATTCACCACGATATTGACGGCTATGACGCAGAGGCATTTTTCACAGGTAAGTTACGAGATGATTAGGGTTAAGTCCTTTGATAACCAGAGTGTTTGTCTATATACTATATACTATACTGTTTTTATATATTGATAACCAGAATGTTTGTTGTCCATAAGCTGTGGACATCCATGATAGTCAGTAAAGACCAAGGCTCCCAGGTGGCGGACTAACATTAAAAGCCCGTTAAAAACCGTTAGTCTATAACGCAAGTTTACTGGGTGCTAAAATTCAACGAATGCCCCACTGAGTGGTATATGATATACCCGGGATAATCACCCTCCCTTTCACTGGATAGCGGCCTGAGGACTGGCGACTGCCGTCCTTATTTCATCCCCACCCACCGCTGGGATGTATTTCTAGAGGAGGATGGCGTCAGGCAGGCTCACATCCGGTGCTTCCGGTAGAGGGCGCTCTGGCGCTGACCCACCCGCTGTGACCTTGGTGACATTTCTAATTATGACCCTATAGCTTCCTGCGTTGCACGTAATGTATCTAAAGCCCAAGGGCCGTGCAAGAATCTGCACGTATGCCTCAAGGTACGGGATATGTGGTATGTGCTCATATAGTACAATGTATAGGGCATGTACGTCCACCAGAGGCCGCCTCAGCTGGCGAGTGACACGTAGGTATACGACGTCATCACTTCCCAGCATTTCATTGCGGAACGGTTGACAATTTCCGTCGTAAATTGATCGCGTTCATTCTAGACCATAACATTATGTCGAAAAATACCGTTACTTTCCAGGACGTTCTACTTACAGTTAAATATTTTCATCACAACATTTGTTTAATCTATCGTCGTATTTGATTTTCAAAGATTTTCAAATTTTCAAAGACTTTCTTTCGTAATCAATGTACTAATGTTTATACATTTTCGTTTATTTTCCTGGACAAAATGTCAGAGAACGGCTTAGTCATACTTGTGCGTGTAGGTCGCCGGTCCCTTCTTATTTCCGGTCCACTTCCGAGATTGATTCAGCCAATGGGGAGCCCCGGGGCAGTGTGCAGGCAATATACCCTCGCGGTGGGTTGTGACACTACTTGTTGCCATGGCCACTACAGCACAACCCCATGTCACCATGGAAACGCTCTTTGCCGCTTTCGTGCACACAGTGGTTAAACTGGTCTAAATAGCCGCCCGAGACGTCGAAGGATAAATGGATGAAACATGCCCTGATTAGGTGCCGATTTTGCTATTTTAGACATTGATAACTTGGTGCAACTTACAAACAGCATTTTCTATATTCTCCTCTCTTGCAGAAAACGAATTGAGAATGCAGACGAACATGATAAAAATATACCTATATATATATATATCTATCTATATATAGACCCTCGATCTGCAATTTCTCGACTGTAAATGTGTGTCAGTGAATCTACACCACTTCACTGAGTGGTGTAAAGCAGTATATACCAGAGCAAAAATACAAGAGTATCCAAATTGTTTACTAATTTGTATCAACAAGAAGAGCAATAGAAACAGCAGCCAAAAACGACGCACATAAAGTTTGACGTGATTAGTCCCCTGGGTGATCTCGATGGTTGAGCTCTGTGTGGGCGAGCAGGAGTCAATTTCTGGAGGGGTCTAGGCGGCCGGCCGGCTTGGGGGCTTGGGGGCAATCGAGCCGTCTGACGCCAGCGGCGGAATCTTCCCACCAGGCGTGGACACACGGACCTGGACGCCAACCCGCTGCTATATTGGCTTTGTAAGGACAGGTGGACGTCGAGCCGGCCGCACCAGGACAGACACCTGGCTGAAGGGACGTATCACGCCGTCAGATTGCGCCGCAGGCTTACGAGGGCTTGACATACGTTCATCAATGGCTGATGACAGACGGAGTGAAATTAGTTGATTATGTATTAATTTATGACCATATATAAAATAGTACAATTCTAAAGATAAAATATAAATAATACGCGCCACGTGAGGCATGATAGTTCATTGGAAACAACTGTACGATATATATAACTGTATCTGCGACCTTGACCGTCGGTGTGATATGTACCGGGGTCAGACCGCCTGACCCAGTTAGGTCAAGTGGTTAAAGATATAAGCATTGACCTTGTGTTTTATGTGGGCGCGAGGGTATCAAAACCATATGCCATCAATTCACGCGCCACATGCTATTCCCCAGGAAATTAAACAATTGCGATTGCCATAGAAACACAGAGCTATCCCTCAAACTCCCCCCGCCAAGCCCCTCAACACCTAGCCAATGAAGGAATTTAGTATTCAGTGGGATAACGATGGGCATAGCTTAATATTCCACTCAGTTAATAAAGTAGACTAATTCACTGCCCAGTTTCTGTGGAATGAGTGACAAATTGCTAAGAAGGTCGCATAGTAACGATGAATAAAGTTGGTTGGTTGTATATTCAGGACGCTTTAACCAATTGTGGTCATATCGCGTCAATGGGAGAAGGAAGGAAGAGTGGAGCCATGTCCCCGGGGTAACCCCCTACTCTTTACGAAGAAGGACATGGGACCATTGGTCCAGCTTAGCCGTTGCGTGCACAAAGGCTGACAGGAGAAGGGTTGGTTTGTAGAGTGACATGTCTTGTCGCTTGACGACCGCGACAGGGAAGTTTTTTGGTGAGAAAGGAGCCAAAATGATGGGTACAATTTGTTTTTATTTAGTCTGTCCACCACGAATTATTGGCCTGTAACTGTATAAAAATCGTCCGTCTATCCAGTGTCTCACATAAAACCCTCGCTTTATGATTACATATATGTAAACGATAGGTCGTCATCAGCGTCAACAAGAAAAAATACACGCGAGATGGAGCCACTGCGCACACTGCTTGCGGTGGCTCTCAGACTCCTAAAGACCAGGTGAAGACCATTCGCTCATGGCTACACGACCCCTTCTATTCAGTTTTTTTTCTGTTTTCTCCCCACATGGCTTCAAGCCAGGCGATAAACAGGGATTGGAATAAACAACTAAGACGTGTGCGATTTACACGAAACCCAAACAGGTTTGCCTAATTGACGGTTCGACAGGAGAAGCACTGAAAGCGGTGTGCGCGAAACCGTTAAACTACCCAGAGAGCTGGTGTGACGGTTTCGGTTCCGTGAAACTGTCCCTTCGATCAACACATACACCATATTTATTCATAAATAGAGACTTCTGGACAAAAGAGACTAAATTATTAACGGACAGTCCAACCGCGGTAGAAAATGTCTCAAAATGCAACAAACGGCCGATCTATGCTGGTACAACTTCATAACCACATAGGCACCGTCTGAATACATCTAAAATTGTAAACAAATGTAACGATGCGTTCGCCGTTAGGTGGGTAAACCGTTGAAACCGGCTTCAAGAACGGTTTCGGTTCTCCGTCGGTTAAAGCAATATACTTGCATGCGCCATCTTAAGATTTTTTACATTTTAGAATCAAGACTAAAGGTATCTCAAGAATTATAATGCATATGTTTTATATCTCTTTGAGTCTGTAAAATAAACATTTCAATATAAAACACACAAAATAGCGAACGGCGAACAGGCGCGTAGGGATATAAAACCGGCCACCATCTTCTGCTCCGGTAACCAAAATTAGTCTCTCCGGATAGCCCACAGGTTTTCAGGATTTAAATTCAAGACATAATGTATTTATTTGACATGGAGAAGAGGTTGGTAATACAAAAAATTACTGAATATATTGCTTTAAATCGAACACGCCCTTAGCCTGGCCAGATAGGAGGCTTGGGATGAGTTGTATCGGGTCTATGGCCGGTAGCGTTCAACCCGTGACGGCCAGGTACGCTCAGTGTGAGGCTGGGTGCACATGTACTCGTAAAGACGTGCCCGGCTTCGGATTCGAACCCAGGATCTATTGATCTGCGGCCTCGTCCACCAACGATTATACCTCCCCGCCCCCCCCC